>JARVGS010001166.1:11116864-11128125 GCA_031762315.1 Hypsolebias antenori | reverse complement strand
AAGTCCTTTGGATGAAGGATGAAACGTCTCAGCAAAAAAAGAAACCGTCCAGATGACCTGACTGAACATTGTTGGATAAATATTTTAGTTTTGAACAGTGCTCAATAACTATCTGCCAACAAAAAGAGACTCCAACACACAAAATGAAATTATTCAGTTTGAAGTTCTACCTTTTCATTTTCTCTACTTCCATTCCCATCCCTTTATACTTCCCCATCTCCCTTTAAGCATTTATAAAATGGTGATCTCAAGCCAATCTAAACTGACTGCTTGAGTTTATGGCTCTGCATCAACAGTCCCTGTTGTGCATGCACTGAAACAAGCATCTGTACAGACTTCTAAGCAGAAAAGCTGACCTCCAGTGAACTTCATCCATAATCCACTGGACTGCCAAGCGATGCACAGTCATATTTCCACTCTGTTAGTTCTGCTCGTCTTGAACCTTTCAAGCCATTCTGAACATACTTAGTGTACACATGGGTGTGCTTCCCTCAGAACCTTTCACACCGGCACACAGCAGAGGCCATAACTTGCACAAGATATAAACTATGCACACACGCTTGGTTGTGTGCTGTATTTTAAGTTTGTGAACTGCTCCAAACGAATTAACCACTGACTCTCCATCTTAATATGTTATAGAGAAGATAACTTCAGTTTTGTGTGTGTATGTGTGTTTACATGATGCCATGCTAACTTATTGTGAGTTAATAAATCTATGTTTATGCTAAAGAAACATGTTGTTAGCTTGTTTAGACATCGTATGTGGAGGGGAATAATTTTGTTATTCTAGTCTCTGCATGTTTTGTACTCGGTGTGCTCACAGCCATTTGCTTAATTTCTTGGAAACCATTGCTCAAGTTGGAAGTTTAGGATAAATATTTAAATAATGCAACACCAGAAAAAACCCTGGAGTTCAAGTAAATGAGGAAGGGCTACATGCAAACACTTTTTACTTGAACAAATAAAACAGAATTCAATAATAAATAAAATATAAATAAAAATAAAAAAACTATGACTAACAGGCTGGCTGGGGGTCCTCCCACAGAAAATTTTGAATAAAGTAGTTGCGATTTCCTGCATTTTGGTGTATTTGAATGTGCTTTTAAACCTCTACATACATATATATTTGTAAACACTCGCATCCTTCCCCCTCCCCCTTACTTGATGGTTCCAAGCTGACTTCTCCACAGTTCACTGTCCAACTTCACATGTGAAACCGTCCAGGTGCCTCCTCCATCTGTTCATGGCCACTGCCTGTGATCTCCTGCCTGGTCAGCTGGGAACCACCACCACTGTTTTAGGGGCAGAGTTTTTTTTTTTTTTTTTTTTTAAAGGTAGAGGCATAAATTCTTCACGTGAAGAGGCAGATGATCATGTGACATTAAGAAGTAGTAAGTAACTGTTGTGTTTAAAATGAGTGTTTATGTGATTATTTTCAAATTACATATCAAATAAAGGTTTTATTTGCTCAAGGCTGTCAAATTTGTTCATAAACTTTATTATTATTAAGCCTGAGAGTTACCGGATCCAAGCAATAAAATCTGAGAGTTACCAGATCCAAGTAAAAAGTTACCGGAACAACATCCTTTCAAAATAAGAGAGTTTCCGGATCCTGTTCTGGCAGGAACAAATTAAGCACTGGTTGTCTCACATAAAAATAAATAAATAAAATAAATAAATAAAATAGCTTGTAGGTGCAAATCCTGTTTGGGGTCTTCCTGTGTGAAATTTGTTTGTTCTGCCCATGCACATCTGGGTTTTCCCTAGCTACTCCAGTTTCTTCCCACATACTGAAAAGATGCATGCTAGGTTAAATGGCAACTAATTTGTCTAAATCATTTAAAATGTTCTCCTTGTAAAGAGGAATAAGAGAGATCTCAATTAACCCAAAGTTTAGAGACCTGCAGCTGAGCTCTAATCAGGTGTAAATTAGGCACAGAGAGGTTTTGATCAACCTTATTTTTTAATCATAAATAACATTACAGGGTTATTTATTTGCTTGTAGAAAGGCATTTGTCCTCCCCATCTATGATTCATTTATTTCCAGAAAATATTATTAAGTTTTGGAAGGTTTGGCAGCAAAAACCTGAAAAACTGCAAACTTTGGAGCTCTGATGTAAACACACAAATCAACTGAGGAATGGGTGAAAGCTGAGAGCTATGAAAGACAAGAGGTAACGAGGAGATGGGAGACTCCTGAGCTCAATGAAACAGGGGACAGGTGAAAGTGGGCGGAGCAATGGATGACGAGCAGAAACTGAAAGTACTGTACTGGAAGAAATGGACCAATGGCAGAGGAAACACAAAGGGACAGAAACAGTAAACATGCACATAAATTACAGTTCTGCTTAAGAAATGGAAGATTATTGTTCCAAAAGATTGTCAGAATTAAGAGTTTACTGAAATAAAATGTCACTTTTTGTCTTATAATTTGATTTATTTCAGAGTTATCTTTCAAATAGTGAGTTATAGACAGGTATTTCAGACCACTGGTTGTACTTTTTATCAGATCAACCTAAATTACATGAACTCATGTTCTCAATACTTCTATATTAAAATGAGTGCTGTCCACATAAACTTAGACAGCAAACTGTGATTTGTCAAACCAATTCACAGCTGCTGATCTAACAGGGGGAAAAAAAACTGCTGCTTTGCTTATTAGTTCATAATCCATGTTGTAAGGTTTGCCAATTAAAGAATTGAGCTTTTATCAGTATTGATTTGTGCTTTTTTAACACAGCAAGTCCAATTATCTGCTGTGAAAATTGTTTACTGCTTCAGCTTTACAAAGTGTTGAGCCATCCGACGTGTGTGACCTAATTTACTGTGTGACACTACACCTTACTGTATTATACATGAGCGTCAGACTTCTTAAGAGCTATTTCAGGTTTCCTTGGTCTCAAAAGGATTACAAGGTTTCACTGGGAAGATGTTACACGCCTCACAGTTTTCACACCTCTGTGGCTCAGCACTCACATCAATCATCTGAACAAATAGCCAAGCACAGCATTCCTAAATTATTTGGTTTTGTTTGATGAAAAGTTGAACAGACAAGCTTTGGAATAAAAAAAAAAAAAAGTCAAGCACAAAAGTTTACAACTTTCAATACAGAACTGGATAAGATGCACAGAAGTGAAAAAATCTGTTGTGAAACCAGAGAAATGTGCAACTTGGTTCAGTTCATCTCTGAAATATGTGATTTCAGGTGTAAATTAACATTTTGTTGTTGTTGTTGTGTTACAACAAATCAACTTATGAATGAATTACTGACAGCATGTTTTTATTTATTTATTTTATTTATTTAATTTATTTATTTTACCTTTAGTCCTTCATCCAAAGGACTTCATCAGTCTAAGGAGCCACAAAGAACTCAGTCCCACAAGCAGCACACTCACATAGTGGGCCAACCAGTTTGCTGGTGGTTTTTGGGGCCCACCTTCTCCCCCGTCGACGACTCTGAGGCAGCCACATCCAAAGTGGTTCAAAACATCACAGTTTATGCTCAATAATCCAGGTAAAAATATCAAACAGAGTTATGCCAGGTCATCTGGATGGTTTATTTTTGTTGAGACGTTTCATCCTTCGTCCAACTGTTTTGATATTGTCGAGCATAAATAAAAACTCCACTTTAAAAAAACAAGTTAAAAAACGTCTGGAAAGAATAAAATACTGAAGCAGCAAGTGAATAATTTCCTATACATGTGCTAAGATGAAGTGTTAACACTTCCATTGGTGGTGAAGAGGTTAGAGAAGCTGTGTCTGTGATTGTAAGATCACCAGTTCAACTCCTGGTACCAACATCATCAAAATGTGAGTGGGATAGGTGAAGCATCCACATCTGCCTCCACCCTCATCTGCCCCACTCTGGGCCCTTGAGCAAGACCCCCCCACCATCTGCTCCTACGGGCACCCTAGATAGCAGCTCTCTCCTCCACTCAGAGGACTGTGGTAGCTCGGTGGTCTGGGGTTGGGTCAGGAAGGGCATCCGGCGTAAAATAACTGCCAAGTCTTCATGCGACTTAGTTTGCTGTGGCCACCCCTGAAGAAATGAGCAGCCGAAAGAAGAAAGAAAAATACTAAGATGGAGTGTGCACTTGTCTTGTCTGGGCCTGCAGACATGAGAGGTTTAGAGTGTAGCACAATAATGTTCAGGGTTAAATACTATACTGTAATTTTTACATGTTCTCACAGCAAACGCATTTTACCAGGTAAAATATTTACCACCTTGCAATTTCCATTTTTGCAATAGCATTCAAAAGACAATAACTAAGTGACAGAGTATTTTCATCCCTGGTGCTTATTTTGTTTTGTATGCTGCAGTTTTCTTTGCAGATTAGATTAGATAAGAATGGTCTAGAGAATAGCTCCTGTTTGTTCAGCACAGTCTTTCTGAATTATGACAATGAAACTTTTCAGTTTGACGTGTTACCAACAAAAAAAAGAGCATTTTATATATCTTTTTATGATGCATATCTTTTTGGTTAAAGATTATGAATGAAGGTTGTGTAATGGTGCATTGATATAGGAGTTGTTATATCACTGGACCATACGCCCATACTGTAGTGACATCAAAATACTATAGAATAGCTAAAAAAAAAATAATAATAATAATAATAAATTGTTAGTCCTGTATTTGTGATACACATTTATTTTTATTGTGCATCGTCTTTGGTAATTTTCAAATCCACAGTTTTACATACCCTTTAAAAATTATCAAATAGTAATTTTGTATGTCTTTAATGAGTACAGTACTGTACATAGTACACACATTCTCCTTCATTGTCATCTGATCTACAGCAGAAATTCAAGACAATCAATATTGTAGTATTGATAATGATACAGGTTTATGTCACATTCAGCTAGAATGAATGAGTTGTTAACTTAATTGCTGAAAAACAAAAACAAACTGAAACTAAAATCACCAGAATTAACTAAAAGAAAAATGTAAAAAAAAAATTAAAATAAAAAAAAATTAAAATAAAAAATCGAAGAACTTCACTAAAATTAGCAACACTTGCTAAAAGGAAAAATGAGCAAAGCCATAGCTAAATGGTAATATCAAAAACAGATACAATCTGTAATGATCCAAATTGTTGTTAAAGCTAACCAAAGCTGCACAGTGCCCAGTATAGCTGCTCATGTCCCCACAACTGCCATCCAATGCTAGTTATGCTGCAAGAAAATATTTTCTGTAAAAAAATGTCACTAAGCGCAAAGATTAAAAAAAAAAAAAAGAAAAAAAGAAAAGGAGAATAGGTTGTGCCTAGGCAAAAACAGGTAGAGTAACAGTAATCGCCAAGAGCTTGTAGTCAAAAAATATTATTTATTTTTTTAAACCACCTTCATTTCTGTGCTTCTCGGTAGACTTGCTCATATGTTCTTGAAGTGAACAAACCTTTGGGAAATAATTTTGCATTAGACATAAGGTGAAGGTGTAGTGCATGCACAAATACTTTGAAGCAGAGCCATGTACAGTAATTAAGAAGCAGAGAGTGCACAGAGATGGATTTGAAATAAAAACCCAGAGTCAAACAGTGACTGAAGAGAAAAGATCAGAGATAACCAAGCGTAGAGACTAGTGGATTTGTGTGGGCGGATGGGAAACTGGAAGGTTTTCTTGATGTTTTTGTTTAAGGGCACTTTCTATGATCCCTGTGCCTCTTAGGAGTTTTTCCACAATAAACCTCCTTTTTGTTCTGAAACCACTCCAACACTGGGTCATCATACTTTTGGTGGAAAAAAAAGCAAAACATAAAACATGGCTTTGGGACCAAAGTGCAATTGTCACTACATTGATGACAGCATAGCAGCTAAAGAAAGAAAGGCTGAAAATAAAATGAAAAACTCCCTCAAGCACAAATACTACTGTTGCTCACCCATTACACTTACACTTGAAGGACTTCTGAGCACCAGTTGTAACAAATGAATTAAAAAAAAAAAAAGTAGAACTGTTGTTTTGAGAGAATGCCCATGTCAGAGAAAATGTGCACAAGTACAGCAAACTTTAAAAACCACCCAATAATAAATTAATGGTACTAGGTTTAAAGGATAGTGAGTATTTCTAAGACTGTGGTCTTGTTGTAGTTTAAATAATATTGAACTTAGTGTCCCTGTGTCATCTATGTCAATGTGTGTCTAATTAACCCATTTGCTCTCTCTGAAAATCTGATTGGCCTGAAACGGTTTAAATGAACTAAGCTCCGCCTGCTGGACGAGCGAGGGAGGCCTAAGGAGAAGTTGTTCTGATGGTTGTTGGTTTTGCTCTCTAGCCTCGTTCCCATCAGGGATAACCGTTGTTGCACCTGTTACTGTTTTGTTGTTGGGAATGGGAGTTACCGGTTTAGTTTAAGTTGATGTTTTTTGGTTGTACGATTAGTCCCTGGATCATAGGGCAGGAGGGAGTGGCCTGAATCCAAAAAGGTCAACTGCTGGCTGGTTCGGGGATTCTCCCTTTTTGTTTGTTTTAGCCGGGGCTCCCAGTCTGCATTTATATTCAGATGATTGGTTGACCATTATTTTATTAAAGTTTTGCCAAATTATATACAATTGTCTTGGGCTTCATATGTTGTGTGTCCTGCCATTTACTCCTGGACTTATCAGGACTACAGCAGATGTTTTTGAACAATAATAAAAGGACAGATTTTTTTTTTTTTTTTTTCCCCAGAGGGATATTGTCTTGGCCTTCTAAGTTCCAAAACTATATTTTCCAAGAAAGGCCAGGTGGTCAGTTTCTTGAATGTACTTCCAACTTGATTGTTTGGAAAAAATATATGCAGTTTATTTCCAGCACAAAAAAAAAAAAAAAGAGGACAATACATTAAAAAAAATCTTACAACTTGGATGACAACAAAAGTTAACTTAATCTCATTTTTAAAAGTTCAAAAGGGGTAAAATACTACTACTACTACTAATAATAATAATAATAACAAAATAATTCTGCAACCCTCAGGACATTTGACAAACGAAAGACCTCTTCACAACACCCCATGGTGTGTTCTTAATCTCTTTATTTAATAGACAGGTCCAAAAGCTACCAAAGTAATCTAAACAATTTCATATATAAAAATTAACCGCAAATTTTGATTCCAAGTTAACTATAATATATTTTAACTGCCCAAGGGGAAAAAAACTGAATAGTTTAACTGCCCAAGGAAAAAGGGAATGATAGAACTTACAATTTACAAAAATTCAACAAAAATGGCCACATTTTGCGGTGAACATTGTCCAGAATTTAGACCCTTCTCTCAAATTTGGTGCATTTTTAAAACAACAATTTTCTGGATATTTTTTCAAGTGGCTCAGTTGGTAGAGCTGTTGACTCTGAGTGAGAAAGTCTCCGGACCAAATCCTGTCTGTGTGACTTTCTGGGTGGAGTTTGTGTGTTCTCTCCGTTCATGCATGTTTTTTTCAAGGCACTCCGCTTTCCTCCCAAAGACCCAAAACATGCATGTTTGGCTGATTAGCAACTTAAATTGTCCCTAGGTGTGAGTGAGAGAACGAATGTCTCATTTGTCTCCAAGTGTCCCTGTGATAGACTTGCGATCTGTCCAGGGTGTTCCCCGCCTCTCACATGGGGACTGTTGGATATGGGCACCAGTGACTCAAAAAGCAGAAAGTGGGTAAAGCTAATGGATGGATGAGAGTTTTCCCTGACCTCACTGCTAGCTTCACTTATATCTTCGATGTAAATACATGGTTTCATTTTAGGAATACAAGACACATACAACCAGTAGATCTTATATTATCTCAGGGATTTGTCTGCTTTCCCCCCCCCCCCATTGTCTTAAGAATTAGATTGTTAGGAATGCAGTGAGGTAGGTCCAGAAGACATGGGTCTTTAAGGAATTCTTGAATGTAGAGAGAGAGATGCCCGTGCTCTAACAGCATTGGTTAGCTTGATTAAACACTCCTGAACCACAAATAAGAACAGTCTCAAATAAGTGTGCCTCCTGACAGTGCAGTGCTGTTTCTGAGAAGAATGCGGTGCTTGGAAAAAAAAAAAAAAAAAAAAGGAGCGTAAGCCTCCATGATTGAGATTAGATTGCCGGGTGCAGACTCAGAAATTACTCTGTAGGCAAGCATTAGTGACTTGAACTTGAGTTGGACATCCAGTGAATTCAATGAGAAGAGGATGTGCACAGTCTTAGGTGAAGAAGAAATGAGTCAAAACCAACTTGTTTTTACAGATAGAAAACATAAAAAAAGAACATGTTAATATGCATATAGCTTTCTTTCAATCTTTTTTTTTTTTTCCCCAGAGAGCGAGGTGCGTCGTTTTTAATAAAATCATTGACAACTTCATTAAATCTATTCATAAATCTTGATGGTACAGTAAGACATCATGTGTGCAGCAGCAACATAAGAAAGGCCCACATATTTCTGTATTGTTTGGTAAATCTGGGATCATCCCAACATGAATAGAATACTACCAGTGTCAAGAAAGTTCATGCTCAATAAACCAGGTCCCAATTTCAATACTGTACTGTAATTCTCAGTCGGGTCATCTGGACACTTTCTTTTTTACTAATACTAATATCACATGTCATTTTGTTGTATCATAAGCAACAATACTTGAGAGTGGATCCTTGCAAAAAAGATAAAATGGGGATCAGTGCAACTTCTTTAAATTTATTCTGCAGTTGTTTTCAACACAGAAACATTAGACTAAGCTTTTCAACATCCCTTGGGAGGTTAAACTTATATTGCACTCTAAAAATATTTGAGAGCAGAGTGACTTTTTAAACCTTCAAACGTTCACAAAATTCCACTGCCGACAAAGTTATCGGCAGTCATTTACTTTTGACTGGGACATGCAAGTTACCTAGTCAATATAGTACATTTTTACTAATTCAATTTTTTACTTATTTATATAATGTCAAGTCACAACAGAAGTCATCTCAGGGCACTGTAAGTTGATATTATATAATCAACAGACTGGAGTTAAAAACTGTTGTACATTGTTGACAGCAAGATACTGCATTTTAATAGCCAATCCAATAACAAGTAATGGATTCAGATAAAATCACCTTTTTCCACAGTTCCTTATCAAAATACTAAAAACTGATCTCTACTCAAAAAAAATAAATAAAATAAATAAATAAAATAAAAATAAAAAAAAAAGCATTAAAAAAAGCATATTAGAACATTTGTTTCTGTTAGGGTCCACATATGCAAGCAAGAGAGACACAGAACACTGGCCAACAAGAGTTTAACATATAATTACAAAAACTAAAATACTGCAGCTCTATGTCCAAAAAGAGGTCAACAGGACAACATTTAACTAATGTACCAACATAGGAAACTAAAGCATCAATTGATCCCTGATTGACACCAGAGGGAAACTTTTAAAGTGGCTGATCAAACCATTCTGACACAATAGGGGAAACAAATTAAATAGACTAAATTGCAAGTAGTGTTGTCAACAAAACATAACTGATCAAGTAGTGTTAAATAGTAAACTTGAAAAAATATGTTTACAACAACAAATTTTATCTAGACAAGCTTAAAAAAAAATCAAATTACAATATTTAACTTGTCCCTCTGCTGACATGCAACATGGCACAGCCCATTTAGACTGATCTGTAGATGTGATGCAGCTGGAGCTTTTTACAGGGGCATCCCCACAGGAACTGGCAACTCAATGAAACAAAAGTTAAATCATTGCAAACGAAAAATAAACTGCAGCAAGACTTGACAAAGGGTGTTAACTAAATGCATGCACTTCAAATAGTAAACAACTATATCAAATGTTGCTAAAATGTGAAAATAAACAACATATATAAATGCTCAGTTATTGAACTTAGATAATATAAATTTGTGCATATTTACAATCAACAAAAAACAAAATATACAAAATGTACTACCTGAACATTTGTTTACTGTGTGGCTGCAGGTACTGATATCAAAGTTTACAATGCAAATAGGCATTTCATGCAACTAAAGGATTAAAAGCAGCTTTTGCATTATTTAACATGAAGGATTTTGCAAATAATCCTGATTTTTTTAATTCCTTGCTTTGATTAATAGTTCCCAGACAAAAAATGCTCAGCCATTGTTTTCCATATGCATTTGGTCCATGCTGTCTATAGCACATCAAATCGTGCAAAGTTTTCTGGATCAAAGGGATGACCCCAACATGATCCAAGTTTTTAAAACATGAAAGCAATGCAACAATGATCTTAGATTACACTATATTGTATTTTAACATGATTCATGACTTACTATTATAATCTGCAGAGTCATATACCATGTAGTAAATACTAACATTTTGAGTATTCTTTACTCTAAAACTGTAATGCTATTAAAACAGATGTTTCACTGCTACACCCCTAATGGGAAGTATTTTAACTTTCAAGACTGTGTTGTAAAAAGTATAAGAGGCATATGTTCATCATTTAATCAAGTGTACAGAAATTTGCAAAACACCAATGCTGTAAAAAAAAAGATAAATCTGATTAAAGCTAGTATTTAGAAGCTAGCTATTAAATATATACAAATAGCAACAAATGAACACTCCAGCAAGATCCAGATTCAATGGAGAATGAGCACATCCTGTCTTGTATGCTGTGTTGATCTTCGTATTAGATTTTATTGTTTTGTTTCCATTCAACCGGTTCATTCTAGCAACAGTTATTTCTCCTCCTTTGTGTTATCCATCTTCCTCTCCCCAGCCTCACCAGAAGAAGCCATTCATCGTTCTGGCAACTGAGCAGAGTTTCCATTATCACCTGCTTCCTCATTCTCTTTCACCTGGCTAAAGACTGATGTTGAGGTCATCAATGGAAGACAGAGACAACCAGACTATGCACCTCTTCTTGCTCTTTAGTTCAATGGCATCATGTCACTGATAACATTTTCAGTCCCTCCCTCCCTCTCCGCTGCATAATAGCTCATCAAGACAAAATTCTCACTCCCTGCTGACTACAAAGCAGTCTTCTTGAGCGCAGATATGTTGTGCTCTTATTAGGGGTTCAAGCCAGCAAAGGCAGAGAAATGCAGCTGCAAGGCAGCAGTATTTCCAAGCATCCATCAGTGCAGGGAACCCATTTGTTGCATTTATCAATATTTTTATTATTAGTTTATATTTATTCCACAAATAAAAGTCGTGTTGCAGCCCAAACCACAAGTATCTAAAAAAGCTAAGTCTGGTCCTCTGGACATACAAAAAACAAAACAAAACAAAGCAAAAAAAAAAAAAATTGTAGAAACGTTTCGTCTTCCGTCCGAAAGACTTCCTCAGTCTGAGCTGCTGTATTCAGCTC
>JARVGS010001166.1:11082254-11092966 GCA_031762315.1 Hypsolebias antenori | reverse complement strand
TTGGCAAATAATGTTCACTCAACTAATTCCTTTTCCTTTTTTTTGGGGTGGGGGGGGGGTCAAAATTTTGTTATTTTTGCCTTGGAAATTGTTATTATGAAAAAAAAAATTGGCCTTTGTCACTTTTTTTGAGTTTAAATATCATGAACATGAAAAGACAGTTCTTTTTAATTCATACAAATGTTTTACACCACAAAAATGTATATGTTTCCTATAATTCTTGTGAAAGATTAAGAAAAACTGATGCTGGCTTTTATATAAATAATGAACATTAAACTTATTTTAAAACACTATAATTTTAGGTAAAATAAGGTACCTTTTCCCTTCATTTTTAACAAGTCAAAGGTGGACAAACAATGTTGATGAATCATTTAGGAGGTTCTGTTTTCTATGACTTTTATTTTTTCAATAATTACACTTTTTAAAGTTAACGAACACTGTGTTGAACTTTAAACATGGTATTAATTTATAGTTGGTGAAAGTGAGCAGGTGAGATGAGTTACAGGGTTGTATATCAACCATTCCATGTTGTTGTTGCTCCCGCAGCATCAATATCTTACATGGGTGTAAATAATTAATAAAAAAAGTAATAAAACTTTATTTTCATCTGCAGAATGTTGTCATACCATTATCAGACACATACAGTATCAAATACATTCAAGTAGTGATTATATCAAAATGTATAGATAGTAAAATAAATTGTGTCTTGGCATTGTCTTAAAAACCACAAAATATGTGAATTGCACTGAAGTAAGTTTTGGGTTTCTGCAAACAGAAATGATCTCAGGTGCAATACCTGCAAGCAGAAGTGAGCACACAAGTGTGCAACATCATGTAAAAGTCTAATTATTTGTGGTACAGACAGTGCAGTGTCTGGAACAATGGATGGTTTTAACCACTTTGGCTATGGCTGTCTCAGAGGAGTTGTTGGAGGAGAGGGTGTGGCCCCAGAAACCATCTTATCACCAGCAAACCTTTTTTTTTTTCTCCCCACTATGGGAGCTTGTGGGGTTCAGTTTGTTTGTGGCTACCCAGACTTATGAAGTCCTTTGGATGAAGGACAAAAAGTCTAAAAAAAAAAAAAGGTACTGTCCAGATGACCTGACTGAACATTGTTGGATTTTTACCTGGATTGTTGCGCATGAACTTTGAATGCAGTGCAGTTCTTGAGAAAAAAAAAAAAAAAGACAGATAAGCACATGTTGCAGTCACATGGGTTATCAAAGGAAATCTGAGTGTCTTTGATAGTTCAAACATTGTGAAGGACACTGCATAGCAACATCCTCCAAGGATAATGTGAAAGAAAACTCCCTTAAAAAAATGACTGAAACATGATGAATGGCTTCTTTGATTCATCAAACTTAGTACTCTTTCAGCTCAAAGGGTTTGGGCTTCCAGCATCTGAACCTGTGAGGAAAGTCAGCACATTGTTGTAAAAGGGGCGGAACAGATACAAAAATGTAGCAGTGAAGACCTGCATGTGTGGAAACGCTGCTTTAACAGTAACACAAGCATCCTTTTATAGTTGTTTAAAATGTTGCTGGATTAAGTGGGCAATCCAGGTTATATGTGTAAAATCCAAACAGCATATTTCCTCTTTTAAAACAAGTACGCTGTGGAGATTTATATATTTAGCTGAAACACACAATGTTGTCTGATTTGTTCCTAAAAATGGTGAAATGACAACAGATGTAAAGAGTTTACATTTAAATGTCTAACTATGAGCAGTTTATTACCAAAAAAAGGACTGTTAAACCCTTAATCTTTAACGCACTTGCCGCCATACACGTAACACGGCCGCATAAGTCGCGTCCGTCCAAATATGTCTAATGAAAGGGGGGGGGGGGGACATAAATTCGTTGTTCGCTGTATTAGTCACATCTATTATGCGTCCCCGCTGGCGTGCCACGTTTGTTACACGTTTGTTGTGTCACCGCTGACAAATCGGAAATGTGGGTTGTGTTGTGCCAAAAATCAATTGGCTGCCAAATGGCGGCCGTGGGAGCATGCATGGGAGGACTTTAACAAGAATTTAACACTTAAAATACTTTTACATGAACGCTCCCACAAGCACCCTGCAGCTGTTGGATGCTATCTATCACGGGGCGCTAAGATTCATAACTGGCTGTAACGACTGTACCCACCACTGCACCCTGTATTCACTGGTTAACTGGACATTGTTAACTTCACATGGACTCTCTCACTGGTACATTTTCATCTTTAAATCACTTCTTGTTCTGTTGCCTTCTCACATCTCCTCCTATATGCCACTGTGTGAGTGCAGCTACAACGTGCACTCTCAGGACATTATTACCTGTAGTGTCCCCTCATTGAGGACTGAACTAGGCAAAAGGGCCTTCAACTCTGCTCCTGTTTCCTGGAATATCTTCAAAAAGATCGGAAGCTCTCAACATTGACCTCTCTAAGTGGCTTCAAACATCTGTTAAATTCCTGGGAAAACCAATGCAGCCATGTTCCTGTTTTTAATTTACTACACCACCTTATAATCTAGCTGTTTTTTTTTCACTAT
Source organism: Hypsolebias antenori (assembly GCA_031762315.1). NCBI lineage: Eukaryota > Metazoa > Chordata > Actinopteri > Cyprinodontiformes > Rivulidae > Hypsolebias > Hypsolebias antenori. Next base: position 11,090,436 of record JARVGS010001166.1, on the reverse strand, counting down.
TTTTCATTTTAATTATCCTTTTGATTACCATTTTATTTTCACTTGTTAAAAAAATACATTTGTACGCTTCTTTTATGATTGTTTATAGTTGTTGTTGTCCACTGTTGTCATCACTCTGTTAAAAATCAGGTCTCTCTTGTACATGAGGCTCATTGGGATTAACCTGTATAAGTAAAGGCTGAATGAATGAAAAAAAAAGTTTGCTCAAAATTATAGCAAAGGTGTGTCTCAGTCTAACTTTTCTTAATAAATCCACTTTGATGGTCAAATCAGCTGCATTTCAAAAGCTGATTTGCAGGTGTGGGCACGCCCAGAGGGATGACTCACTGTGTGTTTCTTCAAACTTTAACAAGATAACCACCTAAAAACATTTATTGTTTGCTCGACATTATAGTAAAGGTGTGTCAGTTAAACTTTTCCTTAATAAATGCACTTCAGTGGTCAAATCAGCTGCATTTTGTTGCGGCTCAGTGAAATGCAGCTGATTTGACGTTTGCTCCAGGAGCTCTGGAGCGAGACGAAGGTGGCTGTATGGCAAGCCAAGTGTGTCATTAATAGCCACGTTTACCTATTAATGAGACACTTGGCTTGCCATATTAGTCGAGGGCCCTCTAGTGGCTGAAAATGGTAGTGTTCAGTATTTTTTATGTCAGAATGAATGAAATCGTCAGATCTCAGCAGGTTATAAATACGGGGGAAATAAAACAAATGCATCGCTTCACTGCATAATTCATAGGCACGCTAATTTATGTAAAAAACTGTGACTTATACAGCGAGAATTACCATATTTCTATTTGCCATAATGCTTATTGCATCAAGGTGCCTGTGCTACTGGAGACACACCATTTTGATTTGAGCATTTTATCCAGGTAACGATTACAGCAATAAATGCACTCTGAAAGAGATTCAGTTCTTCATAAGGTTTTTCCATCTGGGGGTCATCAGAGATGTTGCCATACCTCTTTGTTATGGACCACTGAACCATTCTCTGCCTGTTGTCACATTTGGATGTGGACAGACAACAGCTTGCCACATGTTTTGTTTGAACAGAAAATTGAGGTTATCCATCTCATCTATTCTACAGGAACTGTCAACTCTTTCAATAATCTTTTTGTAATTTTATTTTCCTCTTGGACAAATGCAACGTTTACTGTGATTAACGGTGTCTCCGCTGGTTTTAATTGCGATTGCAGCATTAGTTGAAGATCCGACTGGAGAGTTTCAATCTGCTTAGTGCGACTTAATGTTTGGATGTAAAACAGCTCCATTAACGCCGACATCGAGAAGCAGAAATTATGCATGCAAACAGCCTAATTTATGTACTTCAAATGTTGCATCCTTTAGCATGAAACAATCTATATCCTTCTTGCCTTTACCATCTCAAATTATGTCTAACCTTAACTTTAATCAATTGTTGAGGCCTTGCGGTAAATATAGGAACTTGTCAGGAAAAGCTGTAAGATGCAACAAATACAGCGAAACCTTAGTGTTTGATTCTGCCAACTAAAGCAAACAAAGCACACTCCTTCCTGTCACGCTCTCTGAAAAAGAAAGCATATAATGCAGCAAATTCATATGCTCAAAAATGTTGCAAATGGTGCTTTGTCACAGCATGTGGTTGAAATATTTTTCTCGCTAAATGCCAATGAGGGTCTTTTCTTTGTGAATATTCATGTACAGTATCAACAGAGAACAGCGTTAATTTTGGTTCCATCCCCAGCAGAACTATGGAAATGTTAATACATTTCCAAAAATAGATCCCTGACATTAATCAGCATACTGAATAACCATTAGGGGCCGTCTATAATCAAAATCTGATATATTAATCACAATTCACATTGTAACCTGAGAATATTGACTTGTTAGGTAGCACCCCAAGCCTCTGCACAGATTTGAACTCCCCAAAGTGTTTGTGGTATCTTTTGTTTTAGCGGTCGTAGCATGTAAGGCTGAGTGTATGTTAAATCCCATTGTTTGTTAGAGCTGCTGCTGAAAAGCCTTTTGTGCTCAACAAAAGTGTAAATCAACTCCTGGATTATTCTCAGTGGATCGGCCGCACAAGGTGTTTGCTGTTCTAAGTCTGTAATATAAATCTACCATTAGATTTGTACAGACAGCAGTAGAAGTGCAGCCTTTAAATCAGTAAAATAAAAATAAGCATTTTTGTCTGCTCATCTTATTTTCCCTTTTGGCTTCATTAAATCATTTACAGAGTTTAAGATAATCTATTTTTGCACTATGTATACATTTTTATGTCTTATGCTTAAGGAATGGCTGTGAGATGTGTTGCTGCAGGCTCAAGCCTACAACCAAAAAGAAGCAGGGAGAAGGAGGCTGGTAACTAAGACAAGGCATTCTGGAGTGCTTTTCCCACTCCAGGTAATTATATTATGCCGTTATCCTTCTTCTGTATCACCTAATTTGATAATGAACATTGACGTCTAGTGAAAAAAAAAAAAAAAAAACGCACAATCCAATAAAAGTCTTGAACAACCTTACTTTTTCAACCTTAAAGATATTGTTTGCTCTCACAGAATATTCTGTTTGATTTGTGAAAAGCTTAGTTTTTAACCTTTTTTATACTCAAAAGCTCCAATTTTACCAAATAAGAAACAGCAAGAGTAAAGAAACAGTGGTGCGTGAAATCACGTACATTCTAAGAAATGACATGTTTGAGTTGTTTAAGTCACCTTGGTTGTTTAAATGTAAAATACAAATTAAAAGATTTGAACCTTTGTCCTCACTAAATGGTTAATGGGTGGCGATGTATTCAAAAGATGTGTGAGTCTCCCAAAAGCAACTAGCTGTAAGTTAAATACAAAGAAAGACCCTGGCCTCAAAAAAAATTGTGTAGGTGGAAGTACGTACAAAAGGCACCTTGGGGAAGTTTTTATTCAACAAAAGAAATCGCAGATTTTGAGCAAAATTTTTAGGTTGATTAATCACATGAATTTAGCTGCTTTTCATTTTATATTCAAGCTTTGTTAGGATAAAAAACGTATTCTGCGAGAACAAAACAGAACCAAAAGCATTCAATTCAAAATAAAACCATTGTTCTGTTTAAGTAACACCCAGGTTTAATTTCCTAGATTTGGTTGCACTAATAAAAAATAGTTACTTCTAAAGACCTAATTCAAATTAAGGAAATAAAAATTAAGACAAAAAGGTACAAAAACCTCAACCATTGCTGCTCATCCTGTTCACCATGCCGTTGAGTAGTTGCTCAGACGTGATGAGCAAAAAGCAAAACAAATCTTTGACGAGCTCCTTTGAAACGTTATAAAATATAATCTGTGGAAGTTGCTGGTATTAAAGACAAAACGTTAGATTCGTGTCTGATTATTTTATTCTTGTCTACCTTTCAAATGCTGAACATTGTTTTGTTGTTTCTGCTTCTTTGCAAGTTATTTGTTTTCATATGACATCAAACTAAAATAAAGACACTGTCCTTGTGTGTGAGCATGAATCAGTTTCCCTCATTTGGTGTGAGTGTGTTTGTGTGTTCTCGTCCATTATGGATTAACTGTAAGATAAACCTTAAACCTAATGCACAGAAAGAAGGTTCTGATATTTTCACATTATTTTAAATTATGTTTTACACCTCACAAAGCCATTATTTGTAGATTTAACAAAAGGCAACTGTTTAACAAACAAATAACACATTTTAAACAACCCTGTGTACACAATTTCATTCCACCTCATGTACCACATGAGATGTGAATGACAATAAAGAACCTTGAATCCTTGAATTCTTAGCACTGTAATAATCAGATGAATTTACACAACCAGATTTGAACTATACAAACCTTTTGTCAAGGTCAAAAGCAACATGAGGTGCTCCACTGGAAAAACAAACAAACAAACAAACAAACAAAAAACATAAATTTGAAATAAAGCGTTTCCTGAACTGACAGTATCTTCATGTGCCAAGTAGCAAAAACAAAGCAAGTGAAGTGTTTGTGACGATGTTAAACAGGCACCGAGATTTAGGCACCTCGATTAGAAGCTTTGTGAATTTTAAACAAAAAAATTGGTGTTGAAAGCAGTGAGGTTGTTAACATTCCTTAATGAACTGTTTATTCATTTATTTTATTTACAAAGTACCTTCTTTTCTATGCAGGATCACAGGGGAGCTGGCACCCATCTCCAGCAGTCAATGTTGGAGAGGCGGGGTCCATAGTGACCTACATACATAAATCCTGTGTGTGCGTAAGGCAAATTTTCCTAACACATACTATGGACCAACTGCTCTTTATGAGGTCTAACACCAGGGCCCCATAAAAATATAAGTGCTTTTTATTGTCATCATTGTATGTTCCCATACAATGGCAAAATGAGTCCTCTGCATTTAATCCATCACCCAGCCCATGAGATGCACACAGGTGGAGCAGTGGACAGAGTGCCCAGGGAGCACTAAGGGATTGGGTGTCTTGCTCAGGGACGCCATGACATGTGTGCATGGTGGGGAGTTGAACCTGCAGTGTTCTGGTCCCAAATCTGCTGCCCTGCTTCTACACCATATTGGTCCACTCAGCAACTCAACAAAAAGTGCCGTTGGTGGGTTAGGGCTAATGTATGAATTGAAGATGGGTTGGGTTTAGGGTTAGGCATGCACTGGTAATGGTTAGGTTTAGGGTTAAGTACAAAGTATGTACTGGTAATGAGCAGCACGGTGGTGCAGTTGGTAGAGCTGCTGTCTCTCAGCAAGCAGGTTATCCTGGTTCAAATCTGGTCCGACGGCCTTCCTGGCTGGAGTTTACATGTTCTCTCCGTGCATGTGTGGGTTTTCTCCGGGTACTCCGGTTTCCTCCCACAGACCAAAAACATGCATGCTAGTCTGATTAACTCTAAAGTGTCCCCAGGTGAGCGCGAGAGAGTGAATGGTTGTTTGTCTCGTTTGTCTCTATGTGTCCCTGTGATGGTCTGGAGACCTGTCCAGGGTGTACCCTGCCCCTCGCACAGTGACTGCTGGACATGGGCACCGGCGACCCCCATGACTCAAAATGGAAGAAGCAGGTAAAAGATAATAGGTGGATGGATGAAAACATGAAAAATAGACCTGATCAGGATTTTAATGAAGGCCTGTAAAACTGTTCACGTTCCTAGAAGATACAAACTGAAAACAGAGACATCATCAGGGCCTCTGCAGGCCTGACTCGGGATGTGGAACCGGTCCTTACAAGATTCCCAGCTGGAGTAGATTTGGGGTCTTTGAAAAATGTGAGAATCCCTCCATGGAGGACGGTCCAAGACTGACTCCAGTTCTTCCTGTCCAACAGAAACACCAAACATCAGAAACCATCACAGAGAGCAGTCTTCCATCAGCAGGACTGGGAGGTTTGGCTTCCATAAAGAGCTCTGAGATGAACTGAGCTCACCTGATCTTCTTGCTGTTGTCAGCCACCTTGGTCTTGTTAATGATTCCCGCCTTCTCCTGCAGGTGTCCCTGCAGAGACACGGAGACACCGCTGAGTCTTCAGGTCCTCTCTGAAATGTGACTCCGGCGTAAACACGGGAGTGGCGAGAGTCTCCCTCAGGCTTTTATCAACTTTTATTCATCAGTCGCTTCGCCTGGAATCATTTTCCAGGAAATCAGAACTTAGAACAACCAGTTGATTGGACCTAGAACCTGCCAACGGACACAGAACCTCCTGAAAGACCTCTAAATATTAAAAATAAAGATTTAACAGTCGCCGTCACCTGCAGAAAACCATCTTTGTTCTCACGGAACAAATACGTTGGTCTGAAAACCACTAAACTCTGTATGGGTCTTCCTGCAGGGAACTTTAGAGCCTCGTGGCTGATTTACAGTTAATAAAGTATTTTTACTGTTAGAAGAAAACTCAGCACTTTATATATGTTCCTGTTTTTAGTTTTCTAAATCGCCTTATAATCCATCTGCTTTTTGCTACAATTCCTCTTGATTGTTCTTTTGGTTGCTATTTTGTTTTGGTTATTTTAATTTGTAAAAAAAATAAAATAAAATAAAAAAAGAGAAACTTAAATTTGTATGTCTATGCCTATTTTATGACTGTCTATTGTTGTCGTTATTCACTGTCGTCATCACTCTTTGTTAAGAAACCAGGTCTCTCTTGTAAACGAGTCCTTCAGGCTCAATGGGATTAACCTGTCTAAATAAAAGTTGCCTTGTTATATTCATTCCAACAGGAGTCTAACATCAACAATGCAGAACGAGCTGATGGGATTTTTTAAATTCAACTACAGATTTTAAAGAGCTTAGGGGTTTGTTTTTCGTTTCAAAATATTTTAAATGTTCAGTTTTGATCACGTATCAAGGGCATTTGTTACTGTTGTGTCAGATAAGTGTCTTAAATTGTGACGTAAATGAAATGTGATGTCCTGTATGCAAATGTGTATGATCTTCAAGTAAAGTAAAAATAAATAAAGATCTTGTAGAGCATTTGACCTTAATTTGTGACCTTGACCTTAGTGCTGCGGTGAAGAAGTGTAGGCGACACCATCTAGTGATGATTCTTATGGGTGTATGGACAGAGATTATACCATAATACTGAACAGTATTACCATAATGTACTTTAGTAATGATCAGGTTTGAATGTATTTGATTTGTCACCTTCAGATTGTTATAAAAATAAAATAAAATTATATCAGGGACAAAAATAAAAGGTTTAAACTGAAGGTCTGAGCTCTTTATGACGAAGAGTCTCATTCAGGAGTTCTTTAGTTCACATTTACACATTTTATTTATTTATAGTGTCTTCAGTGTTCTTCTAACCACGAGCCATGTAAGTGTCTTCACATGTCCACGTATGGGGACGTGTTAAAGATGTCCAGCATGCATGTCCACGTGTGTCCAGGTGAACTATTAAAACCGTCTCCGCAGGGGCTCAGAGGCGGTTCTGTTGTTTTTGTTTGGACCAAACTGCTGAACTTTGGAGACACTCAGACTGTTTGACTGCAAACAGACGGGTCAGAATAACAGATCCAACAGCTGAACCCGACCAGAACTCCAGAACCTTTCAGTAGCACGACAAACAGTGACCGGTGAGTGATTAGTAGGGTTAGAGGACGAACACTCGACAACGTTCTGGGCAAAGGTTCCAGATGTGGAACATTTTGTGACCCGGTTTTTACTCAGCGGGTCGCAGAACTTCTGTCAGTAAAACTCTTTAAACCGAAGCTGAGACACCGGCAGGTGATCGGCCCAGAAAGTTCCCTTCATGTAACAAATGTTAAAACAAAAGGTTAGTAAGAGCACCATCAATCCAGATCCACAACCATCAGAACCTACATGCAGCTGGTTGAAGCCTGTGCTCTGATTGGACAGATTCCTCTTCAGCTTGGACCTGTTAGGGAGCTGGATGGAGGGAGAACAGGTGATGATGAATGAACGAGTAAGTAAATGAGTCACCAAATGAGTCAGCGAGTCAGCAACTGGTTCGGTGAGACAGCAAATAGTTCAGTGAGTCAAAAAATGATTCAATGAATCAGAAAATGATTCAGTGAGTCAGCAAATGAATAGTTCAGTGAATCACCAAATGGTTCAGTGAGTCAGCAAATGTTTCAATGAGTCAGCAAATGGCTCAGTGAGTCAGCAAATAGTTCAGTGAATCAGCAAATGTTTCAATAAGTCAGCAAATGATTAAGTCAGCAAATAGTTCAGTGAGTCTAAAAAAGGTTCAATGAGTCAGCAAATAAATAGTTTAGTGAGTCAGCAAATAGTTCAGTGAATCAGCAAATGTTTCAACGAGTAAGCAAATGATTAAGTGAGTCAGCAAATAGTTCAGTGAGTCAGCAAATGATTCAATGAACAAATGAATGAGTCAGAAACTTAATGTGTCAAAGAATGACTGAATGAGCATGAAAACTAAATAAATGGACGAGTCAGTCGTTTCAGAGACAGCAGGTCTCAGGTGAGTGTTTACCTGCGGACTGTCGGGGGAGGGTTTTCTGGTTGGCTCCGTGAAGTCTGAGGCGATCCTCCTGTGTCCAGGAGTAAACATCTGGAACACATCAGGATCATTACAAACCGTATTGTTTTATTTTCAGAAGATTTCTTTAGTTTGAACCACATCTCTGGTTCCTCACCTTCAGTGGCGCTCCATCCTCTGAAACTCCATTTCCCATCAGCCTTTGCTGCAGAAAAATAAGCCAACAAATCAGCTTCTGACAGATTTAATTTCTGCCTGAATTGTTCATTATA
>JARVGS010001166.1:10997689-11011833 GCA_031762315.1 Hypsolebias antenori | reverse complement strand
ATATATCTTGACTGAATCTGTTTCTTGCTGTTTAGTTTAACCCAAAGATACAAATCACACTCAAAGAGTATCTAGCTTTTACCTAAGAAGTTACTGTTGTTGTTGTCATACTGAAATAATTAAAATAAAAAATAAAGAAAATAAACAAAAAACATAATTTAGGAAAAATCAACTTCCAGCATGAAAGTTGCATGAAGCGTAACTGAATAAGAATGATGTATTCAACCAACATAAACTCATAATTGTTCTGTAATTCTTCTAAAAGTTTACATGATCTCTGTAAATCACTTAAAATAGTTATAGAGAACACTTTAATTATTCAGTGAAGTTGTTATTTCATGCAGGGCGACTCACATGATTAGAATGATCCAAAAACTAAAACAAAGAAAACATCTTGAAACTTTACTGCAAAATATTTAAACAACCTGGTCAGGTATAAACTTCTGGGACAGTTACATGCTGATCGACAGGTAAATAAGTAGCTGTAAATTAATACAAGTAGAAAGGAACTAATTTTCAAACGAGCATGAGTTTTCTAAAAATGACCACTAGGTGACAGCAAATACTGTTCTAATGCAGTCTGTGATCATAATTTGAAATGTCCAGTGTTTTGTTGTTGATTTGCTTTTCCTTGTATTTAGTTAGTCTCAATGAATGAATTATTCACAGAACAGTCAACATGTTGTCTTGTTCCATTTATCTTTTTTTTTTCATAGTATGAGTTCAATTTTGTATGATTATGAATTTCAAAATGATTTTGAAGAGATTATTCTTGCGCTTTGAAAAACGTTTTTCATCCAAATCTAAATGGGAACCACGGCAAGTATCGATCAGAGCTTCTCGTTTCTGCTTCCTCCAACATTCTCCTACACGTATTAATGTAAAGAAAATGATCATTTATGAGCTGGCAGATATAATTTACCTTCTGTTCAGACCTGGGTGAACTTGCAATGACATAAAGGATGTAGAAACACCTGAATAATTCAAGTTAATAATAAAATCTAAGAACATTTTTACTCATAAATATGTATTTAATACAGAAAAATAATTGAGGTCTTCACTGTTTTTTGCTTGTTTGATTGATTATTTGTTTCCCCTCCATTGTTGCTCAATGTCACTTTCACAAATTCACAATTTAATGACCTAAGATTGTCACAAAAATAGTTTCTAATTAAAAGAAAACACACACACACACTTCCACATCTTATAAAAATGAATAATTTTCAGTTAGCTACGCTGCTCAAGCACAAGACCATTAAACGTATTAAAGATTGCGTGGATTTATCTGCCAAACTTCACACATTATTTAAAATAATTGCTTTTTCACACTGACCTGTTCAGTGATAACATAAACTACCATATTTTTTGCTGTATAAGTCGCACCTTTTTACATAAATTTGCAAGTCCTGCGACTTAACAGCGATGTGACCAATATACTTTTTTTCTTCCCATATTTATAATTATAACCCAATTTTTCGCTGTGATCTGACGATTTCCTTCATTCTGCCATGGAAAATATTGAACACTACTATTTTCAGCTGCTAGAGGGCCCTCGAGCAATATAGCAAGTCAAGTGTCTCATTAATAGGTAAAAGTGGCTTTTAATGAGACACTTGGCTTGCCATACAGAGCCGCCTCACTCTGGAACAAACGTCAAATCAGCTGCATTTCACCGTGCCGCCCAGGCAATGTGCAGCTGATTTGACCATTAAAGTGCATTTTTTTAAGGAAAAGTTTAACTGAGACACACCTTGACTAAAATGTTGATCAACCAAATAATTGTTTTTAGGTGTTATCGTGTTAAATTTTGAAGAAAAGCACATCGAGTCCTCCCTCTGTGCGCTCCAGCAGCCATGAATCAATTTTTGAAACGCAGCTACATTGACCAATAGTGCATTTATTAAAGAAAAGTTAATCTGAGACACACCTTTGTTATAATTTCAAGCAAACAAATTACATGTATTGTTGTTAAATTCTTCTTAAAGTCCTCCTGTGCAAGCTCCCGCAGCCGCCATTTGGCAGCCGATTGATTTTTGGCACAACGCCGGCCAATGATTCCGGGTGGTCAGCGGTGCTGTATAAAAAACACGACACATCAGCGGTGATACATAATACCTGTAGATGCAACCTATAAGGTGAAGTGACTTATTTAAGGTTTTTTCCCACTTTATTAGACATATTTGGACTGATGCGACTTATTATTTATTTATTAACCTTTCTTTAACAGGCAAATCCCATTGAGCTCACAGAGCTGTTTTGCAAGGGAGGCCTGAAGGCAGCCTAACATGCATGTTTTTGATCTGTGGGAGGAAACTGGAGGACCCGGAGAAAACCCACACAAGCACGAGAAGAACATGCAAACTCCACACAGAAAGACCCCAGGTCCAACCGGGGATTGAACCCAAGACCTTCCTGCTGTGAGGCAACAGTGCTAACCACTGACCATCGACGTGTACGGTGGCAAGCACAGTAATGTTCGGTGGTCAAAACCTAAAAACAAATATTTAAAATGCACAATGAACTTGTCGCTGTTTGCTGTGAAACGTTAATCAAACTCCACAGTCACCTGCAGGGCATTATGGGTCCAAACACTCATGAGCACTTGAGTGGCGAGCAGTAAAAGCAGACGCCATCTGCTTATTGGATTTAAATACAGACGATTACATCCTTTTAGAACAAAGTCTTTGAAAACAGTTGGAGCAAAAGAAGTTTCACAGTTAAGTACTGGGTGACTAATGAGAGCTACTGAATGCATTTCTTGAGAATATGTTACTAACTGGAAGCTATAAATGTATAACATGTCAGAGCTTACAGAGATCCTTATTGTAGCTGAATATTAAATATGGAGCCGTGTTGGCAAACTGTTCTGTGTGACTGTACAGATTGTGAAGCAAGTACATTTTTACCTTCTGTTGATTTTGAGCACGCTGTCTTTCACAGAAAGCATTGTGTTGCTTCTAATGCGTTTGAAATCGTGTTCCGCTTCAGCGTGTTTGACATGACAAGGCTGCAGGCCTCTGTCTAAAGAAACTTCAAGCATTTGTCTGCAGATTATATTCACTCTATAGCTGTCATACAAGTGTACAGAAAATCTATACAAAAATAAACCCATTGTATTACCTCACAATGCATGATCTTTATATTTTGTTTTATAATACTATGTTCCCATTTTCATTCACAAGAAAGGTAAATTAAAAGCAATGTTATTTCATACATGCACGGCATTGCACACACAAAATGTGTTTTAAAAGTAGGATTTATAAACAGCATTACATATTCAATTCTTTTTTTTAAGCCTTTATCTGTTTGAATATTTGAGAATTGTGTTGGTGAGGTGCAGTTGGATAAACTGTCAAGGAAACAACATCCCTTATGGTAATTTAATAAACAGAATCAAGGCAAAGCTTTGCTGATCTGGTCTAAAAAGCAAAAGATGAAAAGCTGAGGCACAGGTCATAATTTAACTGCAATCTGAAGTTAAAATATCCCCATGACTCTCACCTTCAGCTAATTGATTCACGGTGACGTCTAGCACGCTTTTCACTTCTTTTTTGGTCTTCATTATGCAAGTAAACTTGCAATGCAGTTTAAAAAAAGAGTGATTTTTTTTTGGATGTGGCAGTAAAATTCTTATGAGATGTTGGAGCAGTTCATGTTGTTCTTCTGTAAGTGTGGCCGTGTGAGTGGCTTCACTTGCAGGCCCAAAGGTAAATGGGAGTAAAGGGTCACCGTTAATGAATAGCATCCTAATGCCTTACCTGCCAATCACAGATGAGTTGGCTTTCAGTGCAAAATATAGTAATGAAGCTACAATGGATCAAAAAGATCAAAAGAAAAAAGAGAAAGAAGGAGTAAAAAAAAACAACCTATTATTAGCACATGATGGCCATCTTTAAACATTGAATGTGACTGAAAAGTTGTTTACCACATCACTGTTTTAGTAGATAGTTGAAGCAACAGTGTGATGTGTTACTATATTAACACGATTGAGTTCAGAATCTGAAACTCTTCAGGCACTCAGAACTCTGCTATTCCTGTGGATTTGTCAATATGACCACAATATTATGTATAAAGTTGTTGTTTGTTCATAGAACATTTTATTTAATTTCCAATATATTTAAACATTTCACGTAGGAAACAAGTGTTTTTCAGTTAATAAATGTTTGTTTCTTAAAAAATGCTTTGGTACATCAAAGGAAATTACTGTAGTTCAGGGGAATTCAGTCATCATGAAAAATAATGCAAACAGCACAAAATGAAACAAATATTTACACTAGTCTATCACTTGTTTTTGTGTTTATAATGTAATTGTTGCATAAAGCTGTATTTTTTTGTGTGTACTTTTCAATTTAGAATGGATACATTTGCACAAATCATGTTAAAATAGAGCAAAGATTTGTGAGGAGAGACAACCCTCTATCCTTTTTGCCCAGTCTAATGCAAACAATGCTTTCACATGAACTTTTCTTTTGATTTCATGTTGTTTTTCACTATAATCAGGTTTGGTACACTTTAGTCATTTTTCTAGCATTAATGTATTGCATGCATGTTGCATTTTTTATTTTTTTTTTTTATTTTATTTATTTTTTTATTTATTTATTTTGGTCAATGGGACATAAAACTATTTGGCAAACTAAATGTCTGCACCACTGAGGGAGGTTCGTGTGAGCCGGCTTTGTTATTATTCTAATGTTCTTCAATGCAATTTTTATGCACCAAAATACTCTCTAATAAGTCTTGAAGTGATGTGCACTGCATCATCTGTTCCTTTTTTGCTCTGAGTTCTGAAATTATATTTTTAACTGGACTTTTAACCAAAATGTAAACTGAATCGGTTCACTTCAGACTACCGGAAAAAGTTAACGTTCACTTCAAACAGAGCCGAACAACCAAACTTCCAGAGGTGAAGATCATGCTGATGAGTGGTCCTTCCACACTTTAAACATATCTTTGTTTATAAATGTCTCATTTTTTTTACATAAGTAGTTGGTCTTGATGTCCAAACCGAACGCTGGTGGGTCTGCCAGAAGTTAGCACAGCTACAAGATAAAGCTTGTAAACTAGAACGACTCTGGATAAACCAAAGCAAAAGTACTTTTCATGTGTAAAACACTGTGTGGTTATTAATAAATAAAGTTTTGAAGTTAATACAGTATGCTTAAGAGTAAGTTCAGAAAGACGTGTGTAGTACAGGATAAATAGATGCATCCTTATCTTTTTTTTTTTTTTTTTACGAGAAAATACTCTAATCTACACAGAAAAACAAAAAAACAAACTGAACTTCTTAATAGCTCTTTGTACAAAGTACATCACCCTGAATAATCTCTTTTAAATGGCAGTATTTAGCTTTTTCTGTCATTTAAAGTATGTCAGAATGTGCTTGCTAATACAGGATGTGTCTCAAAGGTAGTTGGAAATCTAACCCAACACCCATAAACACCACAACATGTCACTGAATTAATTACTAAAGCTTACAGGCTCACAACAGATCACACGTTGAACACTCTGAATAACTTTTTTTTTTAAAGCATAAAAAACACTTATTTTGGTAATGGATTTATTTTATGTGTTTATTGTCAAAGTTTGTAAAAGACAAAAATGAGCGATGGGTTTAAAAAGGGCTTAAATTACAAAAGAAGACACAAAAATACAGATAGCCTTTCACATGTGGGGTTTTGCATGAGATAAATGGTCAGAAGTAATAGAAAAGACTTGTTTACCGGTATATTAAATGTGTCAAAGCTTTACAGAAGTCTTGAAATTTTTATGATAATGTTGACGAGCTGCCAAAATCAGCCTTGATGAACTCAAAGTAGTTCATTTGTATCAGATAATACTGGGATAAGCAGAGAGTTATTTATGTAACTATGCTTCTTAATGTGGTTGAAATAGATAACTGTATGCAGTTTTCTTCTCTGGCCTTTGATTAACTGTCTAATCCTCAGTTTATTTTACATAAATTATTTAAGAATTGGGTGTGATTCTTTTTGAACCTTCCATTCATGCTCCTTAAAGTTGAGGTGATCTACGCAGACATGGGTTCTTGAGGGTTGAGATGGTTCTTGAACAGAGATCGTCAATGCTGCTCCTCAAACAAGTTGGAGTCACTACAAGGTTTGGGGCCCCGTGTGCTCTGATGACCACTAACACCACTGAGTCCTGGACCTTCCACAACCTTCTTATTTTTCTTTAAGTTATTTGGATTTCTTAAGCTTCACAAGTTCCTTCTACCAGATGTGCCTGGGTTTGTTACATCTGCCCTGACTGCGTTCTTTGGTAATTCGTTAACCACTGCCTATTTATTCTTTGTCATTCTCCACCATCTTTGAGGTGTCTCCCATTTGACTTTGGAACTTCTAATCCATTATGGAACATTATGGAAGTGGAATTGCAGACTTTATGAATAATGAAGGTGGTGCAATCATCAGAGCAGTTGGAGCTTTGGATCTTCATCCTTTGTAGACCATTATAAACTCATTCGCTGGTTGACTTGAATAGCTGTGATTCATAAATAAACAGCAAAAAAAGCATTTTCTGAGCAGCTTGCTTCATTTTACAAGTTGGCTTTTCAATGGAATATGGGTTCATGTGTCCCAGGTTTAATGGGCAACAATGAACGACTGGATTTTGTTGACCTTGTCACACATGTTACCTCTCTGTCCCTACATGTTATGTTTAAATGGGATGATAAACCACAGAAAGACAGAGAGGTGAGCCATGATCTTTACAAAAATAGTTCATAATAAGTTAGACGGGGGATTTATTTTCCGGTTGAGCAACCTTGAGGCACTGAAACAGCACTAATAATATGGCAGGGAGAACTTACCTTTGCAATATACAGTATGTGATATAAACAGCTTGTGAAGAATTTCTGCCGGTTTTAGAATTGCAAAAACTGGAAATGATTTATTTTCTGTTATCTGTTAACAGGTTTTTAGAAGGGATTAAAGGAGCAGACTGATCACCTATAAGAATAAATAAAAATCACCACTGATTTTACAGAAAATTATTTTTTGTTAATTGTTTTTTAAAGTCTCACTTGCTGGGAAAATTTAAAATAAATGGAAAAAAGTCAAACTGTGCTGACAAAAAAAAAGTTATTCAGCTGTAGCTAAAATTATTGTTTTCGGAAAGTTTCATTAGAGTTTGAGGTAGTTTGTTAACACATAAATATGAACAAAAACACTTTGTCCATGTTATCGCCAAGAAATCCTGAAAGTCTGGGCTTTGAAAACAGGTATTTGTGTAATTTTGTTTGATAAGGGTAGTTGAACATTTAATAAATATTTGTTGGACTTTTCTCCGTAATTTTCTCTTCGTCCACCAATCAACAAAATTATGTCACTTTCACAAAATGGAACATTTTACTCCCATAAGCTTAAGTTTTAGAGTTTTATTTTTGCATTTTCTTTTGTTTAGCAAAAAAAAAATAATAATAATTGACACAAAACTAAGACAAATGCTGAAAGTTCTGACATCATTATACAAAGCCATCCAATAATAGTAGAAAATAAGTGGCTTGTTATTGTTTTTATTGTTGCAAACCATCTTATTGCAGTGTTTCTTTTAATTCAGTTTTTATTATATATGTTTTTGTGATCATGTATTAGTGCTATCTGAATTTCCAATTTTGATATGAAATTTTCTATCATGTCCCCTCAGCTATTTTTTTTTTTTTTTTTTTGACTGGCGTAGAAGTAAAACTAACAAATGGAGCATCTGTTGACACTTGTACTGATCATCAGAATCAGTAGGGGGCAGTGTAACCTAACTACATTTTATTGCCCATTTTTCTTTTCATCTCTTTATTATAGGAGTTAGGTCAAGTTTCCAAAAAGGAAAAATAAAAAGTTTAAATTGTATTTCAACAAGAGTGTTGACACCAGGAGGGCATGGTGCGGACTGAATCCCATTCCAAGCACATGATGACCTTTAAAGTGTAGCTGATTAGGAAGCCAGCTGATTCTCAGGGTTTATGTTTGGACTATGTATTTTCATAGATAACCCCTCCTAAATCTGTCTGTCTTCATAAAAACTTTTAACTTTTAAATAAACGTTAAAATTGTGCAGCCATTGGAACCACTGCATTGGTCATTTAAATCAGAGTGCATATTTTTAAATGTTGAGTTTAAATAATCAGTTAATCACGTTATTGATTTAAACTGGAAAATAAATAGACAAAAAAAAAATCAAAATCTCCATTTCTCAAATGTGAATTTTATTTTGTGTCACAGTTTTAGACTGAGATTATCTCATGTTGAGAAATTGAGTCAAAACCAATTTTGGCCAAACTTGAAACTATCTCACCATCTCATGCAATATTGCAATATCTCATGAGATCTGTTTGTGTTTGGACTATAGATTATAAATGATTACTAGCTACTACCACAACAAATTTTAGCTAAATTTGTCAGATTTACTGAGGTGTAGCATTTTTGTGTAGGCTGCATTTGATTAGCTGTGGCATCCATCTTTAAAATTATCAGTAGTCAATGAACAGCCAATGCATAATTTCTGAGAATTCCATAGAAATTTGTCAAGTGGGTCATGAGATATTTTGTTAACAGACAAACAAGTTCAACTCCAACAAGTATTGGTGAAGTTTTAAGTAAAAAAGGCACAATCTGTTGTGCTCAAAATATGCTGTGGATAATGCTCTGGTGGATTTCAAAAGTTAATCAGGTAGTTCTGGTTATAGTATTTTCTGTCATACATGTTGCTCTGCCCTATAAGTCATAAGTCTAAATACGTCTAATAAAATGAAAAAAAAAATCCATAAATGTGTCACTTTGTCATATATGTCACATCTATAATGCGTCACCGCAGACGCCTTGCATTTGTTACGTGTAACTGCTGACAACCTGGAAATGTGGGCTTTACCAAGATTAACACGTAAAAACAATTATTTGTTTGCTCAAAATTATAGCAAAGGTGTGTCTCAGTCTAACTTTTGCTTAATAAATGCACTTTGATGGTCAAATCGGCTGCATTTCCAAACCCGATACACTGAAGTAGGAACACGCAGAGGGACGAGTTGCTGCACGTTTCTTTGAAATTTAACAAGATAACCACCTAAAAGCTATTATTTCTTTGCTCGACATTACAGCAAAGGTGTGTCTCAGTTGAACTTTTACTTAATAAATGCACTTTAATGGTCAAATTAGCTGCATTTTGCCGGGGCGGCGCAGTGAGATGAAGCTTTGACGGTTGCTTTAGGCAAGCTGGACGACTGTGGCCTTCTATGGCAAGCCGACAGTGTCATTAATAGTCACTTTTACCTATTACATGATACAACGGCATACTGCCGACAGTGTCATTAATAGTCACTTTTACCTATTACATGATACAACGGCATACCATACAAGTTGAGTGCCATCTAGCAGCTGAAAATGGTTGTGTTGAATATTTCCAATCAGAACAAATGAAAACAGTCATATCTCAGCCAAAAATTGTTTTATAAATATGGGCCGAAAAAAATCCCAAAATATGTCGCTTCAGCGGATAAGTCGCAGAGGATTCAAATTATGCAAAAACAAACCAAAAAAAGCTATGTATATAGCAAAAAAAAAAAAAAAAAGAGTAGATGTATATTTAACGAAAACTTTTTGAATGTTTATTTAAAATCAATCTACTTATCATTACTTATTTTCTTAACAAGCTAACTAAGGTGACAATAATAGTCATTGATAAAGTTTTAAAAAATAATTAGTGTGATCAACTGGTATGAATTACGAATAACTCAGCTATCATGCCAACAAATAACTCAGTGCTTGTAAAACTGACTTAAAGCCATTTTAATGTTTGATAACTCTCCTTAATTTTGAAAGTTGTTTTGAATCAGAGTGAAGCCAAATGTTAATTTAAGTCAAACTCATTTTTAACCCTGAAATCCTGTAGTAATAGTCACATAAAGGTTGTTTTATCATGACTGACACATTCAAGTGATGTGCTTGCACTGAGAAGGCTTGATTTTTATCCAGAACTGAACCTGTGGAGGAATTGCTGGAAGTCTGCAGAAAAGGAGAAAATGTTTATGGAATCTTGAGTCCTTATCTTTGCCCATTCGCAGGCTTCTCTTCAGACCAAATTGCTGCTTGGTCTATCTAGTCCAGACAGCTTCAGTGCAGTGATTATGAGGGCGGCGGTATGAGAGGTAGGTAAACATCTGCACACACTAACAGACCATCGTGTTGCCTTTAGATTCTTTCAGTCATCAACGGACCAGAAATGCTCAGAACTATTACTGTCGGGGAATTGGTTCAAAGTCAAGGCTTTGAATCAGCAGTGTTTTACTTTAAGTAAATGCTTGTGTGTAACTGTGCATCAGCACAGCACTTTAAATTGATGTGGGAGCAAGTGATTACATTGTGCGATGGTGTGTTGAGTATTAGCAGGTTTGAACGTTTTCACTTGAACGTCTAACTTGTTGGATAATGAAACTATTTTAAAACACCTTTCTTATGAATTCATGTAAATGATGTTACCCCGGAATTGTTGCTTTTCCACCGAATAACCATTATTGTAAAATAAAGTGGGCTCCTTTCATCAGGTCATCTAATTAATTGCATCAAGGGCTATGTTTCTATCACCTCTGCTTGCTTTCAAGCTGAGTTACAGTTCCCACTAAAATATGTTCCATGAGAATAAAAACACATGGACGAGGAGTTTCATTTAATTAATGTACTTCAGCTTGACTAAGGCCATCTATTTATAGGACTTTCTTTGTTTTCTAAGCAATTCAACAGAGAGATATTAAGCTACTTGTTGCATAAAGACCTGCAGTGAAGCTAGAAGCTCCATGAAAAGCTCATTCAGATTAATTCTGTAATCATAACCCTGAGACTGTCATTTTTACTAAGCAAATATGATTGTTTGGCCCAAAAATTGGATTTCTGAAGACAAAAAGAATTCAAGGACAAGACAGTAAAAAGGTAAGTGCTTTTATTTACAATAATCATTAAACTTAGAATGATGCCAGACAGAAGGGTAGGCTCTTACTATGGATTTGTGTCTCTCAGGTGTTGCGGTAGTAATGAGGAAAGACTCCAAGACCAGGTGAGCAAACCAGTGATGAGAACCAGGCAGTGTGGTGGAGAGCGACACGTGGAACCAGATACAATTCAGAAACACAGTCAGGATCTCAAAAGGTAAGTGGAATTGAAAAATATCACAAAGGTTGAGGAAGTCTTTCGGACGAAAGACGAAACGTATATATATATTTTTTGTTTTGTTTTGCGTTTTGAATGTCCAGAGGACCAGACATAGCTTTTTTAGATTTTTCTATCTGGATTATTGAGCATGCATCAGGGTATCACAAAGGTTTGTTTTAGTTAGACTGATAAGGGATGGGGAAACTGAATCTTGTAAAAACAGCAACCATTTAACTTGATGAGTGCCTCTTGGCATTTTGTAAATAGGCTGAGTTCATATGCTCTGTCCATGCAGTGAAGGCTTGTTCAGAACCTTCCAACCAGTGCCTCCATTCCTCAAAAGCCAGTTTAATGGCTCACAACTCACAATCTTCTACATTTTTGTTTCTCTCAGCAGGTGATAGATGTCGAGAGAAGAAGGTACAGGGGTGAAGTTTACCATCTGTCAGTACACTGGGAGAGGTCAGCTCCAACGCCAGTGTCAGATGCATCGACATATAGAATGAACTTCATTTTAGGATTAGGATGACAAAATAGGAACTGATATTAAACAGATTATTTAGGTTTTGAAAGGTGTAATCGACCTCTGCAGTCTATTCAAGACATCTCAAGGATGTAAGGGCCATAAGAGGTAGAACCATTTGACTGTAGTTTTTAATGAAATGTCTATAAAAG
Source organism: Hypsolebias antenori (assembly GCA_031762315.1). NCBI lineage: Eukaryota > Metazoa > Chordata > Actinopteri > Cyprinodontiformes > Rivulidae > Hypsolebias > Hypsolebias antenori. Next base: position 11,000,008 of record JARVGS010001166.1, on the reverse strand, counting down.
CATTGGAAACTGCAATTTCTTTATTATCCTATTTGTCCAATTAATCACACAATTATGACCCTGTAGTCAGAGATAGCATGAAAGCATGTGTGAATTGGGAGAAGAAGAAAGACAAAAATGACCTCACCCTGTTCATGATGATTGTTAGGGATGACAATGTGAATATTCTTCATTTCATGGGTGATTGTGGAGATAGTCTGTCCGGTGAGAGCAAGCACTGACAGGGGATGCTGGAGAGGGATAGTAGAGAAATGCAGTTGTTTGACCAGTTCCTGACTGGTAAAATTCTGCTCAGTGCCAGAGTCCATTAAAGCCTGAATAGGAAGGTCGAGATCATTACAACAACAATAATGCATAACATGAAACATGGTCCAGAAGAGCTAGGGCTATTACCGACCAATAGATCCCATTTTAGTGGTGGGCATTGGCTTTTAGCAACATGAAGCAGGAAGTAACTATACGTCCAGGTTCACCATAGTCTATCCTCCAGAGTCAATCAAGCATGACCAGTCTGCATAGGTTTGCGTCCATGAGCAATCCTGAGGGTTGGAAGTTGTCCTCAAGACGGTGGAATCAAAAAGGGACAGACACCATAAATGGATTAATCTGGAGTTTGTAGTTTATTTATATATATATTTTTTCATTTAAGCATTCACAAAGTGTATTGTTAATGTTGATGGCAAGATGAGCGGCGTCATCAAGTGTCTTAGGATTCTCTCTTGTGGCAAGATAAAATGTACTTGTTCTGAGAGGGAATATAAAAATACTCCCCGTAACGTTTTGCTGCTCCAACCAGTCTATTCTGTGGAAACCCAGAAGGAGAACAAATGTTCAGCTATTGACTGAGTGCCTTGAATAAACCAGAAAATTGTTCTGACTGCCACCAAATGGAATGGATGTGAAACCCGACAGGCCACAGATCACCTTAGGGCTTCTTCCTTCAAAGCTTCTTCTTCTACTTTTGTCTTCCCCCTCTTCCTCCACAGCAAGTCATCCTCCTCCATCTCACTCTGTCCTCTGCAGCCTCTGTCTCCTGACACGTTTCCCTCCTTGTGGCTGTAGCACAATTTCCACCTACACCATTTGGCAATGGCACCAGTGGCGACTGTTAACATGAGCCTTGACTGATCCAGTGTGATAACGCTTAGATGAACTTGCATTATAGTTCTAGCAAAAGTGTTTTACATCAGATGCCCTTCCTAACGCAACCCTCACCATTTACCTGGGCGTCGGACCAGCACAAGAGTGGTTTCTGGATTCTCCCTTCAAAGCACTAACCAAAAGCATTATCTTAGGTGTCTTTGGGGCATAAGTCACTTGCACATGACATAAAACAATCTTACAATGGGATTAGAAACTGGCACACTGCTCTGGGTTTCTCTCAAAAGATTATGGAGGATATAAAGTTAAATCCTAGGTTGCATGAGAGCAGGAGGAGTGACTGGGACCTGGTCTAACAGTGGTTGCACCCAATCAGGGCTGCGACTTGTTGTTTTAAGGTACAGTATACAATAGGCATCCCAGTTCCTCCATAATGGTGCTGACTGTCTGTTGTTGTGTGAGGATCTTTTGTAGCATGACGTTATGTTGGCTGATCATTTTGTTTTGTAAAACTAGTGTTTGATTAATCTTTTTGTATATCAAGTTTGTTAAATGTGCATGCAGCACAGTAACAAAGCCTTTCTGTGAATGCAAGCCTTTTAGATGAGTTTCAAAGAGCAGTGTCATTATTGCATGACAACTTTTAAGTATTCAGTCTGATTGTAGTCAGAGAGCAAGGATGCTCAACAAGTGCTGTTGACTGGTGAACTACTCCTGGGGCAGCTTTCATTTCAAAAAGCAAAAAAATAAAAAATGAAAAGTATAAATAATAATAAAAAAAAAAACAGTATTGTGTTCTTGAAGGAATGCATATCGCCTGCTGCTTTTCATGCTGGAGATTAAAACTAAGATCATCATAACTGATGGAACTACAGCCATTTTGGCCAAACCTCAATATAAAAGTATGCACGATCTTGTTGCACAAAATCTAGTTCAATGTCGGTAAAATTGGCAAAGTTGTAGCCGTTTTTGTGTTTCCTAACGTCGGACAGCTGTGTCAGTCATTGTCAATTGGATTGACTTCAATATTTATCAGTTGTAAGCTAAATTTACAAATTTGTTTTTTTGCACGTTTTATTAAAATCTGTCTAGAGTTGTATGCAATATTTTGCCAGCAGATAGATAATTGACAGCAATATAACTTGTGAATACTTTCCAACCACCTAAACACACACACACACACACACACACACACACACACACACACACACACACACA
>JARVGS010001166.1:10953414-10966405 GCA_031762315.1 Hypsolebias antenori | reverse complement strand
TCAACAAAAACACTTACACAATATTGTTTTCGGTCAACAGCAGTAGTTACTTGTTCAACAAAGTCCATAAGTGCCATAAGTTTTTACTTTTGGACATTTGTTATGATGCGTAACCATGACAACAAGGTGGTTTTTATAACCAGGAGCAGCGAATTAACATCTCAAAAGCTCAAATTGTATCTCAACTACAGCCCCAAATCTCAAATGAGTTGAAAAAGAGACTCTCTGGATGCATTCCCGTCTACCTGCCGGCAGTGTTTGAGTGCCTGGCTGGCCACTGAGATCCTAAGATCCCGTAAGGAGATCCTGGAACTGGCAAGAAACATGGCTTGTGACAGCAGAAGGACTGGGGTCATCCCCTGGCACCTGCAGCCATCTGTCCGTGGTGACGAGGAACTCGTCAAGCTGCTGGAAGGAGTGGCCATCGCTCTGGGAGGAGTTCTGCCTGGCATACGGGTGGTCTTGCAGCCTGCGGAACAAAGAGGCCAGCCGCGGCTGGTTCCTTCTGATCCACGATGGGACAGACCTTTACAAGAGGTCCGTTCTGCCTACAGTCATCAGTATCTATAAACTAATCTCTTAAAGAAACAATGAGTTACAGCAACATTTAATTTCCCTCTGGGATCAATAAAGTATTATTGAATTGAATTGAACTGAACAGTTTTTTTTAAACTAGGGTAATCATGACTTTGTAAACAGTGTATAAAGCATTAATAAACACCTATTAAACTTTTAATAAACACTGTTTGTATAGCAGACATTATTTGACAAGAATAAAAAGTTTTTTTTTTACATGTCATTCAACTTATCTTTCAAAATAAACAACTATATGATGAAAGAAAATTGGTGGCACAGTGGCTCAGTTAGTAGAGAAGGTTGCCGGATTGAATCCCAGCCACGGGGCCTTTCTGGGCGGAGTTTGCATGCTCTCTCCGTGCATGCATGGGTTTTCTCCCACTGACTAAAACATGCATGTTGGGCTGATTGGTAACTTTGAATTTTCCCTAGGTGTGAGTGAGATAGTGAGTTTGTCTCATTTGTCTCTGTGTGTCCCTGTGATGGACTGGAGACCTGTCCAGGTGTCCCCCGCCTCTCGCACAGTGATAGCTGGATGTACCACTGACCCGCGCAACTCGAAAAGGAAGAAGTGGGTAAAAGATAATGGATGGATGGACAAAACAAACTTTGTTTTCACAAATGCTCATAGTATTTACTGGTACTGACTGACACATGTTTGATATTTGATATCTATATTATGAAGAATAATGGTAAGCTGTAGACCATAAAGTACAGATGAATGTTGGCTAACGACAGGGAAAGAAGTAAGTCTGGGCTGTTCTTTTTATCTAAAGTGCTTCAACTGTTTATTAATGGTTAAATAAGCCTATACAGGTCAAAAACTGCATTGTTGACTAATAATTAGTAATTTATGAGTACCCTTATGTTGTAGTGGTACCAAAAGTCTACTTCGACTTTGATGTTTGGCTAATTAAAAGACGACCGTTGTTCTATATGTGGAAGAGGTCACATGTGATCAACTGCAAATGCCTGGATGGGTTTTCCTTTAAGGTCATGCCAGATTGTCCCACTGAGACCAAATATGGTCTGACTCATGTGGTGCAAATGAGGCATTTGAAACACTGACTATTCAGTTTTATCTCACTATCTCATTTTCACATCTCATGCAGGACATTCAACACATCCTTGCTAGATGAGACCAATGCTCTTTTTTGGACTGTGGCCTTTCAAAATCTGGGATGCAAACAGGAGAAACAATGTCCAATTATGTGCAACTTATTTCCACCAGTCGGAATAATAAGCATGCATGCAAGATAGTTCAGGGTGATAAGACATTTTTCAATATCAAGGGTTTCTTTCACTTCCTGTGGGCAGCTGTTTAACGGACTGTTCATCACACAAAAGGTCACATTTGTGAACCAATTACAACCACAATCTTTCCCTACAAAGTAAGACATGAATGAGACATGATGTTTTTGTTAATTGGCTTTTACTTCATTTAGGATTAAAAAGGTGGCTGAAAAAAGAAACAGGAAGTACATGAATAACAACATAAAATCTACTTTTGTATCAGTGATGAACAACATCATCCATTAAACCGACAGCTGAATAAAATGTCTTTACAAACAGTAAACTGAATGCCTGGCCTTAAAATCTGAACCATTAGTTTAGAAAATCTTTCAGAAATGTCATTACCACTGAGCAGTAAGAAAATACGGCAAAACGTTTGTTTATTTATTAAAATTTTAATTGAATAAGTTTGCTTATCATTTAATAATAATAAAATATGGATTAAGGACAAACAGTTATATCATTATGTAAACTTTTAAAATCTTTTAAAGTACAGTTCTGGGGAAAGGTTAGCAACAAAAAATATCTTACCTGTTGCAGATAGCTTTTTGAACAACTTCAGTTTGGGGAAATCAAGTTTTAGCCTGACTGGACTGATGAGCTAATGGCTAGTTTGAGTGAGGCCAAGACTAAAGTGAATTTCTGCTGTCTTAAAACAACCCAAACTTACACATTAAAAAAAAAAAAAAAAACTTGGAACAACATTTTTTTATTTCAAAGTATTCCCTGATTTGTCCCAGATGTCTCAAACCTGCGCAAATTTTGTCGTCTCCAACTCGACTCATGAATCCTGCAGCTGTACTTGGACACCTGCCTGTGAGGCCAGTTTGTTCAATAACTTGTCCGGCTCTGTCTGTTTTCATGTTTAAAGTTTACTTTTTAAAAACGATGTATTCATTTATTCATTCACTTAAAAGAAACAAAACAAATTCATCAAAAAGAAAAAGAAACGAATGAAAAGGGTGCAGAAAGAAGAAGAAAATCCTTACAATATCTGCCCCTTTCTTAACAAATAAAATAAAATTAGTAACTTACTAATAACTTCATACATAACTTCAATAAATTATATTATAAGATTGGAGCAGTGGTCAAGCCGGGTACAAAACAGCTAGAGGAGCAGAGCTGTAGTCTACTTTGTACGCGAGTATACGGCGTATAACCACAAAAAATGCTTGGGGATATCTGCATAACCAATTAAAAGTGCCCAATGATATGAAATGTTCCCTCTATGCAGCACAATTAGGGCAACTGGGCAAATGCCCAAGCAAAATATCTAGTAATCTCCTGCTTTAAAATAAACTTTTATAATGAACAGTCAGCCCGAGCGCAGCAGTATCTACAATCTGTCTGTATGTAGCGCATGAATGTGTGCAGACTAGAGGAAGAGACCGCCCCCTTCAAAACGGACCTGTGTCACGTGATTTGTGTAGCGACAACGGAAGTTTACAAAGAGATAAATATTCAACCAATGAAATCACAGGCGAACTTTCATTCCAGCCAATCAGCATCTTTCTGGAGTTTCGGCGCTGACGTGCGAAGAAGCTAAGTAGCTACAAGCAACCTCCTTGGCTTCTAGCGTTTTCCAAACGTTGTACTGCATATTTCATCGGCTACCGAGGAATAATGTTTGGCGTTGTGGATTCAACACAGAAGTTTACGGTCGTACGACATCAAACAAAAGCGGCATGTAAGCTAATCCCACGACTTGTAGCCATTTTTATCATACTATCTGTCAGCAAACAGTGTTGCTCAGTGTATATCTGGATGGGACTAAACTGATTTTGTGCAAAGTGTTTACGGTAATGGTTCAAGTTGTGTTTATTTGTCATATGCAAAGTTAACAGTACAATGAAAGGCTCAGGATGAGAAGAACCGATTTGACTCGCTAAAAACAAACAAGCAAACAATAAATACTAAGCATGCAATAAGGGTACAAAAATAAAGTACCAAAAAGTAATTATGATTTTATAAGGTCCTAAAAAGAAAATAGAAACAAGCACACGGTAGAATTTTAATGATGCAAGCAGGATGAATTTGTATGAATAAGTATTTAGCACAGTATAACCACTACAAAAATGTAGAGTACACCACTGTCGAGGAGGATTTGATGTGGACAGAGGTGGGCAACAAAATAATATGCACAACCTAGAATACAGATTTGCAAACTGTGCACATAAATATGGGCTGTTACATCATAAATTAGTATTTGCAGGACTCTTTGATTGCTTTGTTGCAAATATTCATAATTTGGAGACATGCAGTATAAAATGTACCCACTTTCTTACAATTTTTATGCCAAGTCTCCAACAATCCCATCACAGTGAGATAACGCCTTTACATAACATTGTAAGGTGATTTGCCAGTGCAAACAGTTGCAGCAACTAGATGCTGCACTTCAGCAAACATCAGCTCATCAGTCTGGTCAGAAGAACCCTTTTTCTTCAAACGGAGGCCGTCAAATATTATCTAACAGCTTAGATAATGTTTATTCATAAACTTTTTACAGATCCTTGCTTCTAAAGCTCCAAAGTATCCCATCCCTTTAAAAGCTGCAGTGATGCTGCTCAGTAATGAAGACAGCAACACACTCAACACAGACAAGAATATAGACATCAAAGACAATTTTGAAAAAATATTCAGTAGAAAATTATCTTATATCCTATCCTTTCTATTAGGTTTGGTACACACATTGGAGGGAATTGGTCTCTGGGTGCTCAACTAATTTGTCATCTCACAAGTTTAAACAACAACAACAAAAAATGTCTGCAGAAACCACTGTTCAACCCTAAAAGATGTTTGTTCTCCACATTTGAATTCAAAAGAAAATGATCCATCATCTGCAAATTTCTCTGCTCCGTCCCAAATGGATTGGCCTGCGTGTGAAAGTGAGCCAGCCTCCCCTTCCTCCCACATCAACAAAAAGCCCGAGGACATGGTTTGACTGGAGTGTGGTGGGGGGGTTATTTAAGGATCGCACCATTTCCATTGATTATACATAAAAAGACCACAGAGGCGCCACGGTTGCACAACGCTCCGTCATGATGGCTTCATGGTGAAATAACCCAGCTAACATTTTCATCATTACTTCCACAAATATTCATTATAATTTCTGACCTAAAAACTTGATAAGTACAAAGAAAAAAAGTGTTGTATGCAAATATAATATTTACACATAGTTTTTTGCCCTATACGATGTGCAAATAAATAATTTTTGCAACTTAATTTGTTGAATTTATTGCTTCGTGCCTACGGCTCACAATATTGGAAAAAGAATGGTTAATTATGAATATCCCTTAAGCACAGTAATTATGAGCACAATGATGGCTGGAATAAACAAAGCACAAAATCCTGTTTGCAAGCAAAGATGGGAAAAAAGATGTCTTAATTATAAAATTTAGGATTTTAAAGGCAAATACAGTAATTGATGAGTCCTATCTTTTAATAGTGTCACTTCCTGCAATACAAACATTATTTTGATACCACAAGGAGACAATTAGAGTTCTTTTGGAATAAGAGTGAAACGTCTTCTTGCTACAAATACAGTCCAGTTGTTTCTGTATTGAAGGCTTTTTTGATTTTATCATGTCCTGGATGACTGAAAATCTTCACCAGCATATTTTAAAGCACGGATTTACCATTTACCACAAATATTAACAGAAGGTGCTGGTTATTCAAATTATTACCATGTTTGGCGCACCTGATAATATAATACAGTACTACAGTTTAGAAGTGATGGGCATGTGAGAAAAAGGATTATCTAATTGAAGAACAGACTTCAGTCAGTTATTTTCCACACATCTAAAGCCCCAGAGGACAACCTGAGTGTTTGTTGAGCAGTTAAGACTCCTGCAGGAGAGCTGAGCACGTCCACATCGCAGACCCCCACTCTCGAGAGAGCATTTGTTCATGCAGAGCAGAGCTTCCAGGCAAGGACAACATTCTGCCTGTAAATACTGGTTTATGCAAACATGTTTTATGTCCACACTTGTGGTTTTCAATAGTGTCAGCTCTTGAACCTAATTAAATTGCCTTATATGATGCAGCTTGTTAGCAGAAACCCACCCAAAATGTTCTACAGTTATTATAAGACCCTATGTGATTGCACAAAACAAGCCCTATATACCTGCCAAATCATCCTTAATGCTCAACTATAGCAACACATGCAACCATAAAACCAGTTTGATTTTCAGATGACCGTTTTTTTTTTTTTGTTTCAAAAAGAACATGAAAAACACTTTCTACATTAAAATTACCTGTATTTCAACAAACAGTGTTAAAATAAGAACTGCATTGTATTAAATACACTGGATGGAAAGAACTTTCCAAGATGTTTGAGATGAGGGAACATCTAAATCTGCTATTAAATATTTAGCAACATTTTATTACTACCGTAGTACTCTGCTGTTTTGATGACGTTAGAGCAATGGGTCTTTTAAACAATCACAATTTGGCTTTGTGCTAACTAGCTGGTGCTAAATGCTATTAGCGTCAGCTAGAATAATTTCTTATTATTTTAGGGAGCAAACTCTGTTTAGTGCAAACTAAAAGTTATCAACAAAGTCAACCAGGTTAAACATTTTCTTGCAAGTTGTTACCATTTTACCTTTACCATTTACATCCTGAAGCAGAGGCTCAGTCAGAGCCAATTTGGTTAACTGTAGAAAATTATCAGCTACAAGGTCAACTTTTCACCCAATATCTGGTCAAACCAACTCAGCTTTTTTCATTCATTCAACCTTTATTTAAACAGATAAATCACATTGAGCTTCAAGACTCATTTACAAGTGAGAACTGTTTGGACAGACAATAAAAAATGGTGAAAACGACACATAGGGTTTGGAGACAAAAAAAAAAAATCCTAACATGCTCTTAATCTTTGGATGAAGGTTAGCAGGCCCCACGGGGGGTTGGGATTCAAGGGTTGTGAGCGTGTCCAGAGACAACACAAAGAGGCTCTGCAGAGTTCAGATAAAATTGCCCAGTTCAAATAGTTTCCTCTGGATAGATCCGTATGCTCTCAGGCGGGGCCGCGGATGGCCAAGGATGACATCAGAATAGAAACCAAAGAGTCTGGGCCCCTTCTGATTGGTCCTTAGACTTCCTCTGTGTGAGGAGGGGGGCAATGCATCAAAGGTTTACATAGCTTCCAGGCGAATTAAGATAAGATGGCCTGTCAAGGGAGCCAAATTCAGATAAACACGGTTGTTTTGGGGACAGGCAGAACTTGTAATGACCTCTACCTTGAGTCTGTGTTGGTCCTCTCGGTTCCGAAACATTCAAATTAAATGGCCACACCAGTGGACCGTGCCTGAGAATAATCCCCGAGATCTAATCCACCCTGCGAAAAGCATTTGAGTCTGGGTGCTCGAGGTATGAACCAAGCCATCACATAAGGCAAGCAGCCTGACCAGGTCCAAATTTGCTGCTGACGACTTCCTTGAATGTTGGTAAACCAGAAACCAGCTGAATCCAGAAAGCAGGAAGCCAGTTGACATAAATATATGTGTCCTTAAAATCCACAAATGACAGCAGAGATAGAAAAATCATCAAGTCTTCCAAGTCGATGAGATATCCAGCTGCGTGTGTGCTAACAGGGCAAATCGGCTCGCCTAAAGCCTGTCTTCTCTTCAAAGAAATGTCAAGCATTAAGGGACCAACAGACCAAATCTACAGCAGAATTATAATTCGGAAGATTTGTATAAGAGAGGGTCTTAAGCAGTTTTACAGACTGGACAGAGCAAAGCAAATCGGAGAGGAAGAGGAGGAGAAATGTGTCCGCCCTTGTCAAGAGCAAGTTTTGAAGTGAGACCTTTACCCCAACATTTCTTATCAAAACATCCAACAGTTTTTAGGGTGCAGCAAATGTTTTGCCAAGTGTTTTTTATAGAAGAGCTTATACAAAATGCTGACAGAACTGATCTAAAGCTTTAATACATTAGAATATTGTTCAACAGTTTAGCTAATATTACTATTTTTTTCATTCAACCTTTATTTAGGCAGGTTCATCCCACTGAGCCTCGGGGACTCCTTTACAAGAGAGACCTGGAAACCAGGAGACCTGGAGAGAAGTGTTTAACACATTTGTAATAAAGTGCATTCCTTCCACTTTTTAATGTAGTCTTGTTGAAATACAGACATTTTATCCCCCATTTGATCCGCATTCGTCAGATGAACAGATGAAACATTTTAAATGGGACCACTATCAAAGCCAACAACACGAGCTCTGCTGCGCCACATCTAAGCAGATTCTCCCAAATGGCAGAATGACAATCTGCCGTGACAATTTTCAGCCCAGATAAACTGCTGAATCATTAGCATCTCGTTTATTTGCACTGTCTGAAACAAAGCTGGTCCAGAAAGTTTCTTATTACAGTTTCTGGGTGCAAAATCCACCAGGACAAAATGTGAGACTTAAGCACAGGCTGGAAATGTGATTAAGGACTGAACCTTAGAGGTAGCAGATCCCACTCAACAAATCCCACCATAGCCACCACTATAACTCTGCCGTGGTTCCTCAGGAGATGTTTGCCATTTTGTTAGCATAAACCGGTTTAGTGCGACACGGGATAAAGCCCCCTAAAGTGACAGATGTTTTCTCAAATATGATGGAAATTTCTTCTTACTGGGTGGGTGTGGGATATTTTGTGTGCTTGAGACACACTGGTTGCTACAGGCTGTTTGAAATTTTAGGTTGATGCAGAATTTTTTTTTTTTTTTTCATTTTCTTTCCCGAGAACAGCTTGCATGTTGAAATAAAATACACCTCTGTGTGAAAGCAAATAAACTAGATGGTCTCTTGTTTTCTCTCTCCTCTTGCCCGTTGCACAGACCATCAGTTAAAAAAACAATTTGAGGTTATTTCACACACTTTAAATTAAGGGGTCATTGGTGTCTCAACTGAGGTGCTTTAAAAATGAAATAGTTTGATATAGAAATAAAATACGGGTGAAATTCCATCTTTGGGTAAAACAACACCAGCCTTCGTTCTGAAAATGAGTTTTAGATCCTCGCTGAAACCAAATTGCTTTGGGGATTTGAGGAGACACTTTTTAGCTATTAAAGTAGCTTGAATGGGAATAACCTCACTCTTTGTTTCAGATGATGGCACATCCTCAGTTGCCAACTTGTGAAATTGCACAACAGATTTTTGCAACACAGCCATGTTTGTCCAATTGGAGTGGGCTCGAGTAATGACGAAGAGAGCAAAAACAAAGCTCCCTCTCATGAGACTGGCAGTCAGTTTGTGTGGCTGGTTGAAAAGTCTCAAGACACCAGAGGGAAATCCATCAGGCCTTCAAAGAGACTGCACAGTGGGGAGTGTTGGCAAACAGCTGGTTTGGACAGCTTGAATGTGTACGACACAAGCTCAGTTAGAACTGCACAATGAACAAAGCTTTATCCACCGGTGATTGATGAGCAAACTCTGCATGTACTCAGTCTTTTCAAACTGCGAGTACCTACACCTTTGCCACAGGGCAGCAGATTTTACCGAACACAGTCTGGTGAAGCGGATTCTTGGCTATGGAGGCTTTTAAATGGACTGTACTTATATGGCACCTTTCTACCTTACGGAAATATTCAAAACGCTTTACAACACAATCTGTGCCCTAATTTACCCACGCATACAGCACTCTACTATATCTTTACAAAGACTAACCAGTGCTTTATCATATTCATTCACTGACAGGACACACATTGGAGGCAATGAGGGGTTCAGTGTCTTGCCCAGGGACAGTTTGGCATGTGATTGCTGGTGGAATTGAACCCCCAGCTCTTGCATTGGAGGACGACTGCTCTAACCACTCAGCCACAGCCGCCTCACTTGTACTTGTAGACTATCAGTCCCAAAAAAATCACGTTAGGTTAATTTGTGAATCTATCTCATCCTGATGTGGACGTTTTTTGCGTGTGCGTTAATGTTTCTGTCAATGTGTTGGCTTTGTGACGGACTGGCAACTTGTCTAAAACGTACCCTGCTTCTTGCTCAATAACATGCCAAATGGGTTTCAGGCAACCACAGTCCTGAACAGTATGACGCAGGTCTCAAAATGAATGAATGAATGTGCAAAAGTTTAAATGGAGAATAAAAGGAACGAAACAACTGGGTGAATACAGAATATGCTGGTAACACAAAGCTTTTTGGATAAAAAGTGAGAATGTACTGGGATTAAAAATCATTATAGAGTCCCTTTAAGACTTAGAGGGAAAGGAATACATTTTCCATTTGACTTCATATTTATTTAAAGGCTTCTTATGTGATCCCCAAAAGCTATTTTCCAAACACATATTTTACAAGTAAATGGATAAACCGAAAGGCCATATGCATCTTTAAGGTCCTGTGTCAAGTCTCTGCTGTACCTTCCCCTTCACATGTTGAAAACATAACTTCCAGCTATTGTTCATGTGTTGTAGACAGATACTGCTGGCTAAGAGTTACCTACGGTAAAATTAAATAAAATTGCCTTTGACTAAAATACAAAGTGCAATAAAATATAACTTTATTTTTTTAATATTGGTGATGTGCAAACAACAATGGCTCATTGGTTGAATCCATCCATCCATCCATCCATCCATCCATCCATCCATCCATCCATCCATCCACTTGCCAACATCTTCTTTTTTGTAGGGTCTCTGGTGCCCATGGCATGACAGGCGTCCCGGCCACCTGTCCAGGTGTACACCCTGGACAGGTGGCAAGTCCATCACAAGGACGTATAGAGACAAATGAGAAAAACATGTACACCCTGGACAGGTGGCAAGTCCATCACAAGGACGTATAGAGACAAATGAGAAAAACAACCATTCAATCTCTCACTTAGAGTTACCAATCAGCCTAACATGCACGTTTTGGGTCTGCGGGAGGAAACCAGAGCACCCGTAGAAACCCCACACATCCACAGAAAAACATGCAAACTGAACAGGAGAATTTGACAAAAAGTTTGTTTTAAAAAATGTCATAAATCAATGTTGGTTGGAGGACCCATGTAGGCAAACAGACAGTTAACAGACCACAGACTGTACCATAAAGAGAAGACAGAGGTGCTGACATGACAGTAAATAAGGAACAAAATAAAGACCAGCACACAACAAAAACCTAGCAAAACCAAAACGCAACCAAAAAAAAAAAAAAAAAAGGTCACAGTTGTGCAGGGTGAACAAAAAACAAGATGAACTGAAAAAAACTTAAAACAAAGTTAATTCTTAATAATCCGGTGAAAAAAAAATACAACAAAGCTAAGTCAAGGTTAAGAACTTTGATGTTCTGAACCACTTTAGCTATGGCTGCCTCAGAGGAGTCGATGGGGGAGAGGGCAGACTACAGAAACCGTCTTATCACCATAAAACTGCATGGTTGGCCCACTATGTGAGTGTGCTACATATGGGAGTGAGTTTGTTGCGGCTCCTCGGACTGATGAAGCCTTTTGAAAGAAGGACAAAACTTTTCAACACCAATAAAAAAAGAAACCATCCAGAGGACCTGACTTACTTTAAACCTAACCTCCCACACATTAATTAAACCCACAAATATATCAGAATCTAACACAAGATCCCAATAAAAGTAAATGATTAGAAAACAGAACAGAATGGAAATCAAAACATGACAAACCCTAATTAAAACAGCATCCAAAAGAAATACTCTGAAAGGAAAACCTTCAGAAAGCCCGCAGAGCTCACACAAAACCAGTTTAAAAGTCGAGAAGAAGGTCCAATTGAAAGAAAACCACCAAGAAAAATGAAGTAGATCAAGCTTTTAAACCATAACTGTACATGTACAGTACCAGACAGATGTTCACATATGTCTCATGTGAATTAATAAATGTTCCTAAACAACTCTACGCTGCCTCACACACAGGAAGCCACTGAATTATAGATGCAGAAACAGGAAATTCCTTCCTTTACCCTCTGTCACTCAGGCTGTGACCTTGCACTAAATCAATTAGGAGTGCTGCAGGCAATCAGCAGACCTCCCTGGAGACTCAATAAATGTAGCCTTAATTCATAAGGCCCTGTTGGACCTCTCTGCACGGATCTTACCTGACGGGTGGCTGCAGCTACAGCTCACGCAAACACTACAGCCATTTCATGCCTAGCAAATCACAGAGCAGCACGAGTGAGATTGTTATATTTCCTCTGCTCTGCTGCGTCCTGTCTTATTCATGAAGGGTTCTCTTGTGTGTGGTCAGGAGGTCTCCGTTCCACTGGGTGATCTTTGTGAAGGTTTCTCGTTTTTTTTCCAAACATTGTAATCATTCAGGTGACTCATGTCTTTTGTGGCGCTGCCTTGAAGCAAGACTTGTTGTTGCCTTTATGCATAAAGCTGCTCGTTCTTAAAGCCAAACACTGCATGACAGTTGTTAAAAACCATTTAGTTGATATTGAAAAGCATCTTAGAGATTAAAGGCTTTGCATTCCTGAATGCAATGCACACAGCCAGCTGGTTTTCAAGTTTTTGATCAAAATAACTGAGAAATGACAAAGTTTTTGTGATTTTTGATAAAACCTTAAAAATACATCCATGCACAATTGTATGCAAAATCATCCAATGCCATGCTCAGAGGACGTGTTGTGAACAACTCTCAGCTACTGACACAAGTTTTACCTCAATATAACTGTGATATTACTGGTTTTGTGTTGGGTGATGCTGATCAGCTGTGGCAAACACAGACCTTTGGCTTTTAGCGGCAGCCAATAATAAGTCAAGTCAAATTTATTTATAAAGCACATTTAAATCAGGAACTGTTACAAAATGCTTAACAATAAAATCACAGCATCAAGTAAAAATAACAAGATGTCCCATAATTTCCAGACTATAAGCCGCTACTTTTTTTCACAGACGGTGAACCCCGTGGCTTATACAGTGCTGTGGCTAATTTATGGACTGGTTTATTTTTGACGAGCTAACGACTTTCCTGCCATCAAATCAGTTAGCTTTGTCACATCTGGGCACTCAAGTAGATGCCCAATACACGTCTCTCTTGGGGGCTAGGTCCTCGTGACTCAATGAGACCATCTGTATAAATAAAGGGTAAAAAAATTAGACCAATGAAATTACCAAACAGGCCACTGTGTGTGTGTGTATATATATATATATATATATATATATATATATATATATATATAT
>JARVGS010001166.1:10853512-10869723 GCA_031762315.1 Hypsolebias antenori | reverse complement strand
TGTGCATGTTTAAGGTACAGAATGTACGCTGGTGTTGTGTTACGTTGAAAAAAACATGTTTAAAAAGCAGTTTACCAGTCTACATAATGAGTTCCGACTTAAGTTCAATTCGAGTTAAGTTCATCCCATAGGAACGGAACTTGAACGTAAGTCGAGGACTACCTGTATATACTGAATATACATATACAGTATATGTTTGTTCTGCTAAAAGTTTCTTCCTCATGAGGGAGTTTTTCCTTTCCACTGTCGCCTTCATGCTTGCTCAAGATGAGGGTTCTGGATGGACTCAAAGCAGTCTGCTCCTCAGATAAATTGTGTTAAATTGTTATTTTTATATGTGAATATTTTTGTTCAGTGCCCTGAGGCGACGTCTGTTGCGACTTGGCGTTATATAAATAAACTGAATTGAATCGTTTAACTGGAAATGATGATTTGTGTGTTTTGCAACACATTTGTTGTTTTATTTGTTTGCACGTTTGGCAGGACGTGCATCGATGTAAACCGTCAGAGTTTAAGAGTTCGTGTTCGTTTCTCTCATGCTCGTGCAGCTAAGGGGCGTGGAAAAAAGAGAAGGGGCACCGTCCCTCGTCCTCCTCCTCTCCTCCTCGTTCAGGATGCTGAGGCGGCCCTGACGAGGATACAGGAACGAGTTTCTGCTCTTCTCCTCCGCTCTCTCTCCCCGTCTCCCCCCACCCCTACGAAAAGCCCCAGCTCTCTGCCCCGCTGGACAGGTGCTGCCCTCCTCTGGGAGAAAAGTGCACTGCTGGATGGCGACTCCAGCTGCCTGTCTGACTTCTACTCTGCGGAGCTCCAACAGTTCTTCACGTTGTTGGAGCCCGTTCAGGTGAGAGACGATACATTTATTATGTTGTTGTTAAACAGAGGCTGTTCTGATGTTGAAGCTTTTACGCCACATAAACTCCTCACATGGCTCTTCTCATCACCTGGAGCTCAGCACAGTCGTTACTCTGACATTCGAATGTTCCTAATTTAAATCCAAACTTTTCACGTAGCCAAAAGGAGTTAAACGATCTTTGACTCCATTTTTAGGCTGATGCAGCTCCGTCCACCACCAGCAACGAGCCTGAAGGGTTTGTTCAGCCTGTGAATGAAGGAACTCCAGTTTCAGCTCAGAGGGCCTCCGTCTTGCCAGCCTGCTCCCAGATGGCCTCCTGCTCCTCGGCCTCCTCCACCCCTGGAGCAGGGCAGCTCCCGGTGGGCAGCCAGGCCCTCAGAGACCTCATGGACTTGGCTGAAGACGGCATGACGCTGACACAATATGGATACACCGCTAAAGGTAACGCACAGACACACTTATCAGTGGGATGAAAGTAAATGTTGACGCTAAAGCTGGCGAGCACAACTTGCGTGAACGTTTATGAAGCATTCACACTGTTGTCATCCGTTTTTCTTCCGTATGTTTTTTTGTTGTGATTCTCATTCCGCAGTTTTGAAACTGTTTCAACAAATCATACATCAAAACATTCAACTCCTTCAAAACAATCCTGCTATGACTTTTGGTGTTGGTGCAACTTTAGCTTTTTGAAATATTTAGCCTTTTCTGACTTTTTTTTTTGTTCACATAGGAAATGAATTGAGCTCATTTTACATCCTTCAAATCTTTAAATGTGTTTACAACCTTTTACTGCCCATTTCACATTTTGTTCTGGTTCAGCTTCTTTCAGCTTCCTTGTGCAAATTTAAACTTTTTTTCAGCTACCAGTACTTTCAGCTAATTTCAGCTGTTTTGTGCTCCTTTCATGTTTTTTTTCTGCAAACTACAACATTTTGTGCTTCTTATTTCTTTCTGCTAAATTCAGCTTGTTATGCTCCTTTCAGCTAATGTCTGCAAGTTTCAGCTTTTTCTGCAATTTCAGCTACTATTTAGCTTTTTTTTTTAAATGCTAAAATTACCTTTTCAGTTATTCTATATTTTTTGCACTCATTTAAACTTTTTTCAGCACAAATGCGCTCTCTCCACTTCTGTAATTTCAGCTTCTTTCTGCCTTTTTTAAGCTACATTTTAGCAGTTTTTGGCTAATTTCAACTGTTTTCAGATAAATTCAAGTTCCTGTGGTAATTTCTGCTATTTTCAGCCTAATTAACTTCTTCAGCTTTCAGCTTGTTATTCTCATTTCAGCTTTTTTCTACTAATTTCTGCAATTTCAGCTACTATTTAGCTGTTTTTATTCAAATTTTTGCCTTTTCAGCTAATTCAACATTTTCTTAACTCATTTTCAGCTCTTTACGATTCATTCTGGCACTTTATAAGCTTCTTTCTGTCTTTTCAGCTATTTTTGATCATTTTGGCCCTTTTTTAGCATATTTCCTATATTTTCTGCTTATTTCAACCTACCGTAATTCAGCAAAGGTGTTCTTTCTGCTTGCTTTTGCTAATTTACACGTGTTCTTCATTTATTTAATTTCAAGCTAATTTCAGCTGTTTAAGTTCTTCAGCAATAAGCACTCACACAGCATTTTCCAAGGAAATTCAATTTCTCTAGTTTTATTTGTTTATGCTGTTGAAATGCAATGCTTGAAAATACAGGTAGTCCTCGACTTAAGGCGCCCTCGACTTACGGCAACTCGGACTTAAGAACGGGTGTGCGGCGCAGCGTTAACATACATTTTACATGTATTTCCTCGACTTACGGCAAACAATCCGGACTTACGAACGGGTGCGGCGCCACGTGTAATGAGTTCAGACTTACAGCAAAATCGAGTTATGAACGGTTTGTAGGTACGGAACCTGTTCGTAAGTTGAGGACTACCTGTATAACATTCACATTTTTATTTTTTTATTTTTTTTTTCTCAATAGGCAATACGGTATACTGTTGCACGTAGGGACTAAAGATTAAAAATATACCAGTGTTTCTGTGTTAATCCCATTGAGCCTCGGGGACTCATTTTACAAGATAGACCTGGTTTTAACAAAGTGATGACAACAGTGGACAATCATTAAAGGATGCGTACAAATTTAGAATAACGAGTGGAAAAAATGGTGTTTAAAAAAAAATAAAAAACATCTAAGTAAATAATGAACAATAACGTGTGATGAATATAGATAATATGTGAGTTTCACTTTCTGAAATGATTGACACAAAAAAAATTCTCAATATTCTACTTTTTTTTTTTTTTTTTTTTTAGATGCACCTGTATTGGTAATTAAATGTCAAAAGACGTAATGGAATGACTGGGCCATCAGTTTTGATCAGGTCGCCTCTGTTTCTGCAGAAACTCATCTGAGTGACTTCATCCGGGAGAAGTCGGAGCATCAGGCAGAACTGGGCGCCAGCGGTTTCCTGTTAGAAACGACACACGGACCCTCAGATGACCCCCACGGACGAGAGAGGACGACAGACCAGCCAGAAGCTGACGCTGAAAGAAGCAGCTGCCGACCAGTAAGAAGTTCAACATTTTCCATTTATGATCTCTGAACATTGTGGGAAATTTTATGTCACATGACTTAAAGCTTATCTTTAATTAAAGTATTTTATATCATTGGAGCACTTAACTGTAAAATATTTTCAGATGCCATATCTGTCATTTTAGTTAAACATCACTTTACTGTGTCTTGTTGTCCACATTTTAACAGATAATGACCCTTACACACTGCAAAAGTCAATTTGTAACAATATTCTGCAAAATCCCTCCAACAAGGAGCTCATTGGGGTGTGTTGGTGTTTCCCCTGTAGGTGGCGCTGTCCAGGCTCGTCTCTGACATGAGCAGCATGGTGAACAACCCTCAGCTCAGTGACGTGCAGCTCCAGGTGGACACTGGAGAAGTCTACTTTGCTCATTCCTTCATGGTGTACGCTCGCTGTCCCCTGCTGGCAGAACTGGTACTTGTTTTTTGTTTTATAATTTTTTTTTTCTAGGTTTTAAATCAAACTCAAGTTTGAAGGATTACTGGGATACAGTATAGGCTGTTTTTCTGCCATGGCTTGCATAAAATAATGACATTAGTCTTCATTTGAGTTGCATAATTATTTATTAACCTTTATTTAAACAGGCCAATCCCACTGAGAGCTCAGTTCTCGTTTTCACGGGAGGTCTGGGCCATGCGTGTTTTTTTTTATTGTGGGAGAAAACCGGAGTACTTAAAGAAAACACAAGGAGAACATGCAAACGCCACACAGAAACATCTCAGATCCAACCTGGGGCTTGAACCCGAGACCTTCTTGCTGTGAGGCAACAGTGCTAACCACTAAGCCATTGTGCTGCTCATTATTCATAACTGCGCAATGATAAAGTAAACATGACACCTCAATATGTACACTGATTGAACATAAGTATAAAAAAACTAAATCTTAAAGGGAACATATGGAAATTCCTTTTTACCGTAAGTTCCGGTCTATACGATGCTTCTTTTTTTGGAGGCTGCTTCCTTCTTCAGGGAACTAAGTCGCACCTAGACTTGGCAATTGTTTTTACACCTGACGCAACCACAGAGCTACCACAGCCGTCTTTGTGGAGCAGAGAGCTGCCATCTGGGGCGTCCAGGGGAGCAGATGATTGTGGGTAAGGGCCTTGCTCAAGGGCCCAGAGTGGAGCAAATGAGGGTGGAGGCAGTGGGGGCATTTCAACTTTCCCATCCATATTTTGAGTTGAACCGTCGATCTTCCGATCACAGGCCCACCTTCTCTAACCTCTGCGCCACCACTCCCTCCACGGTTTATATAATGCTGCGGCTAATTCATGAATTTTAATTTTATTTATTTTATTTTTTTTGGAATGAGCTAACGAGCTTCCTACCGCCAAAACATTTAGCTTCAGGTGCTCACATAGCTACCCGATACGCACATGCTCCGTTGAGGGAGATCCCCCCTCCCGTTCTCTCCTCCCCTCCTCATGTCATTGGTTCAACTGTGACCTGTTCTGTAATCCCATTGGTCAGATTATTTTATTTACTTTATACAGGTAGTCTCATCAATAGGTGGGTCCTTGTAACTCAGTGAGACTACCTCATTGGTTCATTGTGGTTGACTGCTGGTCACATGGTCTCATGGAGGGATTATGGGTAAAATTTATGTTCATTGTTAATCATTTTACTGTTTAGCTTTTTTTTTTTTTTTGTGATTAGTCTGTTCTTCTTAACTTATTTTTATATGTTCATTATGTGCTAGTTTGTGTTAGGCCATTCAGTAGACCAGTCTTTCTCAAATAGTGGGGTGCATCCCCCTGAGGGGGCCCAGGACAATACCAGTGAAGGCATGTGACCCCCAGGGAAAATGTTTTTTTTTTTTTTGCCAGGAGTAGGTTTTTCCCTCACCATTCTCATTTTGTCGCATACGTTCCGACAGCTGTATCTCTCAGTCTTACTAATAATAAAGTTATGGAAAAATATGGCTGCCTTGTTGTTTTGGGAGCCATGCTTGAATCGTGAAATGTTTTAGTTTTGTCGATGAGTTTGCTCATTGATCCCGACGTCCTCATTTTGATAAAAAATAAAATAAATCAGCATAAATTGTTTTATTTATTATTGTAGGATTTATTTTTATTTATTTAGGTTGAAGTGTTTTCTATAACACTCCTGAGCTAAAATGTTTCTGATCAGTTTGAATTTATTACTATTTATTGATTATATTTTATTTTATGTTTCAGTATCAAATGGTCAAAAATGTTTAGTTTAAATAAGGATTTTTAAAAAAATTTCAGGCAAATTGATGCACTTTAAGTTGTCACAGACTAAAAAACAATGTTAGTAAAGTTATTCTTTGTTGTAAGTTGATCTATATTTTTTTTTCTTGTTAATAAGGACACAATGTTATGCAGAGATGTGCTTATAACAATTTTATTGACAGATGCGGTGGAGAGTTGGGGGCGGCGCAAAATGTTTGTCTTCCTGGGGGCGGCGTAACAGAAAATAATTGAGAAGCAGTAGAGTTACCATGAGTGAGAGATTTAATCATGAAGACATGGGGGATTCACTCCTGTTTTTTTTTTTTTTGTTTTGTTTTGTTTTTTGTTTTTTCCCCTCAACCTTTATTTATTCAGGTTGGTCTCACTGAGTCACGAGAACTCGTTTTCAGGAGAGACCTGTTTGTGCTGAAAATAAAAAAGTCTGTGAAACGCCATCTGGTGGTTGAACCCTGATCTACAAGAGCTGCACATCCCTCAGTAGCTGTGCGCTGCAGCTCATGTTACAACGTGAACACTCGTGGCTTATAGATGTACAAAATTTATTGATTTTATTTTTATTTTGTGTGCGTGGCTTATATTTGGGTGCGCTCTATAGACCGGCAATTACGGTAGTTTGTTTAAGAGCCTGTAAGTCACTGCCAACTCTAAATTTCAGACAAAAACACACTTTGACACTATCAATGAAACTGTCTTGACATAAAGCTGAAATGTAGCCACTTTGACTCAAAGTAGAACATATTCAGCATTTTTATTTCTTTTTAATTCAACTTCAAAGTGTGCTGTATTTAGTGCACCAAAGAGCAAAGTCTGAGCTGTTTCTGTTGAACTTAAGACAAAAACTTGTCCAGGTATACCGTCAGGACTTGGACACGTGACTTTCTGTCATAATTTAGTCCTTCCTGCTTTTTCTGCTTCGCTCACAGGTGCACGAAAGCGGGATCGGTGTGAAGGAGGAGGACACGCCCGCAGCTCAGAGGGTGTTGCTGAGCGACGTGCCGGGCCAGGCGGTGTTCGCTCTCCTGCGGTACCTCTACACCGCCCACTGCTCCGTCCCAGCATCACTGCAGCCTCACCTGCTAGAGCTGGCGTCGAGGTTAGTTTACCGCGCAGAAAGAGCGCGTGACTTCATGACGTTGAGCCACAGGCGATCGCCGCTCCCATCCAGAAGCAGACGCGTGATTTACTGCATTTTTCTAGCAGCCACGACCGAAAAGAAGCAACGGAAAATATTCTGCAGGACACGTTTTAGTCTGGTGTGCGAATGACTGAAACGTGTTCAGAAGCTTCAAGACTCGCCCGTTTGTTTTTAATCCAGCTGTGTCAAACCTCTGTGACTGGCTGCAGAGGGAGATGAGACGTGCATAGAATCAGCACTTTACGGCAAGCCATGTGTGCATTTATTCTTTTTATCATGTAGCATATTTTCCCACACCTGCACTCAGTTAACTGAGAAGCTCTTTTTGTTTTTGTTTGTTTTGTTTTTTTACATTGGGAGATGTTTTTTTTTTTAATTTATGTATTTTCTTATTCTTTGGGAGAGAAAACCTTTTGGAGCTTCTCAGTTTTGTTTTGTTTTTGTTTGTGTGACACGTGGCCTGTAGAGCACAAGTTCAGTTCAAGTTCGGACGGGATGAAAAAGACGAGACCGTTTGACTTTTGAATGTTAAAGTAAAGTTACCACCTGTCCTGCCTTGTAGCATCTAACTTCTGAAGGTGCTTCAGTGTTCTCGTTCTCCTTCTGGGGGGAATAATTGTCGCTTTTTAAAATAAATTAGCATTTGCTTTTGTTTCCTGTTGTAACAAACCTGCACCTGAATATTGGTTCACCCTTTATTTAGACAGGTTAGTCCCAATGAGCCTCGAGGACATAACTTGGATTTATGGTTGTTCTATATTCAGATGTGTATATAATCCAAAAGCAGAAGTCAGAACAACCTGAGGAATCTTTTTATGTCCGGTACAGTCTTATTTATACAGATCCTGTTTATATTTATTATTATTGTTGCTATGCATGTTCAAGGAGCGCTATGACGTTTGGTGTTGGTGCAACTTTAGCTTTTTGAAATATTTAGTATTTTCTGCCATAAATGAATTGAGCTCATTTTACATCCTTCAAATCTTTAGATCTGTTTACAACCTTTTACTGCTCCTTTCACATTTTGGTCCGGTTCAGCCTCTTTCAGCTTCCTTGTGCATATTTAAACATTCTTCAGCTCTTTATCCAGCTTTTTGTGCTCTTTTCAGATTTTTTTTTTTTCTGCTAACAACAACACTTTGTGCTTCTTCTAAATCATTTCTGCTAATTTCAGTTTATTTCTGCAAGTTTCAGCTTTTTCTGCTGTCAGCAACTATTTAGCTGCTTGTGCTAATTTTAGCTTTTTGACTATTTAAACATGTTTTTGCATTCATTTCAACTTTTTCAGCCTAATTCAGCAAAATTGTGCTCTCTTCACATCCTTATTATAATTTCAGCCTTTTTTTTTTTTTTTTTTGCCAATTTCGGATTTTCAGTTAATATCCACTTCTTTCTTTTCTCTTCCTTATTAGATATAGAAATTTACTAACTGGATTTTCTATGTATGTGAACATTCCTGTAAATTGCCCTGAGACAACTTTGTTGTGATTTGGGGTTATATAAATAAACTGAATTGAATAAACTGAATTTCAGCTTCTATTTAGCTATTTTGATGCTAATTTTAGCTTTTTCAGCAAATTTCACATTGTTTTCATTTTTTTTTTTTTTAGCTCATTTCAGTTCTTTCCACTTCCTTCTGGCAGTTTAAGCTTTGTTTTGCCTTTTCAGCTTCGTTGCAGGTATTTTTGCTAATTTCAGCTTTTTTTTTTTTTTAGCTAATTTCCTATTTTTTGTACTTATTTCTGTTTATTTAAACCTTATTCAGCAAATATATTCATTTCAACCTTATATGTTCTTTCTGCTTTCTTCTGCTAATTTAGGCTTGTTCTTCCATTCCAGCTCCATTTCTGTTGTTCTTCCATTTCAGCTATAATTCAGAATGTTTTATTTGAGCTAATTTCAGCTGTTTTTGAGCAAGTTCTTCTGCTATAAGCATTGACACTGCATTTTTGCAGGAAATGCTATTTCTCTAGTTGTCCTTGTAGTCTTTGGTTTATGGTTGGAAACCTCACGAACTTCACATGAAATCATCAAGAGAGCAATTTTAAAAACAGAATTTGGTTTGTTTTTGTGAGAAGGTAATGCTTTCTGTACCAAAAATGTCCCTTATAGTATTTACAAAATGTCATGTGCTTTTACATTCTATTAATACACCGTGTTTACAGACATAAACTAAAGGTATAGGATCTCTTATACAAGCCAGAGGATTAATGTTTGCTCATCTCTCATGTAAGCGTGCTCCTGTACTAAATATAAAAAAAAATGTCTGACATTTCTCTCAGTTAAAATTAATTGGTTTTATTTTCTCAAAACTTTACAGGAGTTGTAACAATAATTATAGGAACTTTTGATTGAGATGGTTCAGACTGAGAATACAAGACCTCACTGTGTCCTTGCCTTACTCCTAGAAAACGATGTAGTTCATTGTTTTACTCTTTTCTTTGTATTATTTAGACTAGACGATAATTATGTTTAATTTTAGGAAAAACAAGCTACTCCAGTCATTTCTTTTGTATTGTTGTAGCCGCAATAAGGTAAGTTTGCTGACTCGATTTACTGAAGAGATGCTCCTAGGCATGAGATAGCAAAGTAATTTCATTGAAAAGCTGTTTGCTGCCATAGCTTAGCTTGTATAGGATCTATGGGACCTCCGATCAAAAACAAATAGATTTTAGGGCTGAACTATGGAGTAATTCATTTGCCTTGGAATGTAAACAAACAACAAAACAGTAATTAAATCCTATAAAGTCTTAGGCTGCACCTAATTTAGTTGAGTTATTGCAGTTATGCAGCCCATTGTGTGTATGCAAAGCTACTGATATCAAACAGTTCTGTTAGTGAGCTCATTCATCCTGCATGAATCCCTGGTTTGGTGCCATGTTGATACGAGGCTGAGGCATCCATCATTCAACAACACGTTTTGCCCTATTTTTTTAGCTTTGAGGCTGGTTTGTAAAATGTTCTTTTTATTTCAAATGTCACTACTAATTCATAATCTTTTATGGTTATATAAAAGTTTCATCTATATGAAAACACATTAACAGAATACATATTGAGATTCTCAGCTACTACCATGACACATTTGAGCAATATCTGCTGAGTTGTAACTATTTATGTGTTGGCTAACGCTGATTAGCTGTGTCAGCCATTCTGTATTAAATAGGATAATGAAAAGTATTCCAAAGTGTTTGATATTTTGCTAACACTACAGAAAAACACTATTACTTTTGTCTTTGTTGGTGGGTGATAATAAAATGAGGATGATTAAACATGACACTTTAGCTTTTTAGTGTTTAATTGAAGCCTCGATTGCTTTAGAAGTTAAATATGGTGCTACAATAATGAAGTTTAAGTCTTCTAAACAAAAATGAAAAAAATTATAAGTAAATAGTTTTTGTAGCTGTTTTTTTTTTTCTGGCTGGAGGAAGAAACGCAGGATAAGCAATGGGTTCAACAAAAAAGTCTACTTGTTCATGTTTTATTGATTATTAATGCCAAAACGTCAGACCTAAAACAAAAAAAAAAAACATCCATTTTATTCAAAGCCAAGCTCATCACTGAGACGATCTAACTACATCTAAATTAGAGCAAACACTAATATTAACAAACACATGTTGTACTTATCACTTTTGAGAGGATTATGATTCTCTGGAGCTCAGCAAAGTCTGTGCTCCTACAGTGTTATGATGACACAGACACTAGAAAAATAATAAAACCAGAGATATACAAATGTGATTATTTTTTATTTATATGGATTAGAAGTGTAAGATCTACATTTAAATGATGTCACAATGAGGCTGTGATACCAGTGTGAAACATTCTCTCTCTGGATAACAACCACACACACACAGCTAATGAGACTCTGTTTGGCCCTCAGAGGCCACTATATGTATAACCTGAGCGGCATCTTCTGAGTTCCCTACAATGTCTAATGGATGAGGAGATGCAGCTTTTGTTGTGGTCACTTCTGTTTGTATTGTTTTCCTGTTGGTTTGGTCGACCTCAGTGAGCCCCACCTCTCACCCCCTGGAAGCTGGAGATAGGCTCCAGCTCCTCACGACCCTGACCAGAAAAGTGGTTAAAAAAATGTAAGGATGGGGTGGATGCATCTTGTTCACCTTCTGTCTCTATACTCTTTCATCAGTTTTCAGTGTTGTGTGGAGGCTCGTGAAGCATGCACACTATTCTGATCCATTTTGCTTCCATATGTTTTTCAGCACGATTCTCAGTCAATTCGCAGTCTTCAAGCTATTTCAACAAACCATAAATCAAAACATTCAGCTCTTTCAGGACAATCCTGCTATGACATTTGGTATTGGTGCAACTTTAGCTTTTTAAAATATTTAGCCTCTTCTGCCTCTTTTTTCCTCACAGAAAATGGATTGAGCTAATTTTACATCCTTCGAATCTTTAGGTGTGTTTATAATCTTTTACTGTTCCTTTCACATTTTGTTCTGGTTCAACTTCTTTCAGCTTCTTGTGCGAATTTAAACATTTTATTCAGCAATTTTCAGTGAATTTCGGCTGTTTTTTTCCCCAGATGTTTTGTGCTCCTTTCAGATTATTGCTACTAACTGCAACATTTTTGTGCTTCTAGTTAACTTATTTCTGCTAATTCCAGCTTGTTGTGCTCCTTTCAGTTTATTTCTGCAAGTTTTCATTTTGTTCTACTATTTCAGCTACTATATAGCTAGTTATGCTAATTTAGTCTTTTTCAGCTAATTCCACATTTTTGCACTCATTTCAACTTTTTTCAGCCTAATTCAGCAAATCTGAGTTCTCTCCACTTCCTTCTTGTGATTTCAGCTTCTTGCTGACTTTTTTTTAGCTACCTTTCAGCTGATTTTTGCTTATTTCAGCATTTTTCAGATAATTTCCACTTTTTGTGCTCATTTTTGCTTCTTTCAGCCTAATTGTGTGTTCTTTCTGCTTTCCCCTGCTAATTTAAACTTGTTCTACCTTTTTAGCAAATTTTAGCTTTTCAGCTAAATTCAAGTTTGAATGGTATTTTCTGCTGCTTTCAGCCTAATTAACTTCTTTACACTAATTTCAGCTTGCTATGCTCTTTTCAGGGTTTTCTTTTTTCCTGCTAGCTTCAACTTTTTCTGTTGGAAAAAAAGCTGTTTTATGCTAACTAGCCTTTTCTAATAATTCTACATTTTAGCTCATTTCAGATCTTTCCGCTTCTGTTTGCTAGTTTAAGCATTTTTCTGACTTTTCAGCTATATTTTTGCTAATTTTAGTTCTTTTTGGGGGGTATTTGTCTAATTATTGTGCTCATTTCTGCTTATTTAACCCTAATTCAGCAAATATGTTTGGTTTTTTTTTTTCTGATTTCTTCTGTTAATTTCGGCTTGTTTTTCCATTTCAGCTACATTTCAGCATTTATTTATTTATTTATTTGCCACATTCAGCATTTTTTCCACAAATTATCTCCAAATTCATCTGCAATAAGCATTCACACTGGCTTTTCACAGGAAATGTAATTGCTCTACTTAATTTCTATAAGAAAGATTGAGTTTTTATAAGGAAGATTGAGTATTTGTATCATTAGTGGGGGGAAACTGTTTGTGCTTTTCGGTGTCCGTGTAGGTAATAGTTTGTGTGTCTCCAAGCTCAGGTTCATGTAGTTCAGCTGCTCCACGGCGTTCCACTCAGGAGTCTACAGTTTAGACTACAGGTGATGATGTGCTTTTGTGTTAACTGTCTATCCAACAAGAAGCAGAAACAAAGTTTGAGCAATGCAGTTTTTGTATCTTTGTGACTCCTGCGTGAATAATTAAAGCAAGTCTCTTTACACAGTATTTCCCCAAAACAAGAAGGGGTGCTATTTTTTTTTAATTTCTTCTACTTGTGGTTTGACTCACAGTCCTTTTAGTCTGTTGTATTTTTAGTGCAACCGTTTTAGATAAAAGAGCATGCTGCATTCAGTGTCGCATTGTCACAAAAATCTGGGCTTCAGGACTTTAGCAAACAGAAAAGATGGTAAAAAATTTACATCACAAGCTGAATGGATGTAACAAATTTGTTTCCACCTTAAGAGCATCTCCTCAGTTCAATAAATAAGAGCTGATTTTTTTTTTTTTAATATTTATAATTCACCACAGTTTTATCAATTTAAAAAACGCTAGTATAATGAGAGTATCTTCTTACGTTTAATGAAGGGTTATAACCTGAAATGTGGAATACCATCCGAGAAGACGACAATGGTGAAGTAAAATCTACAGTTTTCTTTCTGTGTTTAACAAAGTTCATTTTGAATAAATAAAGTGCTTCCATGTGCTTCCCCTGTATTTTCCTGCAGTAAATCCACACTCATCCAGCACAGCAGCTTCTGAACTTAGAAAATCAGCTTGCTCAACGCTGGCATAAAAACACCCGAAACAAACAAAATGTATTTTTTGAAAAGACTAATGTGCAGACCACCAAGTATTGGGCTTTTTTTCCCACAAATCAAACATTTAACCAGGAGCTAGACTGTTCTTCCAACTTCAACCTCACTCACTTTTCTTGCCAAAACTTTTGTCAGTAGTTGCCATTGCACAAACCCGGGCCAATCCAACAAAATATGAGCTTTGTTTTTAACCAGCCGTCATGTTTCTGCATTCAATAAGGGGAAAAAAGAAAACATGCAGTACTTTTGTACTTTACTGAGTCTTATGCAAATCCTTGGAAGCGGACTTTTTAAATCTTCTATGTGGTATTTATCATGACGTCTGTGCTTCACCATATCCATTTTTATATACAAATCATCAGCCTGTTTGCACGGGCATTAACCAACTATACTGTATATGTAAATACAGATAATGGCAAAACATACTTTGTATTCAAAATAAGATCAAATTGGAAGAATAATGGGTGGCATGGTTTCAAAGCTAAAATGTACAAATGTGTTTTTATTGACATGATATGAAAGTAAAGATTCAAGGAATATGTGTTACGGAAACAACTGAAATTTTTTTTGCATCATAAATTTTAATCACTAGTTCATTAGAATGATCTGAAAAACATCCCTAAAACTTTTCCCCATTTATGGTTCAATTATTGTTTTTTCAACACTGCTGAAGGGTATAAATGCATTCAGCGGATATGAAATACTGTCTTTTATTTGGAGTCTAGATAACTTTGGAATTAACTTTGCTTTCAGCTCAGTTTAGACTTTTCAAGATGACTTTTGTGTGTTAAGCTCTATTTCTTTGTGTTTGGCTGTAAAACTCTATAGCTGTCTGTCATTTGACTGCAGGCTTAAAACACTAAAATGCTCTGCAGAACTGAGGGAACTTGCAGCTTTAGGCAACAAAAGATGCATTTGTGCATTCGTCTTTTACAGCAAAACACATGAGATACGGTTGTAATTAGATTTTGATTGGACTGTTCTATAAAGTATTGGCTGCAGCAGATTTAAACACATTTGCTTCGAATCTAAATCACTGTTCTTGGTCGGTGTCTTGAACTAGAACGTCTTCAATCACATTAATCTCAAAATAAAAACACACTCACTAATTGTTAAACAGGGATATTACTGGAGGCGTTTGATTACAATAATGGATTAGGGCCTTAAACTCATTCATTTTTCACCAGCATGCATCGCTCCTAATCAGTGGTGTGTCTTTAGTTACCACCCTCCCTCAGTGGGCTCTGACAGTCCCTCTGTTTCATTCTTTCTCATCCTTAGCTTTTGTTCTCAAACTTCATGAACTGCTCTGAGTTATCATATTTTACTATTACACACGCTGTTATGTGAGAAACTGAATAATATCGCCATCAAAGGTCAGAGCCATCAGACTGACTGATTTCAGATGAATGTCAGTGTGGAGGTTTTGAAACCTTAACAATTAAATAGTGGATTTTTTTTTGGGGGGGGGGGGGGGCAGGAAGGCAGAAGCAGTCCTTGGAAAAAGCAGTATCACAGTTCATGCTCATTAATCCAGGTAGAAAATCCAACATTCAGTCAGGACATCTGGACTTTTTTTTTTTTTTTTTTTTTTTTGTGTGTTGTTGAGAAGTTTTATCCTTCATCCAAAGGACTTCTTCACTCCGAGGAGCCACAACAAACTAAGTCTCACAAGCAGCACAATCATATAGTGGACCAACCAAGTTAGCTGGTGATAAGACGGTTTCTGGGGCCCACCCTTTCCCCCGTCGATTCCTCTGAGGCAGCCATGGCCAAAGTGGTTCAAAACATCAAAGTCTTTTTGGATGAAGGATGAAACGTCTCGACAAAAAAGAAACTGTTCAGATGACCTGACTGAACATCGTTGGATTTTCTACCTGGATGTGATGTTTTGAACCACTTTGCCTATGGCTGCCACAGAAGAGTCAACAGTGGAGAGGACAGGCCCCATAAACCATCTAATCACCAGAAAACTTGTTGGTCCACTATGTGACTGTTCTGCTTGTGAGACTCAGTTTGTTGTGGCTCCTCAACTGATGAAGTCCCTTGGATGAAGGACGAAAGGTCTCAACAAAATAGAAACTGTCCAGATCACCTGACTGAACATTGTTGGATTTACTACCTTGATTAATGAGCATGAACTTTGATGTTTTGAATCACTTTCCCTATGGCTGCCTCAGAGGAGTCAACAGGGGAGAGGGCAGGCCCCAGAAACCATCTTATCACCAGGAAACTGGTTGGTCCACTATGCGAGTGTTCTGCTTGTGAGACTCAGTTTGTTTTGGCTCCTCAACTGATGAAGTCCTCTGGATGAAGGGTGAAATGTCTCGACAAAAAATAAACTATCATCACCTGACAACATTGTTGGATCTAACAGATGATCTTCCTCTAAAAACCTTTAACTTCCAGCTCTACCTGCAAATAACTGCTCTCTTGTTCTCTAATAATGGGTTAGATGGAAACCTTGCCGTCTTTAAAGTTTTACAATCTGTAGCCACTGAGATTCACAGAATATAATACTTTTTATATCTGTTTTTATTCTGTTCCGTGTAAAGGGATGCTGAGTCAAAGCTAACATTACATGAGAGGAGGATTCCACCTGGGCCAGGCCATCACACCCCCACAGGGTTCACACTCAGCAAATCCAGACACATCAATTAGTCTGACATGCAGGTGTTTGGATTGGAAACAGAGGCTCTCGGAGAAAACACATGGTGGTGATGAGAACTTGCAAAGCCCACACAGAAAGAGCTCAGCCAAGGCCTGTCGTTTTCCATTTGCTGCCCTGTGTAACAATCATTCAGCTGCTGTATATGAATATAGTGGGGCTACATGATTGTTACGTGGGGGCAGTAATAGGAAAAGGACGAGCTCTGGCTGTCACCTTTCTGTGTGGGGTTTGCATGTTCTCATCACCATCATATGTTTTTTTTAATTAATATCTTCACAGAATTATGTAAACAGGCTCTTCGGGAAAAATGTTTTAATTTATACAAGTTTTTATTATTCAAGTTAGACACCTCAGATAATTAAAATGA
>JARVGS010001166.1:10842204-10853412 GCA_031762315.1 Hypsolebias antenori | reverse complement strand
CCGGTAACCGGCTTTTTCGGTATCCGGCCTTGCCGGTGTAACGGAACTCGGCCGTAAACCGGGGGTTACCTGTATCTTCACAGAATTATGTAAACAGGCTCTTCGGGAAAAATGTTTTAATTTATACCAGTTTTCATTATTCAAGTTAGACACCTCAGATAATTAAAATGACCAAACTAATGGGAATATTATCTATTGTTCTGCTAAAGACTATTTCTGTGAACTGTGTGGCCAAGTTCAGTTTGATTCTGTTTCTGCTGACAGTAATGCTCAACTAAACATGTAATGCGACCAGGATGTCACTTAATGTGACCTATAATTATGGTAAATGCTGAGCGCGGTGAAGTAAACGATTGCCTGTGCTAATTTTTCTGAAAAGGTTTGCAAAATTTTTAACAGAAAACCCAACAGGCAGAATGTGTCTCAAAGAACTAAATTTTACCAGGCAGCTCATAAAGTCATCGTTGTCACAGTCTGAGGGGAGAATCCGGGTGCAAGCATGCAAACTAAAAGATAATATTGTACTTAAAGAGGTTGTTGGGTTTTTTTTTGGTTTTGTGTTTGTTTTTACAGAAAGTGCTGCAAAGCAGGCGAGGATAAGGAGCAACGTTAAGAACAGCAGCGAGGACAAGGTCAGGATGAAATCAGGGTGGTAAGAGGAAGAGCTGACAAAGTACAAAGAAAACAAGGCAGTATAAACGCACAAGAAGGTCATCACAAATTAACAGCAGGTGGTAGCAATCGACTAACTGAAACCAGGTGAGAGGTGAGCGGGGCAGGAAGCCAAACTCAGTGGCACGAACAGAGAAAAATCATTCCAAGGTAATACAAGAAGTCAAACTAACAGAAATAGACTGTACAAATCCAAAAACTAAAACAAAAAACTATTAAGATCAAAAAATATAACAAAAAGCCCTAAAATAATAGTTTTTTGTGCTCCCAAAGCCATGCTCATTTTACTTAACTTAAAAACGCCTTCAGAACATGAGTTATGGCATCTATTTTTGATTAAGTCACATAGTGATTTCTTTAAAAGAGCAGATGATTACATAGATGTTGTGGATAATGGCAAAAATAACTACTATCCAATGCAATGACTCCATTGAAAGCTTTTTTTTAATAACCAGAGATTACCAAAATGCTTATAAATACCAAAATTACAAATATTAAAATAAAAACAATACTAACTGAAACAAAACATGAAATCAAACCCAAATCTTTTTTTTTTTTTCAATTAAACCCCCCAGAAAAGTTTTTTGCGGCACTTGATGGAAGGCTGTTCCCATTGGCGTCAGAAGCATTTGTAATGTAGGGAGGACATAGTGGTGGTGGGGATGGGGGTTTGAGGGACATTTTGGGGACATTTTTGAATAAAATAGATGCCATTTCCTGAATTCTGGTGTAGTTTGACCGATTGTTAAACATTTGTAAACATTTAATTCAGTAACTGTTTTAGAGGGCAATAACAAGTAGCCTGACCAACAGCTCTCCCTGTGTGACTAGAGCAAGCCCCACTTCTCTCATGCATTCTAACTTCCCCCCTCACTGGTTAATGTACAGCTGCCGGTCCTAACGTAGCACTAAGCTAATGGTGTGCAATACAGATGCAGTAGCTAAGAAACTACAGACGTAGCGCTCCACTTCTTTCACACACCCTAACCTCCCCCCACCCCGGGCAACAATTACCAGCACTAATGTGGTGTTGAGCTAGTGTGTAAAACAGAGATGTCGCCCCCTCCTCCCCCTGCCTCGTCCATAAAAACACTCTCAGATATGAGCGCCCTGCCAAGCCAGGTGACCTCAGGGGAACACTGCATGTGGTGTGGTGAGTTGTTGTGGTAACCAGGAAAACCCGGAGTGGACTTTTAGTGGTTTGAGTATTCTCCTATTAAATCAAGTGGAATGGATTTATTCACAAATAGAAACAGGACTGGGTGAATTAATGTTTCATGGTATATGTGGAGGGAATCCAAATGAATACTTTTTAAATGTGAGGAGGACATATCCCCTTCACATATAATTGTTGCGATGCCTATATCTGTTCCACAGTTTGGTGGCTGGTGCAGCAGACACAATCTTCCACAATAACTAATCTAGAATGTGGAACTTTGAAAAAGTATTTGAGATCTTGGATTTAAATAAAAAGTGAAGATGTTCAGATGACAGGAAACCATTGAAGAGATGCTGACACAGCAGGAATACTGATATCAAAGGACTGGCTGCAGACAAGACAAGACTAATGCCAAAATAAAAATAGTCACCACAAAGGCCAACATATTCAATATTTTAACACTAACGTGAGCAGAGTTTGAACTTGACCAATAAGTCCGAAGAATAAAATGCATTTTGAGTCAAATGCAGAGGTTTTATTTTTTCTTTGAGTGGTAAAAATGTCTCAGCAGATGCTTTCCACACCAACACCATCTCCTCCGCACCATCCGTCCTACGTGAAGAAGACATGCGAGCACGCTTGGCTGTTTAGGAGTAGCCAAATACATATTTACAATGAGATTAGAAACAAATCCCCGTGCAAGAGCCCAGCAGGTTTGTTACGAAATAACATGCTTAAAAATGTTTATCTCTTAAGGATGCGAGCCATCCACCAACGTAAATAACATTACATCATAGGATGGAACAGGATGGCAAAAGATTTAAAAATCATCTATGTCAGAAAAAGAATAATTAAAAACAGACTGTTACCATTCCTTGAGAACCAAATACCATGTGGTTTGATAAAAAAAAAGGAAAACGTTAATTGCACGAGGAGTAATGAAAGACAAAGCTACAATAAATGCTTTAAGGCAGCTCCTAGTGGTTTTTGTGAAGCAAGTGCCACTTGAGAGTTTTTCTTATGCTCTCATATTTTATTATTCTAAAAAAGCATTCACTTCACCTTAATATTGGGCCTTCTACCTTGATATGAGATGCTTGAGCTGTGACTGCAGTGCTCATGCTGCCATTTTAAGTCGATGCTGCAGGAAAAATGCTTTTAAAAAGATCTGGCTTGGACCGTCGGGCTTAATTACATAATTTTGAGTTTCAGTGTGGATCTGTCAAAAGGAGTCCCAGTGTACATTTATCATGCAGATATTATCAAAGCATGGACACTCAGCTATTCCCTTCTCAACAGTGATGTCAACACTGACCCAAAATGAACCTGCAGCATTTTTACACAACCTTTAATCTCCTCCTCAGGACCGACAGGCTTGAACTGAGCAGCTCAAGGTTCCTGAGCTCAGATTAACCTGCGTGTTCACACCAACGTGGAGAAAACAGCTGCTTGTCAAACCAAGACTGGAGCTGCAAGTTGTATAGTACAGACAGATGGTAATGAATGCAAATGCTCATCCAAAACAGCGCATCACCGAGTCAAAGAAGTCTGTGAGAGATTTATAGCTACAGCAGTCTCTCGCTACTTTGCAGTTCAACTTGTGCGGACTCGCTCTTTTGCGGTTTTTCAACGTAAGATTGTACATGACAAACAAATAAATAAATAAAAAACATTGTATGATTGTACACACAATATATTAGTCATATGATCGGGACAATACAGGATACAGTAAAAAGTTCATTAAAAAATGCTTCACACAGGCGCCGCCATTTTGAAGTTTTCTCTCAATAAACTTACACTGTATCGCGAATGAAAAGAACTACATTACCCAGAAACCAACAGTGCTTCCGGTCACTGCTTTCTGCTGAATTGAACGCAAAGTTTTGATCAGATCCAAAAAAAGTTTGGTCCTTATCCATAGTGACTTCTGTGCTCAGTGGATGTAGAGATCAGAACCAAATCAGAACCAGACCAGAACTACTTCCAGCCTTATCTGTCAAGCTGAGTTAAGCTTGCCGGTCCATGATGCCTCTCGAGCAAGGAGGCATTGCTAGGAGGTCCTGTGTTTTCTCCGGGCCTCACTGGGACTTCATTTGGTTCAGGTCCCTCTGAATTATTTGGACTAGATCTGGACCATTGTGGGGTTTGTGCTGGCTATCCGAAGGTCTGGCTCTCTCCAAAAGCATCTTGATGCTCAACAGCTGCAGAGAGCCAATCAGAACCAGACCAGAACCGGACCAAGGCCGGTGAGCAATTTTACAGTAGCTAACGGTGCAGTACATACGTATGTTGTTAAAATTACGTAAGTTTAAGAGTTTAGAACATTGCAAGAGTGTGGGAAGGATTTATAAACCCTTAAAATGTATATAAATACTAAAACACAAATACCTAAAATAAATACACTAAAATAAAAATACCAAAATAAATATAACGTTCCTACTTCGCGGTTTTTCACTTATTGCAGGGGTGTCTGGAACATAACCTCCGCGATAGACGAGGGACTACTGTATATTTTTGTCCTCGGGTTACGACGTTTCAATGTTACGACGCATCTCCCTTATTCACGTTATGTGGTTACGTCAGTTTTACGACGGTTTTATGACAGTTTTACAATGGTTTTACAATGGTTTTACAACGGTTTTACGACGTTAAACGTCATAACGCGGCGGTGCAGTGGTGGAAGAATACAGTATGCATGCAGCTGCGGAGGAATACAGTACTGTACGGAGGAGGACAGCGTCACTAGCATCCCAGTAGGCCTTTAGCCCTTCATTATGGCTCCCAAACGCAAGGAGGACTCTTCTGATGGCAGTGCATCGATGAAAAGGAAGGCCATCACCATGGACTTACGTCGAAAATTGGTTTACGTGCTTGGTAAAACAGGTACGTCACATGTATTTACGTACGTTCCGACTTACGTCAAATTCAGTTTACCACGCTGCGTGAGAACGGATCTACGTCGTAAGTCGAGGACTACCTGTAATCTTTTGAATATTAAAATTGCTCTCATAAAGTCCACTCTTTGTGCTCGCTTCCACAACAACTGCCAAACCTCAATTTTTTTTTATAATTCCCCTAAAATAAGGTTTTTCCGTTTCGAGAAAGCCTGAACATCATCTGGCTCTATCTCGCTGTGCTTTTATTTGTGAGCACACAAGAATGTTTCACAGTTGTCTCTTGATTTCCCCCACCACCCACCACATCTCGTACAAAAAGAGGCAACAAAAAGCAACCTGAGAACGCCAGCATTTAATGGCCCTCATTTCCAGCAAGAGCTTCTTCTGGAAGATTGTGGTTGTTCTGCTGTTGCTTGCAGGTATCTTAGAAGAGGTGGAGAAAGTGTGTTTTTGTGTGGATTTATTTTTTTTCTGTCCAAATAAGCTTTGGATGTTACAGAAGCTGCTCAGAATGAGTTGAGTCATTCAAACAGATTGTGCTGGCTGACCTTTTCTCACTTTGATCATTTTGGTAATTAGTTAAAACAAATGGTGAAACAAGCCAAAGCTGCCAGATTCAACAATAGCAGCACTAAATGTTTTTATCACATTCCCTCTAAAATTCATCACGAATCTAAAGGTTTTCATAAAGAAATGTAAAAGTGTCATCCTGTTTAACCATCTGGCTGGAGAACATCAACACCTCTGTCTCATTTTCTAATAAATTACCAACCAAACCATTAAAAAAAACCTGATTGTAGTTAAGTTCAACAAACAGAGAAAAGGCCACTCAAGTAGCAAACCACTTCCATTCAGTATGTCTTCCTGGCATTTCCTTTCACGTCTTTAATGAATGACTTTAAAAGGGGGGATAGCATATTAATAATTGATACCAGGGTTAAGATATACTTTAATATATTTACTGTCTTTGTTAAGCAGGAAAGTCGGTGCCGGCAGGGAAAGAGGAAGAAACTGTGCTGATGCTGCAGCCATCAGTGGATGTAATCACATAAGTTTTTAGCCATTGGGATCAGAATGGACACATTTATCTGGCAGGAAGAAAAAAAACCAACATGCCTTCACTGTCCTCAAAGTCTGTGCGTTGTTGCCACAAAAATCAATATTCCAGCTTCATTCAGTTACACAGAGAACAAGTAGCTCAGTGATGAGTGATGTTCTGCCAGTGGTCATCGTGAAGGATTAAACAATAAAACGGTTCCACCATAAAACTTTATCTAGAAGGCTGCACACCTGATATTCAGTGTGGGTGTAGAACATGAAGTGTACTTATATCACGCATTTTTTTTAAACAGAGCAGGTAATTCACCACAGTGGAAATAAAGCAGCATGATGCCCAACAGCAAACACACTTTGGCACATGCTTATAAAAAGGAAACTACTTTACGTGCACGTATCACCCATTATCCACATCTCGTGCATTTTTTTTTTTTTTTTTTATATTCCATTTAAACGCAGCAACAACAATTCCAGTTTTATGCAGAAAACCCGAGATGATTTTTCGTCACACCCGAATGAAGCAGGTTGTTTTGATCAAATTTGCCTCCACTTATAGGTACCGGTAACTTCACACCCATTTAGTCCAATAAAATAAGTTATTGCTTACCAAAAGTTATGAGCAATGACAGATGAACTCCCCACAGATCCATGTCCGTCAGAATTTCTGCGTATGCGTCGGAGCTACTTCACCCACAGCGGGATATTCACAGGGTAAGCAACGGATATCCCGTTGTGCATTTGGTAATCCTCATTGGCACAAATACTTGTTTTTTGCCTCTCCTGAAAGGGGCTCTTTTGTAGAGATGCTGTGTTTCTGCGTCTCAGAATCCCATCAGTTCCCTCCGCGGCGCTCTGACGATCGCGCTTTTGCGCAAAGGCACAGCCATGCGTAATGGCGCAAGTGGAAGTTGCCCGGTGCGCTGTACGGTCCGGGATCCGCGGGGGCTTCTATTGGCGCGTCGAGGTGGTCGCGCAAGTCCTTGAGTCCGCTGCTGAGGGGGGGGATGCTGAGTGCTGGGAAGCGCCGAGACGGTGGGGGAGAGTGGGAACGGTTTGTGCACGAAGAGACATTAAGCAGTCTGGTCACACAGTCAGGGATTAGCCGTGATGAAAAGTGACTTAATGGTGATTGTGCAACGGAAACATCATTATCTTCCTCCCCGGAGATCTGTCGTGTGCGTATACTGGTTTATTAGGCTCATCTTGAACTGCTCTGCGCCTTTTTATTCCTTACACTTGAACGCAAATGACATTTTACTTTGTTATCCACCCCCTTTAATATCTTAATTAAATATGGTAAATAATTTCCCTTCAATAGTTGGTTATTTTGAGCAGTTGTCATCTAATGGCTTTCCTATTCATAATCATTTCTGTTTATTCCTTCCCCATCATCTCAAGGTCTAGTTACTCGGTTTGCTTATATAAGATGATATTTTTGGTCAAAGAGGGCAAATAAAAGAGCTGCAGAAGAAAAGTTTATTGGAGCTGGGGATAATGTTGACAGCATTTCCACGTGTGAGCAGTTCAAGGTCTCGCTGCAACTTTTGGACCCCACATAAAGCACGAAGACAGAACTCTTAGACAGGACTCAAATAAATTAAAACAAAAGATTAATGGCACCTAACAAGCAGCACACTCTCTTGACCTAAATTATATTGCAGATTTATTCATATAAATGTTAACGCTTTACAAAGTACTTTAAATAATACAGAAGAATGGACATATTTGCTAAATGTGATTGTTACAAATGATAAGTCTATTGATGGAACACTTTTGCTAAAAGCAAGTTCAACTTTTTTTATTTCTTTAAACCTGTTTCTGTTGGTTCACACAAAAAGCTCTTATGTCTCGGTGGATTTTGGACATTATAAAGTTAAAGTGCAAATTTTTCATCACTGCATGCTTAAAAAAAAAAAAAAAAAAAAAAAAAAAAAAAAAAAACACCACCTTTCAGGCCAGAGTTTTGGATTAAAATAACCAGGCATTTTGGGGGAAAAAACCTTGAAAATAACGAAGCTCGTGATATTGTGTTTTCACACTCAGAGTATCTGTTGTGAATCACGCTCAGCTACTATCCAAATTTTAGCTCAATATCTGTAAAACTGACTGAGTCATAGCAGCTGTGAGCTGTGATATTCAACCTGAATTGAATTAACTCCCAAAGGTAATGACTTGTACACACACATTGAATACGTTCTAAAACTTTCAGTAAAATCCATCCTGTATCAGAAGATGTTTTGCTATCAGATAAAATATGTTGACTCCAGCAGTTCTGAGCAAAGATTTTATACAACGAGAAGATTATCTGTTGCAGAAGACTGTAAACTACTACTACACCAAATGCTAGCACAATATCTTGTAAGTTGACAGTTTTATACCATTTCTGTGCTTTTCTAATTGCGCTGACAGCAACCAAATTGAATTTAGTTGGTGCCAAAAGTTTATCGGTTGAACTGAACCAATGAGTACTTATTCAAAGTTTCATTAAAATATGCCCTGCAGTTGATGAGATATTTTGCTAACAGACAGCCACAGTTTACTTCGGATAGTTGATGACAAGTTTAAACAAATGTCTTTTCTCAGAATAAGTGTTGATGATGAGGCCATTGTTACAACAAAGTCATTGCCATGTTGTTGTTTTTTTTTAAGGTCAGTTGATTGTTTCGGCCATCTTGAATTTGATTGACTCTAACAGTTAGTTGCAGTTAGTCAGACATTATGTGGTTACTTTCTGCTAGTTTCCTTAAAAATCCATCCAGGGAGTTATGAAAAGTTTTTGGTAACGAGCAGACACCCAAACACATCACTCCTCCTTCGACGTTCACAGCGGCTGATAAAAATCAACGCAAACAGACAGAGAACGAGTCTCACGTGTGGAAAAACTGTTTTCACCATCCTTTCGTTTAGCGCTTCTGAGGTGTGCCTGTAGTAGATCAGGATCGTTTTGCTGCACCTTCAAAACAGCGACAACAGACCAGATGATTTGAGCAAACAAAGCTGGAGAGGAGCAGATAACACAGGGTCACCATGTTGGATCGCCCAGGCGCAGTGCGTGCTTTACTGAATGTGTGTGCAAGTGCCTGTAAACCAACCCACAGGCTCCAGAGGATGATCCAGCTGTGTTCAAAGACGAACTGAAGACTGCCGAGAAGCTTTTCCATCTCTTCTGCTGTAGTTCTGCACTGGACTTACAACACTGGCAGCATCATTTCAAGCATTTAGTTGTTGCAAAAAATGTTTTTGTTCTATTTTTTATTTTTATTTTTTTTGCTGAGGAAACAAATTGGAAACGTTGCAACTGTGACACGTCTTTACGCCTGAACGGTTGTAATTTTCACTCTCTAACAAGCTTGCTGTGAGAAGATCTGAAACAATATATTAAACATGTCCATGCGGGACTTGGAGTGCTTAAACATGGGGAGAAAAGCTCTGAAGCTGCTCTTTGAATCTTTAAAGAACAACTCGGCACCGTGGGGATTCTTGGTAAAGTCTATATTTGCACTATGCATCTATAAGTCAAGTCAACAGTGAAGTATACAACAAAAAAAAAAAGAAAATAATGTATTTATTAACCTTTATTTAACCAGGCAAATCCCATTGAGACAAATCTCTTTTGCAAGGGAAGCCTGGGCCTGAAGGCAGACTAACATGCATGTTTTTCGTCAAGGAAACCGGAGTACCCAGTGAAAACCATGCAAGCACGAGAAGAATATGCAAACTCTACACAGAAAGACCCCAGGTCCAACCAGGGATTGAACCTGGACCTTTTTGCTGTGAGGAGCCGTTGTATACATTAGAGTGTTCGCCTTTGTTCCGATGGACTCTGGTTACAAAGAACCGGCGAAATACCTTGTTTTTTGGACTATAAGGCACACCAGATTATAAGATGCATTAA
This sequence comes from Hypsolebias antenori, assembly GCA_031762315.1. Classification (NCBI taxonomy): domain Eukaryota; kingdom Metazoa; phylum Chordata; class Actinopteri; order Cyprinodontiformes; family Rivulidae; genus Hypsolebias; species Hypsolebias antenori. The sequence continues at coordinate 10,843,733 of JARVGS010001166.1, read as the reverse complement.
GTGAAACAAAACAGTCAGATAAGTCAAACTTTATACAACTCATTCACAATAACCATCAACATTGTTCCATTGTACCACATAAAATCGGTTCGAGGTCAGTAAGCACAACCAGAATTAATACATGTCTCACTGTTGATTTGTGAGAAAATTAAAGGATTTTAAGTGCACCTTAAAATCTGAAAAATATATTAATGTGATCTGAATCACTTCAGCTTTTCTTGTAGAATGTAGCATTTTTGTCCCTAAACCCGAAACTTGACTCTCCTGATCCACTGGACTATTTTACCGAATAGATGCCAACAGGTCTAAGATCTCTTCATTGTCTAATGTTTTCTCAATTTAAAGACGAGGTGCAGTGTCAACAGAAAAGATGGACAGATCTCATTCCTTGCTTTCGGCTAAGGCTCATTGATTGCCTCTCTTTGTGAGCCATAGCAGGGGACGCAACATTAATCTGTAATTAGTTACTTTACCTATAATCATTTGTGTGTCAAAGCATCAAAACTGTAAATATTCATTAAAACCTATTAGCAGCTGTTGTGACTGCCAGATGCTGATTTCAGTTTAGTGTCTTTGTTTTATTTAAGAACAGTACTGTTACCTTGGGCTGTTCATGTGTCTTACAACTGAACTTATCTTTAAAAATGCAGTGCTATTTCCTCATCAGGAATGGTTAGTTGTCTGTAGGCAAGTTACTAGCAACAAGTAAAAATATAACATGGGTAAAAGTGTCTTTTAAATTCTTATGTGAATAACGTTTTTTTTTTTATTATTATTTAAAAAGAGAGAGAGAGAACCTCAGCAGAGGCTCTGTTCTCTGGGATTTTGGTATTATTTTCTTGTTTTAGAGTGAAGCCATCATCAGGTTGGTACGATGTGAGCTGAGCAGGTGGGTAACAAAATAAAGTGAACAGCCTAGAATACAGTTTTGCAAAATGTGCACACAAAATGAACCATGGTTTTCAATATGTGAATTCATGGCTGGCTGGTTGCTCAGTCTCACTCAGAATTCAGTGGGGCTACAACAAAGAATTGCATTTTTGTTTCACAATTTAGACTCAGCAGCTGTTTTAGTTTCCAACAGTTGCAGTGCAACGATATATTGTTTTTGCTGAAGAAGAGAAAAACAAAAGCCAGAAAACTCTTGGTCAAGGCATTGTTTTACTTCTCAAGTACAGTAGTACTATTCTTAATGATGGATGCAATACCATAATTTTTGGATTATAAGGTGCACCATATTATTCATTCAACCTTTTTTTATACAGGTTAATTCCAGTGAGCCTTGTGGACTCATTTACAAGAGAGCCTGATTTTAACAAAGAGTGATGATAACAGTGGACAACAAAGACAACAATATACTATCATAAAAGGATGCGTACAAATTTAGTTTTTTTTTTTTTTACTATTGCACAATTATGCACCATGCACGTATGCACCACTGTGGCTGCACATCTGCAGAAAGAAAAGCTTTGCAGAGAGTGGTGAAGGCTGCACAGAAGTCTGTTGGAGTCAGTTTCCCCACCATCACA
>JARVGS010001166.1:10747776-10758798 GCA_031762315.1 Hypsolebias antenori | reverse complement strand
ACTGTCAAGTCAGCAGTCTTCCCAATGATTGTGTAGCCTACAGAACTAGACTGAGAGACCATTTAAAGGCCTTTGCAAGTGTTTTGAGTTACCGGTAATTAGCTGATTAGTGTGTGGCACCAGGTGTCTTTAATATTGAACCTTTTCACAATATTAAAATGTTCTGAGATACTGAATTTGGGGTTTTCATTAGTTGTCAGTTATCATCAACATTAAAAGAAATAAGCATTTGAAATATATCAGTCTATGTGTAATGAATTAATATAATATACAAATGTCACTTTTAATTACTGAAATAAATTAACTTTTTCATGATATTCTAATTTTATGACAAGCACCTGTATATATATATTAGTGTTTTAAACCTTTCCCACACTTGCAATATTTTAAACAATGTTTCTAAGCTTTAAACGCTCTAAAAGAGCACAGAATGTCATGATTTCAGCTCCCTGCCCCTTCTGATCTTTGCCACCTGCAAGTGCTCTTGGCCACGCCCACTTCTCCGCTCTGCACAGTGAACAGCTGATCAGCTGCAGCAGGAAGTTTATCCTGCAGTATGCGCTGCACAAATGTGCAAGAAGTGCTAAATAATTTATTTTAAATAAAAATTCCATGCCGATCGTGAGACTCATCCTTCAATCAGCCAATTGTGTGTCATGTCTAATCTTATTTTCAAAAACTGCAATAGAGCGAGTCTGCGATAAACGAACTGTGAAGGAAGTAGCGAGTGACTTCTGTGATGTTACATTTTCGGCCCGAATCTCTGACAAAGATGTGCAATTTATTTGCAAAAAGCAACATTTGTTGCTATGGAAGTCATTATTTCAGCACAGTTTACTTGTCGATTTGTTTTATTTGTTGGAATGAAAGTTGCTTCAGTGTTGGAACTTGGAAGAAAAAAAGAGGAACCCTGTTAAATTTATCTGTTTGTGGCTCTAAGCATAAAAGCAACATCAATAGTCCAAAATTGCACAGGAGCATTTAAACCACGAGCTGATAAAAAAAAAGAAAAAAAAACATATTTTAAGGGGCCCCATTTTTTTAAGTTCCGACCAAAATAGAGACTGTTCATCTTGAGCAAAGACCTTTAATTTATCGAATGGATATTTGTTTTATGAACACATTTAGCCACAGTTGCTAGTCAAAATAGATGGAAATATAAAACCAAAAAGTAAGTTTAAATCTTGGAACAGGAACTACTGTATTTCAAATCATTACTTTTGCATTTTACATTTGCTTCACCTTTAAGCCCTTTAAAGTGAGATTTTGGAAACTATGATGGTTGAAATTTTAAAACTAAATCCACATAATAATCAAAGTTCATGCTTAATAATCCAGGTAGAAAAATCCAACAAAGTTAAGTCAGGTCCTCTGGACAGTTTGTTTTTGTTAAAACATTTTGTCTTTCATCAAAAAGACTTCATCAGTCTGAGGAGCCACAACAAACTCAGTCTTATAAATAGCACCTTCTTCACATAGTGGGTCAACCAGTTTTGAACGACTTTGGCCACGACTGCATCAAACGAGTCGAAGGGGGAGAAGGCGGACTCCAGAAACCATCTTAGCACTATCAAACCGGTTGCATTCGGGCCCAAAAAATCCTATCCGACCCGGCCCCAGCCCGTGGCCATCATTTCTGAACCCCACCAGACCCGACGGATTAACATAATTACATGTCTGAACCCGACATCCCCCCATTAAGCTTTAACTGCTTATATAGTTATTAAAAGTCGGTGGACGCACACAGCTGAAAAAAAGGGGCAGAAGATCAGAGGTGAGGGGGTGTTTGTACTGTCATGGCCGGCAAAGCGCATTAAATCCCTGCTTCTGCCTGCAATCTGCATTATTCAGATACGGACCCTACTCTGACATGTCTGCATTGGGATCTCACCTGTTTGGGTCGTCGGCTGTGCGCGTCCGCTGAGTGCAGTGGCTAAACGTCCATTTGGGCGATGGATCGCTTCCTGGCAATACAGTCCCATCTGAAGATTAACTGAACTTTATTTTACCTCTTTCAAGGCCGGTCAGCTCACGGTGAAATGGCCACGTGTGGCTGGTGATTGTATGGCAAACCATGTTGCCATATAATTGGATCGTGGCTGATCCGCTGAAACAATCAAAAGCCAGACACCGACCCAACCCTCCAGCACATTATCATGGCCTGGCCCAAATTCTGGTCCAGCCGAGCTGGGCTTCAAGCCTGGGTTAGAAATGACAGCTCTAACACTAGGTGCTACTTATAAGACTGAGTTTGTTGCGGCTCCTCGGACTGATGAAGTCTTTCGGATGAAAGATGAAACGTTTCACCAAAAAGAAATTCTCCAGAGGACTTGACTTAACTTTGTTGGATCCATATAATATTTTTAAAGTACAGCTGGAGGCACGATTTGTTAACAAGGGTTCCAGTTTTGGGAAACTCCTCTGGTCGCCTCTTGTTTCAGATATACACAGACTTCTGTTGGGCGTGACTTTGCACATGTGAACCCATAACATGAACGAACAAGTGATCGGGCCTGTAGTTTTGACTGAAACTTGAATAACTTAAAAGACTGGACTCTGTTTTTTTTCTTCAGTGGAGCTTCCTGTTAGTTTTATTGTGTTGAACCTGGTTCTCTTGGTGTCATGTGTGGGTCTTAGTCGTGTCTTGTATTTGGTCCGCTCGAACTCCTGAGTGAAAACCTGCAGTCGTGGTCTGTTCAGCCGCCAATGACTTGAATGAATGAATGATTTTCGATGCCTACCTTTTTTAGCTAAATCTGTTTCTCCACAGTGGGTGTCCACTCTCACTTTGCTTGTGTAGATGGGGGAGCTTGGGGGGTCTGACAGCAGATCCAGACTGGGCGGAGGGCCGAGGTTATCGCTGGCCATGGAAGACATGCTACTCTCTGAAGCCAGCGATGAGCATGACCTGGTGTCGGATGACTTTCGCAGCCGTCCTTTGAAGAAGTCCTTCATCTTGCTCTTCTTCTCCTCTGGTATCTCCGCACCCTGTGACTCCATCATACCCTCCTCTCCAAACGGCTGGCCCATGGACCCTGACAAGGCGGCATAGCGTCCCGGCACAATGGCGGAGGAGGACTCCACGTCCCCCCTCTTCCTCCCCGTGACACGATCCTTGAGCTTTCCAAACGCGGAGCGAGGTTTGTCCTTCATGGTGAGGTCGAACATGCTGGCTGTCATGTTGTTGCGGGTGAACTGGACCGTCACCTGAAGCTCACCACGTTCCTTCTCTTTTCTTCCCGCCTTGGAGTTCAGCTTGAACCATCTGCAGAAAATCAAAGCAGCAATGTAAAATGATCTGCTTACGTTTTTGTTATTGTCAATCAAAGCTGAGACATTACAGTAATGTGTAAAGACTATTTCTTCTTGGTGAAGCTCTCCAGAAATCACAAAATCATCCCAGAGCAGCTTAAATGCTGCTTTTAACAAATTGTTTTATCATTTTCATAGCAGTAAATTTCAACCCAAGTTTTACTAGAAAAATACAGATGATAAATAAAAACACGAGGGATCAACCAATGAAATCCACCCTCTCTGTCCTTGCTTCTTCAGCTTTGTGAGTGGACCTCAGAAAACATATGGAGCCAAAACTACCAGCAGGAATTCACTGGAGGGCGGAGAAACCACGATTAAAGCCAGATGTGATGTATTGTTTTACTCTTTTCTGCTCTTCTGTGTTTCACATAACAGCGAGTGCAGTTATGTCACTTGCTGTCGCTTAAAAGAAACAAGGTATTCTAGAAAATGATTTATCATGAATTAAAACTAATGAAAATGTTGAAAACAGTTGAAGTTCATAAAATGATTTATCTTGAATATAAGTGGAAAGTATGTTGATCTGACTTGTATTCGCGAGTGTGGCACAATCTTTTAGTTATAATAAATCTCAAGAGTCTTCTTTTTTTTAATAACAAAATAAAGCACTTGCAGACAAACACAATCCAAAGTTTTCCTGACCCAGAAAAGTGGACTCACCGCCACTGTTTTTCAAACAGGCCTAAAAAGCAGTGATTAAGTGCACGTGTCTGCACGGTGGAAAGACCACTAATGGTGCTTTCGATTGAATTGGTGAGTCAGCCAAAGTTGATGCTCTGCAAAAGGCATTAAAATGATGATGGACATTTTCAAGGCATGACAGTGAGTAATCTAAAGCAGAACTTCACAAAAATAGACTCTCATCTTCCCCTGTAAGTTGGCTACAACCTGTCACTGCTTTTCTTATGTTATATTTATTACTTTTGTAAGATTCAGCTTTGCCAATGAGTTGTAAAGTGATTGTTCAGATTTTTTTTTTGTTTGTTTTGTGTAATGGGTGATGAACAATACCTGCTGTAGATACAGTAGCTCTTTGAATGACGTCAGTTTAGAGAAATGGAGTTTAATTCTGACCGGGCTGACAAACAAACATGTAGTCCAAGTAGGGTCTAGACCAAAGCTGCAATCTTAAAATAATTTCAGTCCCAAAAGTTTCCCAAGCTGAATCTGAGGTGAGTGAACCTGGCAGAGTCAAGTCTGTGTCATAAAGCACTGTACTGTAGTGGGAATTGGTGGCAAGAGACCCTATAGGTAGGATTGATTTCACCAATTGAAAAGGTTAAAAAAAAGGCAGAGACTAGTCCAAAAGGAGATGAAGATGAGGAGGAACAGGCAAGCCAAATGGTAGGCAATGGGGCATATCGAAAAGATGGTAACAGGCATTGGAGAGGAAAGTCTCATTGACCATGCCTTGGAAAGCAAAACCATACCACAATGTTTCTCATTCAGTTAGAATATAACAAACAGCCCAGTCCATCCAACCTATTTTGTTGGGACAAGACCGAAACATCATGCACCCTGTGCCAACTAGAAAACTGTAGCTGTCTCAGAGAACAGGACAACTATTGGTGGTAACATAAATAGGTGTCAAAAGTGAGTCAAGTCTATTTGTTGAGTCACTGACCAGAGCAAACACCTCAAACCATTGTTCAAGCAGGAGAACCATATGACTGCCTATCAAAAGCTTGACAGGGCTTCCTGGGAGCAGTGCATGACTGGCAAATGAAGGTAGACTTGGTCAAACCACTCAGAGTTCTAGAGGACATCACAAAAACAAGTCTCAGACTGGATAGTGTGCTATTTTTGGAAAAACAAAACAATTAGTTGTGTTAAGAGTTAACATTGCCCTGGGAGGAGAAGATGGAAGAGGCTATCAAGAGAAAGAGGGAAAATACACCAAACTGAAAGATTACCACAGATAGGGGTGTTGTACTCAATGTATGCTCAACCAAGGATAGGGACATTGTCTGTTCTCTTTATACATATGTTACAGTGGAAATATTGAAATATTCCTGCAGGAAATGCCTACAAGATGCACCAAAAGTACTACATCTTGCTGCTGCCACCAAAATTTGCACTTGCAAATAAGAATAAAGTTCAATGTAAATACCTGTAATGCCAAACGGACGGTGATGTAAAGGTTTGTAAAACAGCTTACACATGAATTGTTGTAAAGTAGTCCCTCGCTACTTCGCGGTTCAACTTTTGCGGACTTACTCCTTCGCAGGTTTTTAACATAAGATTGTACACGACACACGATTGACTGATTAACGGGAGGCGACCAGAGCATTGTGCTCCCGGGTGCTGATTGGCTCAGGAACCATAAGTCTTTTCACTGTGCTCTTTTGTCAAATTACATAGATTTAAGAGTTTGGAAAAGTGTCATGAACAAGAGTGTGGGAAGGGTTTATAAAGCTGTAAATATATATAAATATATTTTTAGACTGGAGTTGTTTTCAAAACAGCCTTGGTAAGATCAGTTCTTCAGTCTGGTGAGAATTAAACCACTGACAAAACAATGTACAGCAGGTAAGATATTAATTGTTCCAAACCTTTCCACGGGGCGGCTTTAGCCCAGTGAAGGTTGTGTTTTAGAGCGTTGAAGGATTGGAGGTTTTGTTTATCAAACGAGAATAAACAAGTGTTGTACACTGTATCTTCTTCATCTTCTTTCGGCCTTTCCCTCTTCAGGGGTCGCCACAGTGAGTCAACCTTCTCCATCTCACTCTGTCCTCAAAAGTGTGCCTATATAAGGTGTAAATATAATCAAAGTGTGTCCCTGTAAGAACACAGAAAGTTGTTTATCAGTTTAAAAATAAAAAATAAAAACTCTGAGACCATGTCCAGCCTCCAGCTCAATACAATGACCCCTCTGTCTCTTCTGTGGCATCTTCTGACCCTTTACATAACACCATGAAGAAAGTGTGTTTCTAATGAAAACATTTAAAAAAAAAAAAAAAAAAAAAAAAGGCCTGTGAGCAGACTGTGGATCTTCTACTGGCTTTTTGAAACCGAGCCTGAAGGAATGACATTTTTTTTAATCTGTAATGATTTTCTGGCTCAAAGCATGACTTGGGCCACAGACAACAACGCATCTTGTCTGAACCTCTGCTGGATCAGTGCACAGGATTTAAATGTCCCGGAGCTTCGCCTGTGCTGCATTTGCTTGGTGAATAAAAATCCTGGAGTCACTGTCACCCATAAAGACCACAACAACTATGATAATAAATTCAACCTACTCCTCTCTTGGACACAATCCGTCCTGGAATATCTTGTCCAGGGGGACGATGGTTTGACCCAGAAACACGTCCAGTCCGATGAGCACCCGGTGCATGACGGTGAGGACCAGGTCCCCGCTCCCCGGCGGGTACGCGCTCCGGCCCCCGGTCTCCAGGATCCCGGGCAGCAGCTCGAAGCAGCACTCCTCGTTCCACGCGGGCATCTCCGCCTTCTCCACCAGCCCCGTGGTGTATTTCTCCTTCCCCACCTGGATGATGGTGTAGAGGTAGCGGCTGCCGTGCTTGCCCTTGGTGCGCAGTCCCCTCGCGCGGAGGACCGTGACATTGACATGCGTGGGCACCCACCTCTGATCATCGTCCAGGTCTATTAATGACATCATCTTGTTCCTCCAAACGGTCCCTCAGCGATGAGTCTGATCAGATGGCTGGGAGCTCATCCATCCATCCCTCTTCTTTATTCCTCCATGCGCAGAAACACCTCCCTGCAGAACAGTCTCCAAACCGATCCTCGGTCAGATCCGCAGTCTGCTTCTCCTGCACGACCTCCTGCAGCCTGAGTCACGTTGAGAGTCCTGCAGGTCGCACCAGTTCAGGGTCCGGATTCTGCTGGTTGCACTCAGCACGGTCCGCCCTCCAGCTCAGCTGCAGGGCCGCAGGCAGAGAGGGGGGTGGGGGGGATCTGCCGCAGAGTTAAAGAGAAACAGACACCACAAGCTCCACCAGAACGGCTGATCTGAGGTCTGTGAGCAACCAGGCTGAGACAGGAGCTGCTGTTACACTAAACTGCAGAAATATATTTTAAAGACGTGTCCTTTCAGGAAAAAATTACCTTGGGTTTATGTTTTTTTATTTATTTATATATACAGTATATATTTTTTAAGAATGTGTTTTTTTCTTTAGGCTCTAGGTGTGAGTGAGAGAGTGAATAGTTGTTTGTCTCTATGTGTCCATGTGATGGACTGGAGACCTGACCAGGGTGTCCCCCACCTCTCACACAGTGATGGCTGGACACCAGTGACCCCCGCGACCCAAAAAGGAAGAAGCAGGTAAAGATAATGGATGATTTTTTTTTTCTTCAATAAATCTTCTGGAACAATGCCCTGAATTCAAATTATTTTTCTTGTCTGTCCAACAGATCTCACTTGTAAATGAGTCTTTGAGGCTCAATGTGACTTATCTGTTTAAATAAAGGTTGAATGAATGAAAAAAAAATGTTATATTGTTGAAATGGCATTTTCTGAGAAAATATTGTGAGAATGAGCTGAAGCTGAACCTGAGTCAAAACTGACAGGAGCAAAACCCTAAAAGCTCATGGAAGTAAAAGAAACGTTAAAAGCAGCAAACCATTAGCTAAAAGTTAAAAGTAGTATAAAGCTAAATTAAAAATGTTAAAAAAAAAACTTTGCTAAAAGTTGTAAAATACTGAAGTTAAAAAAAGCCTATATCAAAGGCTGTCAAGAAGCTTAAAGCTAAAAGTAGCACAAGACTGGAAAAGAAGGAAAATAGCCAAACGATAAATTTAGTAAAAATCTAAATTAAGAAGGAAAAAAAAAAAAAAAACTTTGATAAAAGCTGAAAAAGATTAAAATTTTAAAAAGCCTATCAAAGGCTGTCAAGAAGCTTAAAGTTTCATACTTGTATGTAAAAACTAAAAGTAGCACAAGCCTAGCAAAGAATAGCAAAAAGCTAAAAGTAAAAAAAGACATGAAGCACATGAACTGATGCAGGTTATTAAAAGAACACTGAAGAATTAAAGACAGCTAAATTTAAAACAATATTGTTGAGAAAGTAACACCATCTGGTGGATTGTTGCTGCACAGAAAAAAGGCACCAAAGGAAAAAAAAAAACTTAAGACATAAAGGATCCAGATGGAGGAGCTGTATGAAGGCAATGAACCAAGAAGTGATTTAAAGACTAACATATACTAGTGAGAGTCTACATGAAGTTAATGATGACCAGTTAACCAGTGAATACAGGGTGCAGTGGTGGGTACGGTAGTTACAGGCAGTTACAAATCTTAGCGCACCATGATAGACAGCATCCAAAAGTTGTAGAGTGCTTGCAGGAATGTTCATGTACCTAAATAATGTCACCGTAGTCAATGGAGGAGAGGAATGTAGCAGTTACAAGGTGTTTTCTAGTGTTCAGAGTTAGACAGGATCTATTTCTGAAAAAGAAATTCTGTTTTACTTTCAATTTCTTTACATAGTTTTCAACATGATGTGAATCGACCAAAATACCCAAGTATTAAGAAGAATCAACAAAGTCAATAGGGACACCGTTCAAAAAAAAAAAAAAAAAAATACAAAGTAGAAGGACTGCTGGTACAGACTTCCTGTTTGAAAACATCTTCCCTTTGGTTTTATCAGCATTTAGCACAAGTTGGAGACGAAACAAATCTGACTGGATGATGTTGAATGCAAAAAGCTAGAAAACCTTAGCAACTGTTCTAGCTCGATAATAAACAACTGTGTCATCGACATAGAAATGTAAGGATGCATCAGGAATCTGACCTACATTACTTATGTAGATTGTGAAGAAGATGTGTCCTAGAACTGAACCTTGCGGTACACCATTGTTAACAGTTATATAGTACCATTATGTTGAACACATTGCCTCCAATCTGAGGCATACACACACACACACACACACACACACACACACACACACACACACACACACACCTATAGAGTGGCTTTTGAACAGCACTTTACATTATCATTAATGGTGTAGCATTTATAAATACATTTTTACTGAATAAAAAAATTACTTTGAATGATCACATGATCAAAATGTTCCACAGGAAGAAGTATTTATACAAATAAAGACAGAGGTTTTAAATTTTAGTGCTTTTTTTTTAATTCATCAGGAATTAAAAAAAAGAAAAAAGAAATTTTGACTGTATTTGTAAAAATGGTGTGTTTCACAGTGTTCATTACAGCCACTTTGAGAGTAAAGAGTGAACTAACTAACCAACACATTCAGAACAGCAAAACAACACAATCCAACAGTTTTAAGGTATCTGGCACTTAACTACGTGGCTTCTTAAACATTTGATTTAAAAAAAAAATTAAAAATAAAAGTGCACAATACCTGTACTTAATATTACACAATTACACAGCACTGTTGATGTGGTGAACACAGTCATACATTCAAATGTAAATTAAATTGTGACACGAAGCTAAGTTTTTCAGTAATAAACCAGCATGTAAAAAGTTGCTTGTTTTCTAAGTCAGGAAATGACTTTTTGCCTTCAGCAAGACAAAAAAAGTGCAAATAAGAGCTTTAAGAAAGCATTATCAGTAAACACGCATCACAGCTGTAACACCAGGAAGGTTTAACACATTTAAGGCAATTTTTTTCAGCTGAAGCTGCGCTAAACAAAAAAAAAAAAAATCTGGATTTTTATTTTTTTTTTAAGAACACAAAAAAGCTTTGTTCTGCTGCGACACCAGATTGCTTATAAAACAGTCAATACAATGTAATTTTGTTCTAGAAAAAATTTCAGTTAGAATTTATTTAAATCATGTCAAACCTTTGGAATTTAAAATAACTGAACAGCCTGTTTTACACTTCCTCTCAAAATCTGTGTTCTCTGAGATACAATGTTCATCGTACAGAACAAATGGGATTTTTTTTTCTACTCAACACAGAACAAAGCGACTTGATGTCATACTGAAGACAGTTTCAGAAGAAATTATTGGAGGGTTAACGAGTTAAAGAGGAAGAAAAGCTTTGGTCAAGGTTGTGCTGTGGGGTAGAGTCTGAGGCGCAAAACCCAAGAACCCCGAATAAAACCCAACAATAAAATCTAAAACACACAGAAAAAACAACAGAAACATAAAAGACACTTAAAACACACAAACCTGTTTTTCAAAACATTTAAATATAGATGCTACCATCTGGGGCAGCACGGTGGTGCAGTTGGTAGAGCTGCTGCCTCTAAGCGAGCAGGTTACTCTTGTTCAAATCCCCGTCCGGGGTCCTTTGTGGGTGGAGTTTGCATGGTCTCTTGGTGCATGCGTGGGTTTCCTCCATGTACTCCTGTTTCTTCCCACAGACAAAAACATGCATGTTAGGTTGATTGGTAACTTTAAATTGTCCCTAGGTGTAAATGAGAGAGTGAATGGTTGTTGGTCTTGTTTGTCTCTATGTGTCCCTGTGATGGACTGAAGACGTCCAGGGTGAACCTCGCCTCTCGCACCGTGATTGCTGGACATGGGCACCGACAACCCCTGCGACCCAAAAAGGAAGAAGCGAGTAAAAGATAATGGATGGATGTTACCGTCTGCAACACAAATGTGGGTAACAATATACAGGTAGTCCTCTGGTTACGACGGTCTCGAGTTACGACGTTTCGCACTTACGTCATACCTCCCATTGACGTCATACCTCCCATTGACTTTGAATAGCCTTTTTTCAGTTACACACAGTGCCGTTTCTTTTGTGTGTGGGGTGTTAATACCT
>JARVGS010001166.1:10693473-10706699 GCA_031762315.1 Hypsolebias antenori | reverse complement strand
CCACTGCACCACCTGGTGGTGGATGGGTTAAATGCAGAGACTAATTTCATCATTGTATGGAAACATACAGCTGATGATGTTGTGTGACATTATTATTATTATTATAATACGCTGAATCGACTTACTTGTGGATTTTTTTACCCATGATTATAAAACAATTTTGGGCTGAGATATGACCGTTTTCATTCATTCTGACTGAAAATATTGAACATTAGCATTTTTAGCCGCTAGATGGCACTCGGGCGGTATGGCATGCCGTTGTGTCATGTAATAGGTAAATGTCATCCAGCTCCCTTGGAGCAACCGTCAAATCAGCTTAATTTCCCCGGCAAAATGCAGCTAATTTGACCATTAAGTAAAAGTTCAACTGAGACACACCTTTACTATAATATCAAGTAAACAGACAATTGTTTTAAGTGTTTATGTTGTTAAATTTTGAAGAAATGTGCAGTGTTCAAATCCCTTCTGGATTTTCTCCCTCAGAGCGCACTCCCGGAGCACCGAGGCAACGAATACTATTGAAAAACAGCTGATTTGACCAACAAAGTACATTTTTAAAGGAAACGTTAAACTGAGACACACCTTTACTATAATTCTGAGCAAATGAATAATTGTTTTTAGGTGGTTATCTTGTTAAATTTCAGAGAAATGCACAGTGAGTCGCCCTCTGTGCATTCCCGTATCCACATAACTTTTGAAAATGCAGCTGATTTGACCATCAAAGTGCATTTCTTAAGGAAACATCAGCCTGAGACACCTTTGCTATAATTTCAAGCAAACAAATAATTGTTTTTAGGTGGTTATCTTTAAATTTTTTGTTAAAGTCCTCCCGTGCACACTTACATGGCTGCCACTTGGCAGCCAATCAATTTTTGGCACAACACCTACCCACATTTCTGGGTTCGGCCCACCTGTCCGGGTTGTCAGCGGTGACACGTAACAAACGCGACGTGTCAGCAGTGACGCATAATAGATGTGAGTATACAGCGAAGTGATGTATTTATGGATTTTTTCACTTTATTAGACATACAGTATTTGGACTGTTAAGACTTATAGGGTGGTGCGACATGTACGGCAAAAAAATACGGTAATCAAATATGTCGTCTCTCCTCGTATATCTACTGCTTCAAAACTGTTTTGTGAAGAATAGCTTAGCGTGCTGCATGATAAATGAACAAAAATAGGCAATATACAGCATCCATGTTTACAACCTCTGTGACAGACAACCACATCCATCACCAGGAAGACTGTTTTTACTGTTTTGAGGAATTTCGGCAGCTTCTTTTCAACTGTCAAACACCCTCTAAGGTCCACTGCAAAGAACAATAAACAGCTAAAACTGAAAACTACTCAGGACTGATGATGGATAATCTGTCTGAAACAAGAATTACACTTCCTCTGTGCTACTTTTGTAAATGTGTAGAAATAAAAGCACACATTTGGTGAAATGAAAGGGTGAGTATGCAGAAAACCAAAAATAATAGTGGACTTTGGAAATTTATCAACCACAATGAAGTACTTTGTAAAATCTTTATCACCAAATCACCTTCCACAATGAAAAGGCTCACGAGGCACTAAAGTAATTTGCAACAACAACAAAATTGTGTGGGTGTTTTATTCTGCATATCATATGGATAAATTATATATTTTTTAACAATACTTGATAAAAGTGAGCTGACTGAAGTCTTGCTGCTGAGCAGCTCTTCTATTTTCTTCCAAAATGGAGTAAAATATATACATAATTTATAAAATATATTTCTAAAAACGTTTCAAACATGTTTGTATAAGTAAAAATAATAATGGCACAGTTCATGCTGCTGTTGTAACTGCAACAAGAGAAAAAAAACAGGAGTAAAGAGATTCGTAGGTGAACAAAGATGGAGGCTGAAATAAACAAACATTTCCAGAAGAAACGCTTTAAATTTGATCTAAACTGACCCAAAATATAAAGCAGTCAGGTAAAATGATCATAAATAGTATTTTGACAGTTTTAGAAACTGATTTTCTGTTTCATTCATTCATTTCCATCAATAGTTCACAAACAAACACATGGCACAAAATGTATTCCTGACCTGCTACACATCAAATTACTTATTAAAGGAATTCTGTTCTCAAAAAAGCGTTTATTGCTTTGGAAGACTCTGACTAACACAAGCCGGGGGTCATATTCATGAGCTGATGACAGATGTTTGAGTCTGACAGAGCTATGAAACAGCTTCCAGTAGGAACTGAGAAACAGCAGCAGTGTGTGTCAGGAGCGAGGAGAATAAATACTGAAAACGTGAATGCTGTTATCAGTGGCACCTCACCTCAGCATCCAGCAGGCCAGAGCAGCAGAGCCAATGTAAATCATCTCCTGAGGTGAAGCTAAGCCTCTTAGTGAGGCAGATTACACAGTCTGAGCGGAGTAATCTGACATTTTCTTTGATATCTGTGCTGGACTTTTGTCAAGAGAAAACAGGATGAGAGGTTGAGCCTGTCTGGGAGTAGCTGGGACCAGCAGACCTGCTGTTTCAGAGCGTTTTATGGATGGATCCTGCACCTGCTGCCTCATTTGTCCAAAGAACATTTTGCCCAACACTGATTAATGTGCTCTTGTGAAGCCGAGCTCTGCTCAGTGTTTCTTGTTAAGAGAGGCGAGCTGGGTACTGAGTGGGAACAGAAACAGGAGAAAGAGCTCTGGTGTCTGTTTTGCAGTTGGCCCTCGGGCCGTTGTTCATCCAGCAGAGCCGAGTGGGGGCGAAACAAGAAAGAACAGAGGGAAATGTTGAGAAAGAAAGAAAATGTTTGAAGGACAGAGGGCAAATATTTTCTGAAGACTCAGGTAAACACTGAAGAGGCCGTGCAGAAATATGCAGGACCGCACTGATAAACCTGCTCCTCAGAGGCTACGAGGCCAGAGGAGATTAGGTCTCTGATGTGTTCTCAGTTTACAGAGGGATGTGTCACTGTTTGATGATATACTGGCATCCCTGAATTAGAGCTGGGCATAGAGTTACAGTCTGCCCACAGGACACCATTACTGTCTTCAGTCAGCTGCTGCAGGGCATGGATGAAAGCAGCAGGGTGTGCAAACAGAGGACTGGATGGATCCAACATACCTGTTGCACGTGTGTGTGTGGGACTGAGGGAAAAACAGAGCAACATTGCTCATGTGTATGTGGTTTTGTTGTTTATTAGCTCATGAACAAACAAATACCCAGCCCACATCCAAGATGTCAAAAATATTGTTGCAGTGGTCCCACAGCAAAACAAAACGTACGCTGAGATTCTATCTTAAGCTCAAAGCCTAGCCATTCACATTTCCTCATTGCATTACATTAGTCATGGAGTTCCTCAGGGTTCAGTGCTTGGACCTTTGACTTCTGTTTTCACTTGGCGCTATATAAATAAACTGATTGAAATTAAACAATCCTGCTTTAGACGAACAGCCAGCCTCTTTTTTTTTATTAGTTTTATGTAATTATCGTCATATGTCCAATAAGAACTATCCCTGAGACAGATATTTCTGTTTTAGACAAACAGCTTCTTTTTAAAATTAGTTTTATGTAATTATATGTAGAGCTACCATTTCTAACCCGAACTAGCCCGGATTAGAGCGGGTTTGGGCCATAATGTGCGGGCCGGGCTTTTGATTGCATCAGCGGATGCGCGCAGCTGATGGTCTAATTATATGACACATGGCTTGCCATACTATCATCAGCCATTTGACTGCACGCTGATCATCCTTGAGGTAAAAGAAAAGTTCAGTTAAACTTCAGATGCTGCACTAAGTGGATGCGCGCGGCCGACGACCCAAACAGGTGAGATCCCAAAATATCCAACATGTCAGAGCAGGGTCCGTGTCTGAATAATGCAGAATGCAGGCAGAAGCAGGGATTTAATGTGCTTTGACGGCCATGAAAGTACAAACACCCCATCAGCCTCGCGCGTCTGCCGACCGTTAATAACTACAATAAGCAGTCAAAGCTTAATTAAAAATGTCAGGGTGGTGGGGGGTGGGGGTGTTGTTTCGAGTTCAGACCTGTAATTAATGTTAATTTGTTGAGTGGGGTTCGGAAATGATGGCTACGGATTGGGGCCAGGTAGGGGTTGATTTTTAGGGCCCAAATGCAACTCTAATTGTATGTCCAACAATAATTATTTCTTATATAGTTCTGTTCTTACAATGTTCAGGCACCAGTATTAACTATGATTTAATCTGTTTACCAGCATCCAAGACAATATTTACTGTGAGAGGTTATTTTTCTTCCTCTGTCCTTTTCCCTAATAACCTCCTACTGAGTTCTTGTTCTTTAATGAAAAGACGCCTCCCCCAGATGGCACTGGGAAATGTCGAATGTTACCCTCATGAGCACCTGCAGTGAACCAGTAAATTAGCTACATTCTGATGTAAAAAAAAAATTGTAAAAGAAAACTTAATATTTGAATATCTCTAGTATTTAATGAACAATAAAGATTATTAAACTCTGTGATGAAGACAGTGGATGTTTTGGACGTCTGTTGACCTCATTTTTCTTACTTTAATTAGCAGACGCCTTCATTATTTCGGTGTCACCTGTGGATACTCAGAGCTGGGAGAGGGAAACGTAACACTAACACTGAGACAAATTGGCCCAATTAAGTCATTAAGCAACACAAGCCAGAAGTCTGACAGTTTACACTCCTCTGGCCCAACTTTGAGTTTTTCTCAGAACGTTCCCACCAGCAGAAACTAAACTAGAAGGTGCTACAGGCCCATAAGGGTCATATGATTTTACCAGTAAATGAGGAACTGCAGCAGGCATGTGTGCGTATATTAAAGTATCCAACCACATGAAAGCATTTGTTTACCTCGCCTGACATGTCAGGTGCCAGAGTTATGAGGGGCCACAGAGAGGAGTAGATCAGGAAAAACACCACCCACAGGATGATGCTTCCCCAGATGGCGATGTGACTGAACTGTTGAAAGAAAAAAAAAAGCAGAACATTTTATTTGATTTTACTTATTATTGTACTGAAGGCTCAAATTGCATCGTTCATAAATTATATTTGTTGAGATTTGTTGTCATCCTTAAGACGACTTGAATGAGTTTCCATACATTTCACTGGTTTTACAGTTACAAGCCTCCCAGGAGGAAACCATAAAGAGATTTAGAGATACAGAAGGTATGTAAAACGTGTCGCAAGTATCAGCGGTCATATTAAACGACCGCACTGAAATCAGATCACTGAACTTTAACGAGTGAAAGTAAAAGTCCTGAACTTACCATGGTCCAGGATGAGGTCTCGAGACCGGCTTTAAGACAAACTGTGATGACCACAAACTGCAGAGGCACAAACCACAACGTCACCGAACAACAGACTTCTGTTTACTTGTGTTTTTTTTTTTAATGGAACTAAATCATATTTACTTAAAAATGCATCTAGATCTCTTTAACATTTTGTCAAGTGTTTGACAGATAAGTGAGATTATCAAATGAAAGACACAAGAAAACAAAATATTTCTGATATTTCGTTCCAAACACTGGACTCAGCAAAATGTCAAAAAGACTGATGGGCTTACTGTATAAACCATGTTGCCTAAGAGGAGATAGTCTGGAGTTTTTCCGCTGCCAAACACGGTATCTGTTGAGAAAATCAGCAAAAAAGGCTTTTAAAGCAAGATCACTGTCTTTCTTTCAGCGTGTCACACAGCACACACCTGATATCACTTTAAGTGCCTCACTGAGGGAACTCTACTGTTAAATGCAGAGGAAAAATAAGACGTTTTTTTAATGTATTTTCTATCACGGACCTTTTAGTAAAGCTGGAATATTAATCATGCCGCAGTTCAGTAAAATAATTTGTTATAAATTAGCAAACATCATAATAGAAAATAAACTTCCTGGCTAATTCATTGTTTTAGAGTGAACAAATATCTTTTTGTAGCAGAACAGACTTAATTTACAACAGGTTTAAAATAAACATGATCACAGAGACGCATTGCTTCCAAACATTAACGTGAGTTTGTGCTGCGGTTTAAATATCAACAGTGTGCGAGTGCCAGGAGACGAAGAAGGTGCGGCTCTGCTCCCTTCCACTTCCGGCTGGTCACATGTCTGGTGTGCGCTGAGGCTTTGCTGACAGCCTGTCAGTCCGAGTGAAGGGGCTTGGCGCCTTTGTTTGAAAAGCAGACCGAAACTTGTGTGGTCCTCAGCTCTGGCCAGCCAGGACTTACAAACTAAAGAATCTCAATTTTCCTCGTGCACACCCAGAAACTTTGTATTTTTAAATCTACAAAATCACACATCTTAAGTTCCTTTGGAATGAGATAGATTTGACATGATATAAAGCCATTTTTCTCCATAAACACATACTTATGGACACTAAAAGAATCATCTGTAAGATGCAAATGATACATTGCATGCCTGTGACTGCAGAGAACTGGTTCAAACTTGAACACATGCTAGTTATAGTATTTCGCTCAGATCAAAGGCCACATGTTTGCAATTCATGAATGGACAGTTGAAGAGAGCAGTAATTAAGACAGAGTATGTGTGTTGGACCATTTTCCCTTTTTATCCTGTCCACTGTGATCCGTGGGGGAGTCTCTGGGAGCCACTAACCATGCTGGAAGGCTTTAAGGGGGAACCAGAAGAGGATGACTGAGTGGAAGAGGCCGTTCAGACAATGGGCCCAGAAGACCTGCAAAACAGAAGCGAGAGGGACGGAGGGGGTGGAGGCGGGAAGGGAGAGGGGGTTGAGTGAGAGGGAAAGACAAAGTGAGAAAAAAAAAGCATGTGAAAAGGGTGTGGGGAGCTCCAGCTTTCCAGGTGACCCCTGACCTGGGCCCTTTGTGCCAGCCCAGCGCTGGGCTAAGTGGCGGTTTTGTCGGGGCCCCTTCGCTCAATGGCCACCCCGCTGACAGACACGTTGTATATTCTCCGAGTATTATGGAGGGGGAGAAAGGCTGCCTAGTATGTGTATTAGCAGTAAAAAGCAAGTACCGGTACGCAAAATCAGGGCTTTGGTTTTAACATTTTAAAACAATAATTGTATTAAATATGACAAATATAAATGTGTATCATCAGCATAACAATGAAAATTGATCCCATGTTTAATAACTTTAAGATGAGATAGAACTTTATTAATCCCGCAGGAAATTGCTGTGCCAGAGATTCAGTACAAGGAATCATACAATATATAAAAAATAACAGAGAATACAAAAAAATAACAGAGAATATAAAAAATGCCAATAATTAAATTCTAAACAGGTCAGGTGCAGAAAGAAACTATTAAAAAGTTTATTGTAGTACATGACTAATGGAAGCATATATAAGGTAAAGAGTATTGGTCCAAGCACTGAACGTTGAGGAACTCCATGACTAACTTTGGTATATGAAGAAGATTCATTAGTTACATTTACAAATTGGAATCTATCTGATAAATATGATTTAAATAAATTTAGAGTTGTTCCTGTAATTCTAATATCATATTCAAGTCTCTGTATTAGAATATTGGGCACCACTTTACAGTAAGGCTCCCCTTATGGATGGCCAATACCAGTAATCAGTTTATAAACATGTTATTAATTCCTCTATAAACACTTTAGAAATTATTAATAACCTCTTATTATGCATTAATTAATGGTGACAGAAAGACAAAACTGACCAGTTTTTTTTGCCAAATAGTGAGCCAAATCTGCCACTTATATATTTCATCTATATTAAACATTTCACACTAAAAGTTACTGCCTTGTAAGCACAATAAGCATTTGTAAACTTCTTTATCTAGCATATATTATTGTACTTTATCACAGCATTATAAGTTTATGCAACTAATATTACAGTATATCCTAAGAAAATTTGTTTTACAAATGCCTTTTTTTCTTACAAGGTAGTAACTTAGTCTGAAATGTTTAATATAACAACTCTAGATGAAATATATAAGTGAACAGATTTGGCAAAGAAACTGATCAGTTTTGTCTGCCACCCTGCATAATAAGCAGTTATGATTTATAGGGTGTTTATAGGAAAATCAATAACATGTCTATAAACTATTTATTAGCCATCAATAAGGGGAGCCTTATGGTAAAGTGGTGCCGAATATTGTGATCAACTGTGTCAAATGCAGCACTGAGGTCTAATAGGACCAGTGTAGACACAAGTCCATTGTCAGAAGCCATGAGAATATCATTAGTAACTGGTAAAACCCAAAATTAACATCTGTGGCGCTGGAGAAGGATTTCCACTCTTTACATTTTATTGTAAAATAATTTGAGGTGGTGCCGTAATAAATGACAGGAAAGCTTGAAGAAGCAAAAACTGGTCTCAGAACACACACAGGAAGACTGATGGACCTGACGGAGATTAAATAGTTTTATGGTAATTATTAAGAGCCAGGAAAATCGTCTGCGAGTGTCCGTCTGGGGAAACCCACACCCCTTTGGATGAGTCCTTTAAATCAATACTCCCACTCCAAAACCATCTTGTTTCAAACTTATTTTATTCAGTGTCAGAGCCAAATAAAACACTAATGGGCAATGTAGCATGAAACAGCCGTGAAATCTGTCCGACCAATAAACGCTCCACACTTGTGCCCTCTTTTCCTCCCCTGTTCTGACCCAGACTGTGGTGGTAATTCTGAAGGATGAAAGTTTGTCAAGGCAGGAAAGTAAATTGCTGATGATGGAGGAGGTGAAATAAAAATGGTTGTTGGCAGGAGCCAAGTTGGAAGCTCACTTACACTGAAAAATGCAAGTTTCACAAGATTTTGGAAGTTTCGACTTCTAATCAAATAACTAGTAAAATTGCTTTACGTTGTTCAGTTGTTCCAAATTTTCTGCCAAGAAAAGATGTGGAAATGGAAGGGAAAGCAGATTAAAGTGAGAAAAGTGTACAGTAAAAAAAAAAAGTTTAGTAATAACTGACGGGAAACAACTTTACTTTTATATACTTTGACCTCAGTGGCACACCCTCATCACCTTTCCTGCCAACTAAACAAAAATCCATGACAGCCATTTCCACCCTAAATTACCTCACCCTCACATTGTGTACACAAACTCCAACACACAGAGCAGGGAGCAAAAAAAAAAAAAAAAAAAAGTGAACCCCCATTCCTCTAGCTCTGTAGTCAAACGTATAAAAAAAATGCAACAATTACGTTTATGCCAATTAGCGTCATGCTGACAAGCTCAGCTCTCTGTGAGCTTTTATCCTTAGCACTGCAGGTGGGGCACACAAGTCCCAGCTTACTCTCCACAATAATGAATGCTAACGACGTTAAAAAAAAAAAGTTTCTAATTTGCCACAGTGGGATCTTTTCTTTAAGCTTATAGACCAACTGGGTATCTCTTTTTCGTATTTCCCCTGTAAGTGGTGTAAGATCCACTCAGAATGAATGCCTGGTCTGTCCTGTGAAGATTTGGCCCTTTGTGAAAGACATAATTGCCAAAAAAAGCAAAAGACACGAAAGGCAGTAATTAATATGGAGCCAAATATTTCCAGAGCTGCCCTCTCCTTTCCATTTCTTTATGAACGAGTGAGGTCAGAAGAGGGAAAAGGCGCTTAGGAGAAGTAGTGTTGTATATAAGAGGTGATAGTTGCTGCTAGGCTGCAATTATTTAGGCTGAATAAGTGGAGTTCAATTCAGTTCAGTTTATTTATAAAGTGCCAAGTCACAACAGAAGTCAAGGGCAATGAACAGAAACATTCATATATAAAAATAATAATTTAACATAATTTATCTGAGGAGCAGACTGCTTTGAATTTAACTCCATCACAGAACTCTCATGTTGAGCAAGAATGAAGGCAACAGTGGAAAGGAAAAACTCCCTCATGAGGAAGAAACCTGTAGCAGAACCAGGCTCTGGACATGCGGCCATCTGCTTCGACCGGCTGGGTTTGGGAGGAACAGATACACAATGGCAGGTCAAGAATCACATGTTAAGATAGAAATAGTATTGGATGGAAACTATTTAATTGTAACAATTCATTTAAGGAAATGAGGTTAGTTTGTCCTCCAATAGTCTAAGCCTATAGCAGCATAACAAGCCAACCCTAACTATAGGATTAAGTCCAGTCTTAAAACTGGACAATGTGTCAGCCTTAGGGACAGAAACTGGAAGTTGGTTCCACAAGAGAGGAGCCTGATAACTGAAAGATCTTCCTCCCATTCTGCTTTTGGGAACTCTAACCACAAGTAAGCCTGCAGTCTGAGAGTGAAGTGCTCTGTTGGGAAAATACGGAATGACAAGATCTCAAATATAAGATGGCGCTAGGCTGTTTTGAGCTTTGTAGGTTAGAAATAAGATTTTGAATTCAATTCTAGACTTGACAGGGAGCCAGTGGAGAGAAGCTAAAACTGGAGAGATATAATCTCTCCCACTAACTCCAGTTAAGAATCTGGCAGCAGAATTTTGGATCAACTGAAGACTTTTTAAAGAAGTATCTGGGCATCCAGATAATAAACAATTGCAATAGTCCAGTCTAGACATGACCAATGCATGAAACAGTTTTTCTGCATCATTTTTAGATAAGATGTTTCTAATTTTAGTGATATTACGCAGGCTGAAGAATGCAGTTCTAGTAAAGTTTTAATGCAGGGGATAAAAGACGTGTCCTGATCAAAAATAACACAAATATTTTTAACAGAGCTGGAGGCCAGATTAATGCCGTCCAAGGAGGGTGAAAGACTGAAAAATTAATTCCCAAGATGTTCAGGTCAAAAACTAATACCTCAGTCTTGTCTGTATTTAAAAGGAGAAAATTTAGGATCATCCAGGTTTTTATATCTTTAAGACATGCTTGTAGTCTAAGTAGCTGATTGGATTCATTGGGTTTTATGGACACACATAACTGTGTATCATCAGCATAACAATGAAAATGTACCCTATGCTTTTTAATAACATTACCTAATGGAAGCACAAAGTAAAGATTATTGGTCCAATCACTGAACTTTGAGGAACTCCAAGTAACTTTTGTGTATGATGAAGATTCATTTTTTTTACATTTACAAATTAGAATCTATTAGATAGATATGATTTAAACAAATTTAGAGCTATTCCTGTAATTCAAACATCATATTCAAGTCTCTGTAATAGAATGTTATGATCAACTGTATCAAATGCAGCACTGAGGTTTAACAGGACCGGTATAGACACCTGTCCATTGTCAGAGGCCATGAGAATATAATTAGTAACTTTCACCAGTGCAGATTCAGTGCTGTGATGAGCTCTAAAACCAGACTGAAACTCTTCAAACAGATTATTTCTTTGCAGATGATCACGTAACTGACCAGCAACTATTCTCTCTAGAATTTTCAGGGTTCTCAATGAACAGCGATGACTTCTGTACTGTCATTTTCGTGTCTCAATGTCTTATCTACGGATGTTTTGTGTGCCTACTGACTGTGAAACAAATTGCCCCTCGGGGATAATAAAGAATCTTGAACTTGAAACAGATTAGTCTTTTTTATCATGTAGTATCATTACATTTGCGGATTACAACCAAATATTTTTTAAGTATGGAGGCAGAGACAAGATCAGGAAATCATTAGAACCAAAACCATGACTATTTGCATTAGATTATTTTAAAATGTGCTGTCAAGAAAAACTGTCAAGAAACTTTGATGAGTAGTCTTCCTGTCCAGCAGGCTGACCAACTTTACCATCCTTGAAGTCTTCCCTGCAGGACAGTTTTAAATAAAAGAAGAAAAGTGCACACTGTAAAATTCCAACAGTGGACGTGGGGCTGCTTTATAACGAGTGACTTTCTGGCTGGCTGACTGACTAGACATCCTTTTGATGTGAACGCTGAGCTCTCAGTGTTGTGATTATCACTCCGTTGTGCCTTTGTCGCCTTGTGACACCCTGGGAATCACAGCAGTTAGGTGTGTGAACGCTTTTGCACACACACACACAGTGAACGCTTTTGCACACACACACACAGTGAAGCCGAGAGACGAAGAGTGTGAGTTACACAAGCGTCGACAAGGCCTAATTATACATGTCTCTAATGAACTGTAATTACTGACATCCACCAGAGCACCGGGGTCTATAAGCCGAGGACGTGCAGTCATTAGGCTGCTGCGCTACACTGTTTCAGCTTCTGCAAAAAACTGACTGAAATGTATGTTCTCGGTCTTCAGTCTTACCATTTTCTCATTTCTCTCCCTATTTTAGTTTGATGGTGACAACATGTACATGAATGAAAACAACCATGAGTTCCTCCCGCCAAACCAGGTTAGTTCAACTTGCTTTTCCTGTCATCCACACCTTGAGATTGTTGCCTGATTTGCTGTAAAGTCAATGTTGGTCTGATAGGTTGCTTCCACAAAACTTACTATGATTTATTTTGTGTTCAGACTGGGAGGCTGGGAATTATAGTAGTTGAAAGTAAAAAAAAAAAGGCAAGATTACATTTGCAACATATTAAGCATGATGCCCATGTAGCTTTAATACCCGATCAGTTGAAACATTCCCACGCTTTCTTTTCACATATGGAAAGAGAAAGCAGACAATTTTTAAAGCTGCAAGTTTTTATGTGTCAGCAGATACTCTGAACTGTTGGGTATTATTCAGTTGACAAATTAAATTCTCAAGAACAGAACAATAAATGAAATGTACATATTTTTTGTTTCATACTTGCTTATTTTAACTACTACAGCTGCACTTTTGCAGAGAGTAAACTTGTAACATTATATCAGCAAAAAATGTTCAAATACAAACACAGAAGGTACTGGAAACTTTTCTTCTTCTCCTTTTTTTTTAACCCACTGAGCTAACTTCCTCATTATAAAACTCAAATTCCCTTTATTCTTCCTAAACAATTATCCAGAGCATTTTCATTTTTTGTACAAGCCAACTTGGAAAGTATTTTGCCCTTGTTGCAACGGATTTTGAAAGCTAGAGAAGGGGGGCGGGGTGCGTGGCAGTCCGGCCAGAAATCCTGTGGCACAGCTGGTCGTAAACAACTGGGAGACCATATGGTTGTGTTTGGACAGGAGGATTTGTGGAGTTTTGGGAATAAGCCCATATGACATACACAGGGAAGCAGGGAATTTGTCCCTGTCAATTGCAATTATTGAAACCCAACATGGAGACTGCAATAAGAGTGTTTTTGTGTAAATCTTGTACAGGTGACCCCCGGTTACCGGCGTTCCCGGTAACCGGAGTTTCACGTATCCGGCCCCCCCCCGCCCGTGACGTCATCGGCCGAAACGGCAGAAATTTTCATTATTTTTCATTATTTTCTGACTTTTTTGGG
>JARVGS010001166.1:10616907-10628018 GCA_031762315.1 Hypsolebias antenori | reverse complement strand
GGCGATGGTGCCCTGTCAGGTCAACTTGTGAGGGACAGCACGGTGCAGAGAGCAGACGTGTGTGCAGGTGACCTTCAGCAATAAAGATGGGAGTCATCACCGCTCTGTTCCCATGTTTTCCACAACAGGCCAGGATAAAAAGTGCTGCGTTGGCCCCTTCAGCATGCGATAGACACTACAGGTTGGTATAGAGTCACTGCCCACTGGGACCTGCACAGGGGATCGCATTGCAGTGTCACTGCAATACAGAGCAATGCAACATTCCCTCACTTTGCTAAGATAGACTTGGGTGGATTAAAGGCTAAAAATAAAGACTAAAGCCTGTACAGTAGTCCCTCGTTTACTGCGGGGGATCTGTACCCTGAAACCCTGCGATAAGAGAAAAACCACAAACTAGGAATAGTAGTACAAGTAGTAAGTAGTAGTTTATTTTATATATACTGTATACAGTATATATTAAGGCATTTTAAACTCTTTCCACACTCTTGCAATTTTCTAAACAATGTTTCTAAACTCTAAAGCTCTAAAAGAGCACAGAATGTCATGCCCTGATGCATGCTCAATAATCCAGTAGAAAAATTTAAAAAAGCTAAGTCTGGTCCTCTGGACCAGAGGACCAGACTTAGCTTTTTTAGACAGAATGCCATGATTTCAGCTCCCTGCCTCTGCTGCTCTCTGCCACCTGCAAGCGTTTTTGGCCAAGCCCACTCCTCTGATCTGCATGATGAACAGCTGATCAGCTGCAGCAAGAAACTTATCCTGCAATATGGGCTGCACAAATGTGCAACAGGTGATAAATAATAGTTTTAAAAAATATTTAAAATAAAAACTCCATGCTGATCGTGCAGCTCATCCATCAATCGGCCAATTGTGTGTTCATGTCCACTCTTATTTTGGAAAATAGCGACAGAGTGAGTCCGCAATAAATGAACCGCGAAGTAGCGAGGGACTACTGTATAGTTTAATACACACTTTAATAAACTCCTAAACATTCATCCATCTTCAGCTACTAAGGACAGGGTTACAGGGCAGCAAATCTCAAGAGAGATTTTGAGAAGAACTAAAATCAACCTCTGACACCAAATAGCCTACATGGCCTTTTCTCAAGCATCTGTTCAGCTGCTCAGACTTGCTCTGGGGCAGACTGTAGTTTTGTGTTGTTGCTAATAACAGCCTTTGTGCATGAGCAGTCCGTATCTAGGTTAATTGACTGAGTATTCAGGTCCAGTAGACACAGCTGGGACCCCTAAAATGAATGGGTATGTCTGCATGACTGTGTCTGATGATGTGACTTAACGTTGAGGGGAATCCTGCAGAGGTCCAATAACCATCACCGCCTTGTTTTTCATGTTTTGCAGAGAAAAGTCCAGCACTCAAGAGAGAAGGCACAGAAGCCCTACACTGTCTGTGAATGTGGACAGTCCTTAAAGCACAGTAGGACACTTGAACTACTGAGGACTGTTGACCTATTTTACTTAGAAATACCTTTTATGTTATATCACAGCTTGTTGATAGGTGATAAAGTATTTTCATGCCATTGGAAAACTAGTGGTTTGAAGAACCACAAAAGGACAAACTTTGATCTCACAATTTGATGCTACATATTTAACCAAGATGCTGTTTATGTAGTTCCTCTAACATTTTTTTAACTTAGATTATATCATTTAGAAAACATAAAATGTCATGCAAAATATGATGCATCAAAAAACCAAGAAGAAAAAAATAAAATACTGTACATAATTTAAAAAAAATGTCAAAAATAAAAATTATTATCAGACAGTTCTCTTACCAGATCTTCAATGATCTCTTTGACAGCAGCCACCACCAGGATGAAGAGCAGTGGCACCAGGGTGGTCCAGCGACCCGTGGGAGACACATCTGGGATTTGCTAAAGGAGACCCAAAGTGAAGAAGTGAAGTTAAATTTTGAGCATTTCTCTCTCTCTTTTGTTTTCCTTCAAATTTAGTCTGAGCTTGCTTCAAGATAACAAAAACACTGCCAGTGGCACTCAATAAAAGTCTGACACAGTCCAGCAGAACAACTACTGTACTTTCCGCCGTATATGTCACATCAGTCCAAATATATCTAATAAAGTGGAAAAATCCATAAATAAGTCGCTTCTCAGTGTAAGTCGCAGGGCATGCTAATTTATGCAAAAAGGTGCAACTTATACAGTGAAAAGTACGGTAATTATTCTGTAAATATTTTAATGGGAAAAACAAGACAATGGACAAGACTCAAAAGAAGTACTCTTCATAGTAAAGGTGATAAAAGTTTTTTCCGTGATTTAGCTGAAAAAAAACGAGTGTTTGTTTTAAAAATGAACCCGTTTCCATTGGGGGAAACATAAATAACTTCTGATGTTTTGTCTGTTTCTGTATGGACATATTTTTTTTATAGTTTCCTTCCTTTATGGGGTATCCTATCAGGATCGGTTTGTGTCATTTTAGTCTTCTTGTGACTTTTGATTTTAGTTTTCTTTGAGTCTGTTTCACCTGTGTTTCAGCTTCCCCAGTGTTTTTCCTCCTCTCTGTTTCTGCTCCTGCCCCTCCCACTCTCACCTGTTCTTCATTGTCTCACCTCAGGTGTCGTCAAATCCCCACCATTAGTTTCCTTTTAAAGCCTGTGGGGTTCTTCTCTTTTGTTGTCCATGCATTACACTTTCATGTTGTCATTGTTTGTTTCCCTTCCGGCCTCCAGAGTTTTTTTCATACCGAGTATTTCCTTGAGATTTCTGTTGTGTTTTTGTGCTGCCTCGTCAGACTTTTTGATTCGTCTTGTGTAAATTAATTTATTTATTTTACCTTCAAGTGCTTGAGTTTTTGGTTTTGCATGTGAACATGTGAACCCAGACATGTTCAGCAAACATGATGTTTCCAAGACTAATAAAACTGGTAAAACTATCATTCCAACAATGCTTTATACAAGTGACTCTTGTGCAACAAGTCGCCTGTTAAACATCAATGTAAGATACACTAATGTTGAAATTTATTGCTAAGTTACCTTTCTTTTGGATTACTGAACTGTAAAAAGAAAATGAAAACGTAACAAATTTATTGATAATTTGTTATATAAAAAATGGATGTCATCAACAAAGCGAAACAAAATCTACTATTACATAAAAATAAAAAAAAAATATCTAAACCTTAATGTGGACACGATAATTACAGCTCATCTCATGTCTTAATAATTAAATAGCAGCATAATTAAAGCTAAGCCAGAACCACAGGAGACCATCAATGTTTCACCGCTGGAAGGAAACGAGCAAAATTGATTTTGTGTCCTTCTCATCTGCATATTTTGTTCAAGGTCACAACGTTGATAGAGCAGGGAATGAAGATTCACATTGGCTGCTTTTTTTTTTTTTTAGAGGACACTGGATGGTGTTCTTCCCCATCCATAGTGATCCCATTAAAGTGGGACAGCCTGTCAGCTCAAACAGGAAGACCAAAACACTGAAGCACCTTAGTTCCTGTTCTCTGGGAAGCTTTAAACTCCTGAGATTTCAGCATTGAATCGTGTAGTAATAAGTGGTTAAAAGGAAAATGTTGTTACGTTTACAGGAAAATCCCGTAAAACTTGTCATTATTGGAAAGGCTTTGTTGTGCTAAATCAAATGGTGTCAATAATGTTAATTTCTGTGCAACATTGTTTGACTTTAGTCCAAACATACGCAGTTGACAATTAGAAATAAAACCCCATGCCCATCTAAAGCTTATTTCTTTAACCAATAGTTACCATTCCTGTCAGAAAGTGTGTGTGTGTGTGTGTGTGTGTTGTGTGTGTGTGTGTGTGTGTGTGTGGGGGGGGGGGAATCTAATGTTTGTAAATTAGTGTCCAGAGTCAGAGTCAGAGAGTCTTTATTGTCATTTGCACCACATGTGGCACGTGATGAAACGAAATTATGTAAACAGGTAACCAGGTAACCAATCAGCAGGTAACCAATCAGCAGCTGATGGCCCAAAGCTGAACACCTGGATGCAGACTGGTTGCCTGAGCAGACCATATAGCATCAAGATGGGCTGCAGAAATAGTGATGTCATCCATTCTTTGCACATCCCAGCTAGTCACAGCCGGCCCTCTGTGCCACGTAAGGCACCTAAGTATTCCATAGTTTGTAGGGGTGGGCTGCCTGTTTTTGACATTTCAGGAAGATAAAATAGTATCTTTTAGTTCTTTTTATTTTTGTATACTTTTGTATATTTTTGTTTTTCACCACTCGCTCTCGTGCAAGGCGGATGCATTTCTTCCCTCTCCCGTCCTCCTCCTGCATTTTTGCTCTCTGTCTTGTGTATCGGAGCTCCTATTCACATATCTTCTGAAACTTAAACTACTGTCATGGATTTGGTCAGCTGGACTTTCAACGCAGTTGATAAAAACATTTTCAACAAAGCGACAGTGTCCTGGAGAACCTTCATGACCCGCTGAGATGCACGTGGCAGGGATCTGATCGGCCTTTCCGTATTGTCTCAGGAGGACGCCGGAGATATTGGAATCATGATAGCAGGGTTTCAGCTTTTTGGCACCAGCAGATTCCTACCGGGTACAGTGTTCTCCATGATAACTTGCCATTGCGGAGTGCTCATCTCGGCCGTGATTTTTGTCAGGGGGGAGGGGGCGGACGGATAAAGACACGTCCTGAGCTGCGCAGCGCCCTGTTTGCACCAACAGTTTTACAGATTTGGAGCAGGGCAGAGGAGCGAGACAGACACATCTCAGCAGCCACACGATGTCTGGAAAGACAGGGGTTTTTTGTGTGTGGGGGGGGGGTCAGACACACATCTGAGCAGTGCGCTGTTTGTACCGACAGTTCGAGTGTATCAGCGTGAAGGAAGAGGATGCCTTTAGTTTTTTAACTTGTGCACCTGCATTGCAAGCTGCTACTTTAGCGTTATGTCAGTGCCGACAGGCAGTTCAGGGGGGTTTCGGTAGAGGGGGCACTCGGATCTGTTGACGGGGCGGTGCACCCCGCTTGTATAATGGTAGGGAAAACACTGGGGCATGTTATCGACTATTTAAGAAGAGGCCGGCAGCAGTTTTGGCCATGACTAAGCTGCTGACCCTGTCTGCAGGTTTGGTTTGTGCTTCGTGAATTCAAAATCAGCTGATTTACAAGCTAAAACGTAAAATGGATGCCATTTGTGAGAATCACAAGCCACATGGTGCTTCTGGGACTCGCCAGCATGTTGGAGACAACCTTGGAGGGAGCTAATAAGCCCGAACCAGTGGAATGCCCACAAAGCTGGCCATTTTGTGGGTTATCTGAAGCCGACTGCCCAGTTTGGCCTCAAAGCAGGCCGACTTATCACATTTCTCCTGGGATATGTCTATACTAAGAAAGCTGTCTATCACAACACACCCGCGCCCCCACCCAAGAACTTTTGCGAATGCTTATCAGAGTTGTACCGACTGACACCAACATCTTAGGATCATGGTGCTATCTGAAGTGCTTCATGGACAAATCTCACTGTCTTGTCATTAAATACATATGTAATGTGTCTATAAATGTGCTTGCTGGTAGAGTGTTTTTGATGTCTTATGTTGTGTCCTGATAAGGACAAGGCGTGAAGAGAATTTTTGCAATACCACTATCCTTCCCTCATGGCCTTTTCCCCTTTTCCTATCTAAAATAATAAGGGGCTGCACTCTTAGGAGGAGCAGCAGCAACGTGCACTCCGCCCAGTTTTCGGACGACTGTACGAATATCACCTCACTGTATTCAGGTATAATGATAATAAAGCTTATTCTGAACTAACAGAAAAATGTGGGTTTTGTTTGCTATTTCTGCTTGGACCAGCCCTGATGTTGGTTAAAGTATCTTGTAATTTCACAAACACTTGTAAAATACAACTTAAATTGATTTTTTTTTTTTTTAAATTGTGAACTTTTGTCATCAACTTGTTTGAGTTGTGCTGGAGACAGATTGTCTTCATGTTATGTCTTGGCCACCCTTACACAGAACATGAAACCAATACAGACACAGAAATAATATTTTAAAACCAACTCTACTATTATTATTATTATTATTATTGTGGTGTAAAAGGCAAGTTGTTTCTGTACTGCAGTGCAGGAGTAGGAATGCACAAAACAAAACAAAACCCAGACAGAGAAGCAAATATACAGCTTGTACAGTTTATATAGAAATAAGTATTAGTGTGTTGAGTTTGTAAGTAAAGTGAAGCTTCCTTTTTGAGTTGCATACTATGACGTATTTTTCTTATCAGGCTATGTAAAAGCACTCTGTGTGTGTGTTTGTGTGTGTGTCCGTGTGTGCGCATATGAAATTACAGACTTAACCTTCAAGAAAATTGTGTGTAGGTCATCGCAAACTGGGAAAAATAGTCCTATCTATTCTTTAAAAATGTGAACGATGATTCATTCAACCTTTACTTATACAGGTTAGTCTCTGTGAGCCTCGAGGACTCATTTAAAAGAGACCTGTTATTAACAAAGAATGATGACAGACAATCATAAAAGAAAGCATATAAATGAAAAAATAAACAGAAGAAAATTATATTTAAAAAAAAGAAACATAACATTGTAAAGCGATAATAAACTGTAAATATGAGAAGAGCATTGATTCAGTACTTTTACATCACAGAAGGAACAAAACTTAACTTCTCACCTGCAGGAGTGCAATGAAAAGAAAGAAGGCATTGGCTGCCCTTCTGAACTGCGAGTAGAGGAATCGAGGGAGGAAGGTGAGGACGTTATATTTGGCTGTGCTGAAGATCCGAATCAAGCAGGACGTGACGAGGCAAAGGGTGGAGCAGGGGACAAACCAAAAGAGAACAAAATGGGTCAATTATAAAATCTGGTGATGTGACAGACAGAACTGTAATTTATCATATTGAATGTGAAGAATTTCATTTGACCCGTTTTCAGTTAGTACAAACTCAAGAACAACCTACTTTCTTTGTTACACTTACAGAGAAATGGGTGAGGACTGATAAATTATAAAGAATAATTAGAGAGAAGACTGGAGCTGGCAGAGGGGGCATAAAGACTTTGAGACAGATTTGAACTATGTTGCTGTGCTCCTGTGGGATTGGTCATGATGCTGGGATACTGAGACCAGAGGAGCGTTCAGCCGTCCACCAGCCAGGCCTCCAGCAGTCTGATTTACAGCTACATTAACAGGGCCGGTCAGAGCAGCCACTTTAGGAGAGGATTTATAACAAGCCGCATGCCAATGTTGAGCATATACTCACAAATATAAATAAAAATACAAAAATTATTCAGACAAACAAACAGAATATCGGTAAAGCTACCCAATTGTCCAAAAGCAGACAAGCATCTGCCGTTCAACAGACATTGATAACGCTGCTACACATCTGTTTGAAGCATTTCTTTATAGAATGACAATCACTATGGAAAAGCTTAGAAAAGAAATGGAAACCTTCCATGACCTGAAAAACAACTAATGTACTGGTAACAATGCTTGGCTTCTTACTTTGTGGGTAAATGTTGACATAATAAGAGCAAACAATTATTCCAATTTAATATTGAAAGAAATTCAGACTAAAGGTCAAGAAATTGAAAAATAATGCATTAAGTGGCCAATGTTACAAGTATTTAAGAGTCAAACCTTTACTTCCTCTCATCTATCTATTAAGGTTGCACAATATTAGAGAAAGTTGCAATAAGTAATATTATTTTTAATAAAAATATTTACTTTGTTACTCCCCAATGGGGAAGTTGATTCTCTGCCTTTTTTCCCCATCACACATGTGGAACAGAGAGCTGTCACTTCAGGTGCTTGGGGAGCAGCTGGAGGGTTAAGAACAATGCTCAAGAGCCCACAGTGGGGCACATAAAGGTGGAGGCAGATGTGGCTGCTTCAGCTTTCCAACCCAAATTGTATGCGATGGTTTGGGGATTCGAGCTGGCAACCTTCCGATCACAGGCTCACAGATTCTAATCTCAGCGTCACCACTAACGTTTTCTTAATGATGGCGTCAACTGTTCAGTCTTCTTTATCATCTACTGTAAATCTGACGTGGGTACCACTGTTATAATAATTGTTGTATTATTACTTAAAATTACCAGCTTGTGGTAGTCACACACAAAATGCACAGGACTGTTCTAACTGAAATGAAATCAGAACATGTGCATGCTGCCTGTAGACGTATTACAACAGAAAACTTAGAAAGCAGGTGCTGAAAATGGGCTGCAGTGGTTATAGGTCTGCAGCCTTGTGAGCCTGAGCCTAGGTTGCGTCAGAAGGAGAATCCAGCATAAAACAATTGCCAAATCTTTTATGCGAGTTCATTCACTGTGATGACCCCTATAGAAGAGAGCAGCCGAAAGAAACTCACTTATTAGCAGGTGATGAAAATCTGTAACAGCAAGAACTGCTAGATATTTGTAGACTGGTAATAAGTTCAATGACTAGATTCATAAACTTTGCATAGAACCAACATCTTAAATGCAACATGTTCCTGTATGTTTGTCTGCAGTGAGACAAATAATAGTCCTAATCATATAGTAGCTGTCATGCCATTTGGTATTTACCTGTTTGGGTTATTATCATGAGAAGCTCAAAAATCCAGCCATTAAACTAAGGAATGTAAAATGAGAAGTTGATTTGATTACGGTATGTGAGTAAGGCCAAGACAATTTTAGCTATTCCTGTGTGAGTGTGCATCACCAGGTTCTGCACACGTCTGTCTGTGTCTATTCATATCTCAGTCGTCCTGTGTTTTCCACACCAGCAGTATTTAATGGATCCCTAACAGTGACATGGTTTGTAAAGCCACTCCTGTTTGCCACAAGATGAAATGTCAACAGCTCAGCGAATGATCACATTTACACTACAACCAGATCTGCCAGCAAGCAGGGCCGCTGAACAAACAGTCCACAGGAGCAGGACGCTGCCTGTCACTTTACAGCTGCTGCAGTGCAAAAAGAAGACGAAGTGGGGCCAAAAAATGTGTTTTCTGTCTGCCTGTGAGATTAGATTTATTGTTAATCACAGACTGTGCCCCTGTAGGAGGTCTTCACAGGTCACTTTGAGACAGCAACCAATCCTGTTGAGCAAATTGGATCTTTGGAAAAACCTGAACCTCGAAGGTCTGAGGCAAATCTTTGGCCACAGTTTAGAATTCAAAGTACAACTCAACAGTTTGTCAGCCAGATTAGCGGAGAGCCCACAAATTGCTTTAATTTATTCTCAGTGACATAAGCTTGTTGATTTAAAACCTTACTAGATCTGGTATTACAAAAAATATAGTATCATAGCTAAAATAACAGTCAAATACATGAAAAGAGGTTCTGATTTGGCAGAGGTGGACAGTAAACTGTTTTATTACACACCACCCTTATGCTAAAAATATTAGCTCACATTAGCACTTAACTACAGTACTGTACTTTACAATTTATCTAAATATTCACTCAGCTAACTCCTAGCTCTGACTCTTTATGTACAAAAAATTCAAATGAACGGCTCTGTGCAAAGTAAAAAAAAAGCATCAAATTATCCCAACACTGCATCAGTGTACTGCACGCACACCTAAAGCAGCAACAAAAATATGTGAAACAACTGGTAAAGAAGGCTAGTTTTAGTTGTGTTGTTGTTCTAAATTTTAGAAAATATAGTTGACATAAATCAGTTATCTGGTAAAGCTGAGTTACGAGGTGAAAATGTTTTCAGTTGATCACCACATCCCTTCTTTGTGCTTTTTACCAATGCTTTCTTAGATGTCTATTCATTTTTCACCTGTTATGATTACCCCTTTTCTCATTTAACAAATTAATTGAATCCCTATTTGAGAAAACACGTTGTAGACTTTTTAAATCAAGACATTTATACTTGTCTCTGTTTTTGTCTTTGCAAAATTTCTTTAACTCTTCACTCTGTGTTGCGGAAAACAGAAGCCCATTTCTATTCATTTTCTGTACACACTTTTTCCTTTCTGGGTCGATGGGGAGCTGGTGCCCATCTCAGCAGTCACTGTGCAAGAGGCGGGGTGCAACCTGGACAGAACACAAGTCCATCAAAGGGCCACATTAGCCCTTTACTATGGGCTCAACTTGACCCTTTCTCAAGTTGACCCTGCAAGAGTTCAGAGGCTTTCCATTGAATGATAGCACCCATTTTCAGCTCAGTTTCTTTGACCTACACTGACTTACCCGAGGTTCTAGTAGAGCCATGGTGAGCAGATGATTACACGTAAGCTGACAGTGACTGCTGGAAATGGGCACCAGTGACCCCCGCGACACAAAATGGAAGAAGCAGGTAAAGATAATGGAGGGGTGGCTGGATGGATGCATGGCTGCAGGGCATCAATTGGCCAGGGAGCCATGTCACTGATGAATTACAGCAGTGACTGCTTCAAAACCTCCATTTTCATTCTGTGTTTTCTACCACACATACTTGCTTTAATTCCATTTTTTTGTCAAGTAAGCCTTGTAAGCCTTCTCTGGCTCACTTTTAACTTATGCATGACTAACACCACACAAAGAATGCCCTGGATGCGTTCAGTCGGTGGGTGTCACCAATAAATGACATCAGTGAAGTGTCAAGCAGCCTTGTTATGACAGTCACATCAAGATGGCACTCAGTTGTATGAAAAATCAAATAAACGGTGCAGAATTTAATTAGGGTGAGGCAGGTCACGCTACATTCATCAAAAATCTGCAATATAGTCCATTAATACACTATAATAAATGTAGAATGATAAAATTGACAGTTAAGCAATGGCTCCTTAAGAAAATACCTGAACTGACGTTACCTTCATAGTCTTGAACACTTAAAGGTGTGGTGTCATAAAACAGGACAAACATGTCCTTAAATTACTGACAAAAAGCACAAATTGATGTGTGCGCTTAGTTTATTATTTATTTATTTATTCAGGTAAATTAGTCAACAGGTAAAAAAAAATGAATCATTGCTTTTATTCAGCATTTGTAGTAAAGTAGCCCTAATATTTTTCATTTTGGCGCTTTTGTCAGCTTTTAGCAAAAACACTGTTTCGAAACACAGATTACACTTTTAAATGAGTTATAACATTTATGTTTTTAATATAGCCTATAGTTTTATATGGTAAAACAAACATGTAACATTTATTCATTACCGCTTCATGAACCCATTAAAAGTAAAAAATCTGCAT
>JARVGS010001166.1:10577980-10593567 GCA_031762315.1 Hypsolebias antenori | reverse complement strand
AAATATAAAATATGATAAAAATACATTTTTGTGTTTATTTCATTCCTATTCAAGACACTTTGATAAGAATGACTATAAACCGTATTTAATATAGGCGGATACAGAGTATCTTTGTTTACAATTCTAGTTGGTTGGTGATGTGCCTCGTGATTTTTTCAATGAAAACAATGTGCCTTGGCTCAAAAAAGGTTGAAAAAAACTGAAGTAAAGGACTATGCTGCATCTAAGGTTATCGAGCTAGCAGCACGACGTATCAAATTCAACATTCAGAAAGGTGATTTGAAAATAAATCACACGTGTCTTGTTTTCAGTGAAGCAGGAGAAAAATAGAGTACACAGAAGTATAAGACTTCAAACCTCAAAAAGTGGTGTAAGGATGACAGCAATAGCTGCTGCATAATTAATGCGCTTAGTCCTCTGACTGCAGCAGCCACACGGTCAACAATTTTAGAGAAAATCTATATTACTATTAAATTATTTAGACCTTTGCCAGTGCAGAGCTCAAGTCCGTCTCTGGAATAGCAGCACAATTGCTGTTAAGATATGCTGACAAGATGACATAGTTATACCGTTGCAAACCTACCACCAACTCCAGCCACTTTTAGAAATAGGTTGGGTATGTTCTATACGTCTGTGATCCTCTCAAAAATAAAAAATAACTGAACTGTTCTTAAAAAATACCACAGCAGTCTTCTTTAGTACACCTAATATGCAACGTGTATATGTTAGAGAAGTAACATGTACGAATTTATTCTACGCAGTTGTTTTCAGTCATTCACTGAAATAACCAGGCAAGACAGACTTCTCTCATGCTTCTGCTTTTTGAAGTCATACATGCAGAATGAAACTAAACAGGAACTTTTTATAGCATACATGACTCTTGAAAATTATAACATAAATGAATGTTGGAAAAAATGTAGCTTTTTATGAGCTGCCAATTAGCAGGCTGAGAAAGATATCTGCAGTGGAAGAGGGAGCAGATTCCAACTCCACCATCGTGCTTCGTTGGCAGCTGTTTAAAACGTCAACTATCTCAGCAGCACCCAAAGACTTCATGGTGTCCTTGTTCTGCTCGGCAACTTTGGTAAGCTTGTAAAGTAACCAGTTTTGAAAGTGCTGAAGTTTTCAGTATAAAGTGTATAATGACGAAGATGAAGCCCATTCTCTAGAAGGCTCTAGTCATTTGTGGCTGAATCATAACAGTTTTTATTGATCAGTATTTGATTTCAGAACGTATGGGTGGTTTGTGGGAAAACCAACTATAAACACCCTCAAATAACTCGTACTATGCTCCAATTGACCTACTTCAATGCAGATGTTTTGAGTTGAAAGAATGGGAAAAGCAAAGGTGTATTAATAAGAAAAGCTGCATTCCATTTCTACTGCCGTACTTGATGGTTGTTCTGTAAAAATGCTCCTGAGCAGAACTTCTAAAAAAATATTCTGGTGCTCTTCTTGTCTGCAGTGAAATAGGCCTGTGATCAGAGTCATTAAAATTTGATTGTTATAGATTTTTACGTGGTGTCTTCTGTATTTTAAATATACCTCTGATATTTAAAAAGGTATACAAACTATTTTACAGATAACCAAAATGTTTTGATGCTAACAGATACAACAATTATAATGATAAAAGCATCTCCATCTTCTACTGCTTCTCTGTAGTCTGGTCAGAGAGGCAACAGGTCCAGGAGAGAAACTCAGACATCCCTCTCCACTCTCCAGCTTCTCCTGGGGGACCTCAAGGCATTCTCAGGCCAGAGAATATTCACAATAACCTCGAGAGAGTTCTGGGTCTGCCCCAAGGCTGCTTTCCAGTGGAACAGGCTTCCTGGAAAACCTCCAAAGGGAGGTGTCCAGGAGGCATCCAAAATCAGATGCCTGAAACACCTCAACTCACTCCTTGTCAATGCAGAGGAGGAGTGGGTCTACTCTGAGCTCCCCCCAGATGACAGAACTCCTCACCCTATTTCTCAGGCTGAGCCCTGCCACAATACGAAGGAAGCTCATTCTGATCGCTTGTATCCAGGATCTTACCGTTTCAGCTTGGATCCAAACCTTGTGACCAGAGTGAGGGTTGGAACATAGACAGACCATAAAGTCAAGACCTTTGGCTTTGGACTCTATGCTTTCTTCACCATGACCGGCAGAAGCAACGCCCTCATTACCGATGACGAGGCCCCAGTTCGTCCACCTATCTCTCACTCCATCCTACCAGCACTCGTGAACAAGACGCCTGATATTTTATCTCCTCCACCTGAGGCATTTACAAAACCATTATGGTGGATTACTAATCAATATGGATAAGCTATTTTTTACATTTTTAATACATTCAACAGTTTGCTAACAACCCTTCAATTTCATACAAATGTACTTTGAAATCAAGGTTCATTAGTCTAAAAAAAGCTATTTCTTTCTGCAGATTTTGTACTTAAATGAAGAACACAGTTTACAGATGCTTATCTAGATAACACATACGGAGAACAAAAACACTAGTTAATGAAACTACTGTGAACAATTGAAACTGGTACCCAGTTCATATAAAGTTAATGTTAACAAACAAAACATTTTGTGTTTTGCAACTAAGCAAATACTAAAAAAAGGGACAAATGATACTTGCTTTAGTGTCCAAATATTCTACACTGAATATATTGAAAATACAACAAAGCCAAGTCAGACTATTAGCTGGTTAAAACCCAAACTTGGGCCAAGCAAACAAAAAAAATAAAAAAATAAATAAAAATATATCAGTCCACAGCAGTATTTTACATTTACTGTGAAGAAAAATACAAACTGCAGTAGGCATCATAAATCATGGGATATAATATTGATTGCTGCAGATAAATTCTGCCATTGCTCTGTGAGATCAGAGGTTAAGCTCAGCCAAAAAATGGAATGCAAGTGATTGAAATATTTAATAAGGAAACTCAGACAGTGCACCTGCAGCCAGCAGAGACGTGTCCAGTAGGGACGTGACAATAAACTAATTTGCACTGACTCATATGTTCAATGTGACTGCATCAGGAACATAGACGGGTACCAACGACGTTTTGAGATCGAATCCAAATGTGTTTATTAATTAAACTTTTGTACTTATAAAATCCAGTCTAAAAGTTGGCTAGCAAGTTTGTTTCTACATGTAGGCATCTAATGTAAAAAAGTGGCAAAAAAGTCAAAGTGAAGTTATGTTTGTATTAGAAGAACTAATTTCCTGTCCAACAACGGACAGTTATTCTTCTCAATGCAGTTTGTGCTGTTTAGCAGTATTGCTTTCTCTTTAGCAACATCTAAACATCAGAAGAACTGCCGCAGCGCTGATGTGAACAGCAACAAACACTGAGAATCAATGTGAATCAACTAACATTTCAAGGAGAGGGAAAGGGTTTACAGTAGTCCCTCACTACTTCGCAGTTTGACTTTTGCAGACTCGCCCTTTCGCTGTTTTTCAACGCAAGACTGTACATGACACACAATTCTCAACTTTAATTTTACTCACATGATTGGGATAGTATGGGATAAAAAGTAATGGATGGACAGGCGCCGCCATTTTGTAGTTTTCATTCATTCAATAAGCCTATACTGTAACAGGTCAAAAGAACTGCACTACCCAGAAGCCAACAGTGCTTCCGGTCACTGCTTTCTGCTGAAATGGAGGGAAAGTTTTGCAACGCAAAGTCAGAAGTAACGATCTATCTGTTTAGCTCAAAGAACGGGCAGGAAAGTCACAAATAATCCTGAAGCTCAATTATCCACGCACACATCAACCTGGACGGGGCGGTGGGCTTTGTCATGTTGCAGGGTAGGTCTGGTTCCAAACTGAAACTGGGCCTAACCGGAACAGAGCTGCTGGTCTGCAGAACTGGTGAGTGCTCATAAAATTTAGCAGCACTGTACAGTACATATACATATGTTGTTAAAATTATGTAGGTTTAAGAATTTAGAACATGTTAAGAACATTCCAATAGTGTGGGAAGGCTTTATAATTGGGATGCACAATATTATCGGCATGGTATCGTATCAGACGATATTAGTAATAAAGTTAAATATCGGACATTAGCCATTCCATCAAAATAACTCCCCGATATAAAAGCCGCTGTTTTTTTTTTTTTAAATGTATACATTTATATAGTGTTAAATCATTTTCAGACCCCTTTTTGGCATCTGCATTTGGTAGCAGGCCAAACTGACAAAGATCATGCAGAATAATATAGTATTTTAATTCCAGAGCAGAGAAAGCCATGTAGTCTCTGTAAGTAGGTCAAGGGGGGAAAAATATCGGTATGGGTATCGGTTATCGGTCATATAAGTTTTAACATATCGGCATATCGGCCAAAAAT
The DNA here is from genome assembly GCA_031762315.1 of Hypsolebias antenori. Lineage (NCBI taxonomy): Eukaryota > Metazoa > Chordata > Actinopteri > Cyprinodontiformes > Rivulidae > Hypsolebias > Hypsolebias antenori. Next base: position 10,589,233 of record JARVGS010001166.1, on the reverse strand, counting down.
TCAATATTATGCATCCCTGATAAAGCCATAATATATATACTAAAATCAATAGTGTTCCTACTTTGCAGTGTTTCACCTATCATGGTGGTGTGTGGAACATAACCTCTGCGATAATGGAGAGTCTGTTTTATTCTTTACAGTGCAAGAAGTACATTTTGCTGTTCGCTGGTGAGTTAGTTAAAAAAAAAAAAGTACTAATCACATCAGTTGCTTGCAAGTTTATTATTTAAGCAGTAAGTTTTATTGTTTGGATATAACTCGTCAATTGTGGATTGCATTTTATGAAAGTGCCGTGCAATTTAAAAACAACAAAATTTGTTTGGTAGCTGTCATTTTAGCTAGGGAAATAATTAGTCTGAATAAGTGACACTCCTTTACTTTGCTGTATTATAATCCGTGAGTTGAATTAAGCATGCACTGCATCGCATTGTGCCACCAAGGCTGAATAATACTGCATCACGTCAACCAGTCATATGGTGTTGAATTTGGTTAAGAAAACACAGACAAATTTAGATGCAAACAACCAAAGCAATGTGCCCTTGCATTTGGTAAACCCAGCAGAGATGCAGTGGACAAGCAGTGAAATAGTGGGAGTCCCAGCCTAACTACAAAATCTGTTTCATTAGACCCACACTGTTGCAGATATAAAACCATAGTCTGAGCATCACATGATGGGAGGACAGGGCTGTCCCAGTCAGGAGCAAGTGGGGGTTGTTGCTGGGACATGTCGGTTTATCTGTCAGTGTGAGGGTTTCTACTTTCACTTCTGGTTCATTATGTTTTTATCAGCATGTCACATCGCCGGACAGAACCTTTTGGCAACTGTCCCTGAAGACTCTTTTGTTTTGAAACTTTCATGACGCCGGTCCGAGGACAGTCAATCACGGCCGGTGAGTTTCTGGACTCCACCAGGAGCTGCCAGTCGGCCTTGGAGCAAATAATACAAATAAATCTTCGAATAATGGCGGACATGGTCTTCAAGCGTGTCTTCAAAGCCATGAAACCGAGCACGAACGTTCCTACGTACCTTCTGCTCGGGTTCGAAGATCAGACATGGTCCTCTGGACCGGCGGCATCTCTCCGACGGAGCCCAGCGGCCGCACCTGTCAAGCGGCCGCGGCTCTGAGGTTCAGACCCCGCTCCCGCCCTGTCTGGCTGCTTCTTGTCCGCCGTCAAAGAATGCCAAAATAACGGCTGAGGCTCAGCGAAGGAGCCCCTCTCTCATGCGGACCGGACTTCTGCGTGTTTACAGCAGGTAACGACACATGTAGACGAAACAAAGCCGACCTTCATTTTGCTTGTTGTGACAGGAGCATGGTGGTCGGGGAGCTCCCCCAACCACCCGGCGCTTCACGGGTTCTCCTCCGGCATCCCGGTGCCACACGGCAGATAAGAGCCGCTAGACGCGAACGATTCTCGGGGAGTGGGCGCGTGAGTTTACGGTGAACTGGAGGCGGGGGGACCGTTCAGCTTCACGTTCCGGACCATACCACTGGCAGAGGCAGCGGGAGGGGGGACACGAAACAAATAACTCTCAGTTCATGACTTCAAACAGGAAAATAACAACAATGTATTTTAGTTTTAAGATGATTGAAAGTCACTGAAGGGATTTATTGAAACCAACTTGAACTATGTAGAATAAAATGGAGATATGTTTTAGTTTAATTACTCAGTCTCCCCCTCTGCAGTAGGTGCAGTTCGCATGCCGGGACTTGAATCACGTTTTTTTAAAACGTAGATATTTCACAACGTGTTTTTAACACTGGTTTGAATTTTAGAGCAAAATTTAACTTATAATTTCAAACTTTAAACACACAAAATATAAACTGTAAATATGAAGGATCTTTAAGCCTGGAAATTGGATGTGTATTTTTATTTTTTAAGAAATAAACATATGCTTTCACATGTGGGCTACAAAATGTGAATTAACTCAACATCAACAGGAGAAATTGCTTATTTTGGTGAAGAATTTTAAATTGTTGTATATCCAAAATGTTAAAAAGCCTCATAAGCACTAAGCTCACATTTTTATTAAAAACTATTTTGTTTATTTGATTTATTCTACGTTTGTCGTTTTGTGCTTGGAAAGTTCATTTTTGTCTGTTCTTAGCAACAAAAGCATAATATAAGTAAGTGTAAGTGTACAAGTAAGGAGATCGATCAGCCATTTGGACCATGGACGGACCAAAAGATTGATCCAAGTTCTGAAAAATTGTCCAGCCGTCAGTCGCTACGACAGATTCATAGGTTTGATAAAGTTGATCAACAAATATGTAGATGATATCATGTTATATTCATTAAAAATGTCCAGTGTCCCTCTTGATTATTTTATCAACTGCAACATGTATCCAAGTTTAATGACTCATTATCCAAAAGTCTCGTTTCTGGTAGAAATCAGTAAAGCTTTTTAGTGCTTTGTACGATGTGAAAATAAAAAGGTCATAGCCAAATGTTTGTATTTTGTTTAATGTTGCTCATTTTGAGAATAATGTTTTTCATCTGTTTTGCTGTTAAACCTAAACATTGTATTTAAAAAAAATGGATTACGAACAAATTTGCAGAAAGTCTGCATTAACCTCTTAAGTCTACTGGCCCAAATGATACCATCTTGTCGGCCGCACAAAATCACCCCAAGGGCCGCAAAAGGCCCACGGGCCACACTTTGAACTCATGTACCCTATAGGTGTTGTAGAGGACATGGGGTTGTAAATATATAGTTAATTATCAGTTATGAGTTAAGCTCATAAAATATGCATATAATTTACAAATAACCTCGTGTGTGCACCACCTCTCCTAAGAGAGGAAAATTCAGTCTCATACCCAAAATAATGTACGCAAATTCTCGTGTTTAAAGGGCATCTAATCAATTAACACACAGAGATGTGCCAAAATAATCACAAATTCAGTTGATTTTATGCATTTTATTATAAAAATAAGAATCTGTGATTATATATACAAAATTGACTGAACATCAAATGGCTTTGATGAGTAAAATAGATTTAACTTAAAGGCAGTCTTAGGACAGTTTCTTTCTAAGCTGAACTATATTTAAGTTTAATGTGTGGTTATTGTGATGCAAGGTCAAATGGTGAATGGTGTAAGGTGAGCTATAAGTTGGTCTGATAAGTTGTGATGTAGGGTCACCAGCAGACAGATTAAATCATGAGTTGTCCCGTGAAGAATTTCCACAGATAACAGGCAGGTGGGCGCAGATTGGGTAGCTCGTAAGTTGCGAAATCTCCCGAGTTACCTTGACTAGTCCTCCTCTGGACCTGGTTCGATGGATAACTGTTTTGGATGGATTACTCACAGTTCACTCTGGGAAGATGCTGGTTCTGTATCTTTTGTCCCGTCTCGTTTCTTAGGATGTCTCACTAGGAAGTATTCTCTGAGTTTCAGTGCAGAAACAGGTTTCTCCTCTCGTCTCTGCTCAAAGGATAAAGTTGTCTCCCTGAAGAAGTTCAGAAGCTGCTTCTTCTCTTTCAGAAGGTTTCTCTCAAAAGTAGTACTTTCTTAGAAGTGATGGAAGTAGATGCTGAAGTACAAGTTGAAGTTGAAGTAGAAGTGAACCTTAACTGTGTGTAAAACAAACAAGATGGATTCACCTCGAGAGGAGGTGTGGTTTTACGTTTTTCTTGTGTTTATAAATCTAACGTCCTGTTTTCTGCCTTAAAGTTTTCCTTTTAAAGAGAAAATAAGACAAATGTATTATCTTAAAGAAAGATTACTTAAAACACACATTTTCATGAATAAACATTCAGATATGGAACAGAAATGGCATCTTTGAATTAACAACATGCAATGTTTTGATCAAATGATGTCGCTGTCGACTGCCCACCTCCTGTAAAAGGAACGTCAGTTTGTACAAAGGCTTCTTGTAGTTTTATCTTCACGAGAACGGGTCTCTGGGAGTAATACTCCTTTTCCATAAGGCAAGTTATCAACGTAGCCGGTTCAGATGTTTTAGAAACTCAGAGGTCAGTTGAACAAAAGCTCTCATTAAAACGATCTGTCTGTTTCATGGGAAAATGAGTTCATGTTGCAATGAAGTTAACACAGTGACATTTTCTTAATTTTTAGTGTCAAACTGAGAAGTTTGTGAGCTGAGACTGAATAAAATGTGTCTGTTCATTCTAAAGGGAATAGATTAATCTGGTTTCTAACAGTTTCAAACACAAAACACATGAATAATAAAGTGAGGTGAACTCTTTTGTTTGTTTGAACTGAGGTGATGAACTGGTTAACTTTTGGTGTCAACTCAATACAAGGTGGCCACCACAGTCAACTCACCCTTAGCAAACACAAAAATACTGTAACTCAGGTGTGTTTATTCAGCTAAAGAAATGGTCTTGTATTAGCTGAAAGTCTCTCAACACAAACTCTGAGTGCTGTACAGTTTGCTTAAAACTACCAATAATTATGGCGTTAACCCTGTTTGTCTGTTAGCAAAATATTGCATGAACCAATGAACAGATTTTAATTAAACTCTAAAAGAATACACACATCTACAACCGATTAATCTTTGCAGTCAAATACTTACGTTTGACGTCAGCTGAGTCATTTTTTGCTAAATTGTGCAAAATTGCATGGAAGTGTGCACAATGTATTTAACAAGATTTGACCAAAAGGGCCATTTGTGCTTGTTTTTAGATATGAAAAGCCAGAATCTTAATCTTCTGATCTCCAAAGAACAAAACAAAATGTCAAATGTGTCGAATTTAAGAGATATTGATGCAAACAGCAGCATAACGACCACCGTGTGGGTGAGCGACGCACAGTAGCACCAGTTCAACTTGCTATAAGTACAAAAATAATGAACTAATACACAAATACCTCTGAAAAGCTCTTGTATCTCACGTGTAAAATACTTTGTCATTTGGCCCTTCCTGACAGTTTTGTGTTTTTACTATCAAGGCAAATAAGGTTTGATGGTGTGTCTTTATACTGAATGCATTAAAAACCCCAGCTGAGTTTTTTACTTAACTTTCAGTTTTTTGCCACAATACTCAATGGTTTTTATTATACAGCTGAAATTTCTGGCAGTTCAGATTTACAGTATATCTTTACAGAGCCACAAGTATTCATTTTTCATCATAATGAGGACTTTGACAGGTCCCATTGCCGGTTTTCACACATAGAAGTCAAGAATATTTGCACGTGCATTGTAGCTGATCAAAAAATTCCTCCGAAATAATCCCTCAGGAGTCCAGAATTGATGTTTTGATGCAGATGTATTAAAAGAAACTTGCAAGGAGAGCAGAGAGGTGTGGAATTACTGTATATACAAATGCACATCACCCTCCAAATACAGCATGAGCAACAGCTCTCTTACATCAACACAAAGGAACAATTTACATTCCAGGCTCAAGATGGAAGATGGCAGACACACACAGTTTGGGCTATGGCTGAAAAGTACAACTTTGTTTAATTAGCTGAAATGTCATAGAAAAGTAAACAACAGGAAAACTGTGATTTGGTGATGTTTTTTTCTTGTGAACACCTGTTAACTTACTAAGTTTAACATAGAAACACATTCTGACAATAAGAGAGATAAGAAAACATGCAAAATGTTTCTATTAGTAGTAAAATAAGTAAGTCAGATGATCAGTCTTTTGAAAAATAGACAAATTAGCTTAGGCCTCAGAAATGGGCAAACTGATTTTAAAAAGTTATGTCTTGGCAGACTTGGCACACGGACATCAACAGTGGCTTTAAGCAGCTGTAAGCACACGCTTGTGCCAGTCACCATGTGATTATGTGATTACTGTCTGGAGACGAGCCCAGCAGAAGATCTTATCCACAGGTGACTGACTGTATGATGCAACGCTGGGGGGGCACAGTTCTCCTGTCAGTGTCAGCGTCTTGCCATGAATCTCCTGTGCTTGAACTGAAAATGGATGCTTTAAAAGCAGAGAGCCGAAAGCCTGAACGCTCCCCTCTCTTCTCCAAGCTGCTGTGTGATCTCACCCTCACTGCGTCTGAAATGCAAATCACAGCAGAGGCCGCATTCGTGCAGCAGCAGCACCGCTGCAGTCGCTTCAGAGAACTGCAGATACGCCACACAGCTTTTAACACTGAGGAGCATCAGTCTTCTGTTGTGGGAGAGCCTCCAGCGATTCCCTTTAAAAATCTAAATGTTTGCACTACTTGGTGGAAAATAGGACTGAGCGTGTCTTTTTGGAAAACACGCAAGATCGGTATGCTTTGTGAGCATTAACCTGTTTATTTGTTAGTTTGAGGATTTAACAGGTTAAAAAAAAGTGTTCTGAGCTTCACAAATGAAGAAACGAAGAGCAAAAATCTTCACCTTCCCACATATTGAAGCCTTTCCTCCACAGATTATCCTTCTCCCCCCACAACACACTCCACCTAATTCAGCATCAGCTCACCACCATGGGGATTTGGGTCTGTAGCTCCAACGGTTGCTTAGCAACAGTGACAAGAAGTCTGCCTCTTCCATTATGTGGGATCTGCTCTGGTTTTCTGTCTTACGGCAAACCCAGCCCAAACAATGACTCATTCAAGCAGATTTCTACTGCTGCTGATATCTGTGTCAACTGCAAACAGCAGGTGTGCCGTTATCACGTTATTCTGAGCTTTATCGGATGTTTTACCGACACCCCGTCCACTCAAAGAGACCGGAGAGTGTAAATTCACATGCTGGAAAATAAGGATCCTGGAAAGCTTTGGAGCGTGGACTTGATTCCAATTGTTAATTTAGCAATTAGTACAAATTTGCTTTTATATTTCACGTATTTGTATTCATTTCTATAAAGCATACAAATTGTTAAGCATACCTGTTTGTATAGTTTAAAGAAACAGAAAAAGGTCACAGAAGAAGCTCGTTCACAAAAGCCAACATCTTGGTTTGTTAATTTACCATTTTAATTCAGTTAGCTAAAATTTAAAAGCTATAGCTGCAAAGTCAGGGATATTTCAGTGCATTTCATTGCGGTCATAAATTAACAGCTCTGACTTTGTGTAAATTAAGTTTCAGTGGCTGCGTTGCCCCAAGGCTGACAGTGTTTGGACAGCTCGCTTTTGTCCAAACAGAAAAACTGCTGAGTGAATTTCATCGCCCTAGATTTTTATGATGACCTATACGCTTACTGCTTCAGTGAGGTTCAGATTTTAATAATACAAGTCTCATGATTCTCAGCTATGGAAGCCCATTTCTGCCATGAAAGAAATAAAAGCCCAACAGGAAGTCCTAATTTTGACTTTTAAATTTATAATTACAAGAATAAAAGTCATACTTATGAGTTTAAAAGTCATAAATATGAGAATAAGTTATAATTATGACTCTTATTCTCATAATTATGACTTTAAAACTCAATTATGACTTCCTTGCTATTATTTCGTAGCAGAAATGGGCTTCGACACTAAATATGGCGATGAAAAGATGTATACATGACATACCTTTATTTAAAAGGATTAATGTTTGAAGGCAGAGGGACATACATTGAATGAATGAATCCATGTGCTATGCTTGGACATTAATATGTATTAATATCTATGGTGCTATGCAGGAAACCTACCGGTGTCTGACAGGAAGTTGCATCCCTGTACTGTCCCTTGTCACGGCAAGGGACAAACTTCGAAATTAAATTAGCAATTATGACTTTTATTCTCATAATTATGACTTTAAATCTTGTAATTATAACTTTAAAACTCAAAATTATGACTTTTTTCTCATAATTATGACTTTAAAAGTCAAAATTAAGACTTATGTTCTCATAATTATGACTTTAAAAGTCAAAATTATGACTTTTGTTCTCATAATTATGACTTTAAAAGTCAAAATTGTGACTTGTTCGCATGATTATGACTTTAAAATTTGAAATTATGACTTCCTGTTGGGCTTTTATTTTTTCTTTCTTGACGGAAATGGGCTTCCATACTCAGCTGTTGTGAAGCAGGCCAACACATTGATGAAGAAATCTGATCGACTCTTACAAATCGTGTACCTTCATCTATGTCCACTCATACAGTTTTATCTTATAGCGTGATTTCACTTGTTAATGATATTAAAGTATGTTCTTCCAATAGATAAAACAGAAATTTCAAAAAAAAAAAAAAAGAAGTTTTTATCATTTCAAAATGTCAAACACCTCAGTTTGTTTTAAGAAGCCTCGTCACCCTACATCAAATTGATTTGTGGTGTCCTTCAGATATATAGTGTGTGTACACCACTGCTTTTTCTGTTCAAAAATAAAACACATTTAGAGTTCTTGAGCCGCTGAAAGAGGAAATAGCACCAAAAACTGTAAAGCGTCTTTATCGTCTGCATTTTTTTTAGAATTCAGTTGATTAAATAATGCCTTGGTTCTTTCCCTTACTGATATATTTCCTTATAAGGGCTATTCAACTGGTGGACCATAAGCCATTGCCAAGCCGCTGGTAATTTCAATCCGGCCCATCAATGACTTGAATTTTTATTTTTTAAGTTCTGGGTTTTTGGTTTTGTTTAGTGCATTTATGATTCAGTGCAATAAAATAAACAAATTTAAAAGATAACAGATCATTGTAAAAATTGGTTCATTTAAATAATGACTAACCTCTGGATATCCAGCCCCTGAGCTGCTGGCTTTCAGATAATGTGGACCCCCTGAGCAGTTTTTTTTTTTCATTCATTCATTCAACCTTTATTTATACAGGCTAGCCTCTGAATAGGCCTGTTATAAAGTATTAAAAATGATTGAAATGTTAACTCTGGAGCTTTTTAACCTTCAAATTATTTAAGTAAAATTTTTATTTTCATTTCAATCATCATAATAAATCTTTAGAAACAACTTGGGACCATTTCTAACTCTGCATTCAAGTTTATAGAGACATGTCGTGAAACCGCTTTGAGGTGAACAAATGAGTCTGCATATAAAGTGTAAACAGAGCCTAATGAGCTTTTTCTCATTGCAGCTGGTGATTAACAAGAAACATGGTCCAATAAGAAAACTGTGTTGAGTCAGTGGAAAGGTTCGGGAGAAGACCATTCCTTCATGAAGGCCGTCCAGCACCGAGCATGTTGGATGTTCCTGGATGGTTGGGATCAGCATGTGGAGAAGTATAACAAAACAGGAAGTTTAGAAGGTGCAACAGTAAAGTAAACCAACAAAGACACTAAAGGATAACCTGAAAGTAGCGTATGTATACAAAAAAAGACAACAATAGGGGAAAAAAACTGCAAAAGAACAAATCTGGAGTCAATGTTTGTGGCAGAACATGAATAATCAGATGAAGGGAAATGAGATTTGTTCACTGAAAAAAATAAATCAATGAATGAACAGTTTGCATTAACATTACAGTCAGCTGAAGAGACGCTTGAGACCAAAGCTTTCAGTGGGTCATCGATCAAGAGAATTCTTCGATGCAGTTCATATGATGGACTAAAGTTAGCGATGATGTGCGGGGGCACGTCAGGTGAAGGGTCGGATGGAAATCTTTCCCTCTGTAGTAAATGCAGAGGAGGACAATAAAAGTCTGCACACTTGATAATCCATTGGTTGGAAAGAGGTCGGCTTCTCAGGTCAGTGCGAAAAATAATGGCTTCCTCAGGATTATGGTCAGCAGCCTGAGCTCCATTAAGGGAGACGTTTTTCAATTAAACACCGACCATGGCTCGTTTTTTGTGCAGATGATCCGTCAGCTGCAGTTCTAAAAGTCTGCAAAGATTTTACAGATATTAGATATTAGGATTAGACGGGGTAGTAGCTGAGATTGATCCCCAACACATATTTTGAGCACAGCATTTGGAGTCACTGTCAGCAAAATATCTTATGAACCACTGGATGAATTTAAATAACATTTTCAGAAATGAACCATTGGTTTTATTTCTAAAGTTTTTGGAGTTTTGGAGCCAGTTCAACTTGTTTTTTTTTTTTCGCCACAGCCGCCCGACTCCAGAAAACTCCAACATGGCTGTAAGTCAGTCAGTTTAGCTCATAATGTGCTAAACTTTGGGGTGATAGTAGCTAAAAGTCATTCCCTAAACATACTTCAAATTGCTCCCCATTTAGCAAGATATTTGCTTTAAACTTTTGCATGAACTGCTACACACAGTGTTTGTCTGTTAGCACAATATCATAAATTTCTGGATGGATTTTAATGAAACTTTTAAAAAAATGTTCATTGAATATACATCCAAAACTGATTAACTTTAGGAGTAAATACAATTCAAGATGGCTGCCACAGCTAAATGAAATTAGCCCACACAAAATGGCTGTGACTGTCAGTTTTACACGTATTGAGCAACAGTTTGGTGTGGTAGTAGCTGAGTGTCATTCACAACACAAACTCTGAGTGTGACAAGTCGCATTATCATATGTTATGTCAAGGTTTGAACAAAAGGGGTTACAAAATTCAACTTGTCAAAATCTGCAAATCTCTGACAATGTGCATTACTTTAATTTAATTATTTGGAGTTACTAGGGTTTGTTGAATTGATCAGTTGTATTATTTACAGATAAAAAAAGGTTACCAAGCATCCACAGAGTAAAGAATCTATTTATTTTTAGCATGTGTTCATCCAACCTGTGGCTTAAAACTCGTTCCAGTTCAGTTTCCAGACTGTTTTCATGAATATCTGTTGCAGATTTGGTTCAGGAACCATTGCTCTCTGAGGACTGATCAGTTACATGCAGCTCCATCACTCATGTCTCGCCTGCAGCTCCTGAGGGAGTGGCTGTGACATTTAGCAGTAATTGAATTGCATTCTGCCCTCTTGTGGATGTTGATCTGTTGTCAGGGGAGGGCTCCTCATAAACACAGAGTGACTGCAGAGTCATCAGACCACAGCTTCGCCACAACCCATCTAAACTGCACAGAGGTGCAGGTTTAGAGAAAACTAATTTTATTTTAGCTGTTTTTATATAAAAGTCCAACCAAGGACTGTTTGCAAATTAGCCCGTGTCTAGAAAGCCTTTGTACAGTACAACGGTTGCTTTGTTTTTAACATGTAACATTGTTTATTGTGCTGTCCTTGATCAAATAAACTTGAATGAATGAACAAGTTCAACTAGAGAAACTGCATTTCCTGCGAAAATGCAGTGTGAATGCTGATTGCTGAAGACCTTGCCGAAAAACGGCTGAAATTAGCTAAAAAAAATGCTGAAATGTGGCTGAAATGGAAGAAGACGCCTAAGTTAGCAGAAGAAAGCAGATAGAACATGACAAAAGAACAGCTGAATAAGGCTTAAATAAGTAGAAATTAACACAAAAAATGTGTTAATTGGATTTTTAAAAAGCTGAAGGGGGTGG
>JARVGS010001166.1:10491017-10501610 GCA_031762315.1 Hypsolebias antenori | reverse complement strand
AAGTCAAGGTCGAGAGCTTCAGATCTTTTTGTAAGATATTCCAGGAAGCAGGAGCGGAGTAGGAGAAGGTCCTTTTGCCAAGTTCAGTTCTCACTGAGGGAACACTGCAGGTAATCATGTCAATACATGATTACCTGCAATACAGTACAATCATGATTGTATTTAATATTTTGTTCAGCTTCTGAAAATCATTGCATACGTTTACATAGTTTAAGAAAACAATTAGTCAACTATAAATTTATTTTTTAAAACCATTTTTTGTGGTGTCAAGTTCATTTACATCATTTAAGTACAAGTATTTCCTTGATATTTTGTTTCATTTTATTTATTTTTTCTGTTTTTTCACAGTTCAATTTATTTGTATGTATTCACGTTATTTTATCTGTTTGTTGTTGATCTTGCACTACAAACTATTTTGAACGTTATTGTTGCAGTTCTTTGAAACTAAAGATAATAAACCATTTGACACATTTGCTGTAAAATACATTGCATACTGGTGTTCTTTTTTTGTTACTTTTAGTACCACTAGGATAATGTCAACATGTTAGGTTGGTTGCTGTAATCCACATTATTAGCAAAAATACAGTATCCCAAACCAAATTTCGCTTAGGACCCCATGGAGGCTCGGGCCGACACATTTGCTATGGATATGTTGAGTTTAGTTTTTTGTTTTTTTTTACAGCATCTTTTACAACCAAAACAAATGTTTTCCAAGCAGTAGTAAGAAAACTACCTGTACATAATTCTGACTTTCACGTTGAAAGACCTTAATATGTTGCAGGAAACGTCTTTTCATCAATCTGCAGCGTCAAACTTTTTCTGTGAACCTCAAAAGTGTTAACAGTTTGGCACACCAGTGTGTAAAAAGTTAAAAAGAATCTGATTGTTTGAACAGTGTGTTTGATAAGGTTCAAAATATACTGATTTTTTAATGTGACACCGTGGAGAAGCGGTCAGAGCTGTTGCCTCCAAGTTCTCTTTTTCAGCCGGTCTGTAGTTTCCATGTTCTTCTCTTACATGTGTGGGTCTTCTCCGTGTGCTCCGGTTTCCAAACCGTGCACGTTAAGTTAATCGTTATCTACGTTGTCCCTAGCTGTGAGTGAGACTGTGAATTGTTTGTCTCTATGTGTCCCTGGTGGACTTGTGATATGTCCAGGGCGTCCCTCGCCTCTCATGCAGTGACTGCTAGAGGTGAGCACCAGCTCCCCATGACAAAAAAAAAAAAAAAAAGGAGAAGCAATTAAAAAGAAAACGGATGGATACAATTTTAACATGCAATATTTTACTAACATGTTTGATTTTGCAAAAGGATCTGTGTTGTTTGTGCTAACTGTGGGAAGTGTTTGGAAAAAAGGAGGCTTGTCATAAATGTGCCTAAGCAATTAAAAAAAAAAAGTAAAAAGACTGCATTTTATATCATATTATTCCATGTTAGTGTGTCTATTTATATTTTAAAGTATTGTGTTCTTTAGATTAAATCCTGCACATTTTTAGGTTTTCATGACAACAGTTGACGGGCTGAGGTTATTTTTGCTATTTTATTTTTTAAGTGGCGTCATGCTGAGCCTATGGTACGTTGCTTTGATTTAATTCAAACACAAAACTTTTGCATGAAATTAAATGAATTCAGTGCAGTTCAGCGTGGCTACAGGCAGTTTGTTTTTAGCTTTTTAATCAAGTTCTCACCTTCAGCAGCAAATCTTCCCTCAAACCTTCTGATCTATTTTTACCCTCGGCAACCTTTCCTCTGCTTCGCTTGTGTTGCTTTAACTCGCAACTCAGGGAAAACAAAAACTTTAAAGCTTAGAAAAAAAAAGTTACCTACTTTATTTGTCTTGGCAGTTTCTTTTCTTCACTTTGGGTTGTATTTGTTGGCTTAAATGAACAGTTTGTGGTTTTTCTGCTTTCTCAGATTAAATTCGGAGCCTCTCGGGCGGCTTTAGCTGTTTCTGTCGAAGCTGAGCTGAGCCCACTGCTGCAACCTAGAACAACTTCCTGTGTGGTGAACAACTGGCCTGTAACTTGAGGTCTGACAGACACTGAGAGGTAGGTAGAGGACTTTGTCTTCCTCATCGCTGATGTTTCATGTAAAACTAAACACAGGTAGTTCAGAGAAAGAAGAAAATCGTGAGAGGCGCTGCTTATGATCTTCATTTTTTATAACCTGCAGTTTTGCTCTCCTTGTCCTGTGTTGAGCTTTCGTCACACTGCTCTCACTTCTCGTGATCTTATTTTTACCGTCGCTCATTTCACGCATCTTTAAAAAACAAACGTCGGTTCCATAAATCAGGGTCGAGTTAATCTCCCACGGCATGGAGGGTTTCTGTTGATGGGAACGCCTTGACATTTCAACGCGAAGTGCAAACGGAAACAAGATGACATTTACTCTTTTTATTATCGTCTGCCGTCAAACATCAAGCTCAAACCAAATAAGAATTTGTGGCAATATTTTATTAAAGCCTAACCTTTCAAAGTAATATTCCTATTTGATGCTTTTATTTCATAAATTAAACAACCAATGATCTTCTTGTAAAAAAAAAAAAAAAAAAGTTGCACATTGCTTTTAAACAATAACTTTTAAAGCAAAGTTTCAGAACACAGTTTCTTGGCGACAGCAACTTTTAAGACAGACACACACACAAAAAAAGCATTATGGTAAGAATTTAAAGGAGAATATGAATTTTGCAGCTTAATTTGATCCAGTTTACCTTTATCTTTGGTAATATTTTATTATATGAAATATTTTTATTTATGGGCAGCTATAGCTGAGTGGTTAGAGCAGTCACCCTCTAATGCAAGAGTTGGGGGCTCGATTCCACCAGCAGTCACCAGCCGAAGTGCCCCTGTGCAACACATTGAACCCCTTATTGCCTTCGATGTGTGTCCCATCAGTGTATGAATGTGATAAAGCTCTAATTATTCTTTGGTAAATGAGGGCACAGATTGTAAAGAGCTTTGAGTGTCTTGATAAGATAGTATATAAGTACAGTCCATTTACTATAATATTTTTAACATGTTTTATTCTTTTTATAATGGAGAAAAGTCTGAAAGTGAACTGAGGAATGAAGCTGTGGTGCTAAAGATCACTTAATAAAATAATCACACAATTAAAGGTAAACCCTGACTTTATGTAAAGCTGGGTTTTTTTCTAACGGCACACCAGCAGTCAACCACTGGAGTCAAGTCAAATTTAATTCTTTGTGCAGGTTTGTTTGTGACAACAAACACAAAAATCAATGAATGGTTGTGCATCGGATAATCAAGTAAAAAGATTGTTTTCTATCAGACACATGCAAAAACATCATTCTGGCAATATGCAACAATGATTAATTAAAAGCTAACCTGTAGACAGCACTTTTTTTTTTGGAAGATATGGCAAATGCAGAATAAGAAATAAAGTTTTCTTGAATTCATTTTAGGCTAAATTGTTTCTCCAATAAACTGCTTAAGTTTAAATTTTCTGCCACAGTTTGGGTTTTGGAACCTGTGGAGCTATATGTCAGAGAAAACTCAAACGACTTGTCACGATCAGCGCATCAGTTCTAGCGCCGTGGCGTTGGTGTTCAAACCGACCGACAGTATGTGCGAGAGTCTTCCTGTCTGCAGGGCGTCGGAGCTCAGGCCTGCTTCAAAGAGCGATGCAGCACAATCACACAAGGTCAGCCTCTCTCCTGTGGTTTCTTCTGCAATGGTATAGCCTGACTTCCTGTGACCGATAACCATCGTGCCTCTCATATTCTCACTGATGCTTATCGCCTGAGCCGCAAACGCCATCTCCATGAACATCTCCACCTCTTGGCCCCCAGCGACAGCTCCGTTGGCCAGTCAGTCTGGCAGGCCACTGTGTGCCCCCCACTCGCCATTCTCAGCTTGCTGCCAAAACATGATCCCCCTCGGTCCTGGACCTGTCATAAGGAAATAAGATCCAGCGTCCCACCCAGGGGCGTGAGGTCAAACAGTGGAGGTTTTTATTCAAGGGAAAGTAATGAGCAGTTTTTCAGACTGTTCCATTCATGGACCCCAAAATTCTTGAAGCAGTAATACGTTTCTCGCTGAGGTTAAATTAAAGAGGTTTGGCTCCGAGCTCTGCAGGAAGGATGCATGTGATCAAAATGATAAACCACAGCGGTGCTGTACGATGTATCAGTAAACTTTACGCAGAAAAGACAGAGTGACACAGAGACATGGTTTTGTAGAAGAATTACTCTACTCCCGCTACAAATACATCTGTAATTTTATTCAAAATGAAGATTTACACGACATTTATGTTGATCATTATTTTTTAAAAGACATTTCATGAACAGTGTAGTTGTTTTTGACATGATATTATTTCAAATAGCAGTTTAAAGTCAGTTCCGTATTAGCTGTGACATCAGTCATGGAGCAAGGACGTTGGGGAAAGAGCAAAGTTTTCATCCATGTTTAGCTAATAATTTTCATCTTTAAATCACTTCTTGGTCTGCTGCCTTCATACATCTCCTCCTACATGTCGCTGCGTGAGTGCAGCTACAGCGTGCGCTCTCAGGACATGATTACCTGCAGTGTTCCGTCAGTGAGGACTAAGCTTGGCAAAAAAGCCTTCTCCTACTCCGCTCCTGCCCAGGACCGCAGGGGAGGCACGCTAAAGCCTACGGACAGTGAGATCTGGTGAGATCGCTTCTTTTTATTTCGGTGCACCAACGCTTAAAATGAGTGGGCGTTTCCCTCATCCTCCTTCAAAACAAACTTTCCTTTGAAGAGGATAGTTGGACTGAAAGTTTGATCAATTTGTTTTTTTATTTATGGGCTTTAAGGGATTTCATGTGCCGATATGGAAATGACTGAGCATTGTTGGGTTGTGGGGCATAACTGACGGCCTGATTAAATTGTGTTAACTGCTTTAAATATTTTCCTTCGTGGCCCAACTGTTAGTAGTTTATTTATGAGAGCTTTTTGACTGTGCAAGTAAATTATTTTCTGTCTACTGTACTTGGTTATTTCTACACCTCGACCAACGTAAGTTTTTTGCACCGTCAGCTCAAGGCACTGCCAATAACTTAATTAGCATTTTATGTAATTAATCCCCCTTTCACCTTAGTTTTGGGAGCAAACTGTTACAGATGGACAACTGGATCATCAGCTGTGTGTCTCTGCTGACTGTTAATATAAGATGGTTTTAAGTTGGTGCTTTGTGAAGATATTCGTTGCCATCTCCACATTTATGTAGATATTTCATGGTCAAACTACAGTCAAGCAACGCTTAGTCCAGATGATGAAAGCCAAGCATTTAGATAAATATTATTATACAACTCTATAGTCAAACATGGTGGAAGCATCATTTGGGGGATTACCTGTACTTTTCTGTGATAGAGAGGGGAAAACTAAAAAAAAAAAAAAGGGTCAAAATGTTGGTTTCAGAAAAAATAAAAAAGTATTCCTGACTAGAGACCCTTTCCAGATGATTCATGATTTAAAGAAAGTTTGTAAAGAAAAACAAAGCAATGACTTTGGGGTCTCAGAGTGACACAGACTGGATTTGGAACAGAACTGAAGACTTATAGCAAGACAAAACTGACTGTGCTCCAAATCTTCAAGTCCAGCGAGATCTTGACATTCATCTTGACATGGAGGAAACTTGGATCTACCTTACTCACTAAAAGGACCTTTAAGTTCAAAGCAAGTGGTCAATGGTGCCCATGTCCAGCCATCACTGTGCGAGAGGCAGGAACACCCTGGACAGGTCACAAGTCTGTACCGAGTAGAGTAGAGTAGAGTCGTCCTGTACTGGTACTACAGGTACTAATGGGAAAGGGGCATTAGAGACAAACAACCATTCACTCTGTCACTCACACCTAGTTGCCAATCAGCCTAACATGCATGTTTTTGGTCTGTGGGAGGAATCCACATATGCACGGAGAGAACATGCAAACTCCGCCCAAAAAGGCCCCCGGCCGGGATTAGAACCGAGGTGAACTCTCTGAGAGGCGGCAGCTCTACCAACTGTCTCAAGAAATTCCCATCCATTTAAATAATGATTTGACTGTAGACATTACAGGTGAATAATTTAACTTTTTTTTTTAAACCTTGATAAGTTTGGTTGAGGCATTTAGTCTTTTTACTAAATTACTACAAAATTTCACGTTTTTTTTAAGTGCACTTAAATTACTTGAGGCACACAAAAAGCACAGTGAGCCTCATATTCTTTACTGATATTGCTGGTTATAGTAGTTGACGCCTCAAACAGCAAAATACACAATATACTGTGTTCCAGAATGCTGGTACGAAGAAAATTACCCAGTTGTCCTGGACTAAATTAGCTCCTATGCTACATAATATATAGTGTTCATTATGAAGAACATACATCATCACAATTGTTATGAAAACCTAAGCTGATGCTCGGATGGATTGCTATTTGTATGTCCAACGCAGCTAACCTCTGAAATGCAGAAGGTCTCCCCTCAGAGGGCATTTGCAGATGTATAATTGCCCATAATCATCTTTTCAGCCAGCTTGCCATGTAATTTTACAGTTTGACAGCTCTCTACTTTGTGTTCTACAGTTCTTCCAGCACCATCAGCACTTCTGTGTTCAGGTTCTATGGCAGTAATTTAGCTTTCACTCCAGATCGCTCATGCCCATCAGTGTGACTCATGCTCTAAATTTAAATAGGATACGCTGCCATTAGAGAGAACCATGGATGACCCATGTTTGGAGAATACCGTGCACAAAGATTTACAAAAGAAAGTTTTTAAAGCAACAGCTTTGTCGAGTAAATGCATTTGCACAATCACAGAAGTGATATGGCTTTCAGTACAAAAGATACATTTTGATGGAATCGAGCCAGTTGTGTCAGAATGACACCAACAACACTGTCAATTTTCTATTTGCTAATGGCAATTATAAGTGTGAACAAGTCAAAATAAGGTATAAGTATTTTCACTATGCATCTGGCGGAGCAGCTGAATGAGTGGGAGGAATCCTCTGCCTGCCAGAAAGTACTTGGACGGAGCCTATTCCCTTGGAAAACGGTGAAGAGGACAAGCAATGGCCACCAGCACTTTCCAATCAGCAATGAAAGCAGCATTGCTGTCCTCGCTGCTTGGCTGTCCTGCAGCCTGCCACCAATTCAGACTGAGCTAATGACTCATGACCCCGGGAAGGGGCCCCTCAAGGCTGGTCTGTGGCTCATTTGTAGGCCTTACTACCTACAATTATTGTGCCATTGCTGTTGCTTTCCACTCTTTCTCTCATACACACACATACACGTGCACACACAATAGTTTTTAGAGTTCAAAACACAGGTCTTCACCTGTAGGGGCAGCCATTAGAGCAATGTTGTGGTCTGGGTTATATACTGCATAATATACTGATGTATGCTCAATTATCCAGTTAGATAAATCTAACAAGGTTGAGTCAGGTCCTCTGGACAGTCTTTTTTGGTGAAACGTTTTGTCTTCTATCCAAAAGACTCTTCAGTCTGGGGATCCACAAGCAAAGAGCTTTTTGAAGTTAGATACCGCATAGTAGTAGGAGATATGGCAAAATACATTGCTGCTCTTTTACAGATGAAAATTTAAAGTTTTATTGACTTTATTTTATTCAGGGGAAAAAAATGGCTCAAGTTAAAAGCCAATGTACCGTGTAAATTCATAAGGACATAAAATATGATGTTTGGAGAAGATAAAATATATTTAAAATAACTTATGCAACACGTCAGCATATATCATGGCATGACTACTGAAGGATGCATTGCATCTTTAAGCAGACCCAAAATTCTAAATGTACCTTTGGCAATCAAAGGTAATGCCAGTAAACCTTAGGAAACAATCAACAAACAAACAAAGAATTTATAGGAACATATACATTGTCCATTCACACTTGCAGTTATACCCAACGATCATTGCAAAGTTCCACTTTTTGTGGATGAGAACTCACTACCATGCCATCTAGCATGAAATGGTAAATGGACTGTACTTGTATAGCGCCTTTCTAGCTTATCAAGATACTCAAAGTGCTTACACTACAATCAGTGTTCTCATTTACCCATTCATACAGCACTCTCCTAGATATATACAAAAATAATCAGTGTTTAAGATCACATACATCAATGAGATGCACATCGGAGGCAGTAAGGGGTTCTATGTCTTGCCCAGGGATACTTCAGTATGTGACTGCTGGTGGAATCAAACCCTCAACACTCCCATTGCAGGACGACTG
Organism: Hypsolebias antenori; assembly: GCA_031762315.1. NCBI lineage: Eukaryota > Metazoa > Chordata > Actinopteri > Cyprinodontiformes > Rivulidae > Hypsolebias > Hypsolebias antenori. The sequence continues at coordinate 10,493,414 of JARVGS010001166.1, read as the reverse complement.
CTCTAACCACTCAGCCACAGCTGCACCAAACAATGATAAAGCAAGACTTGTAACAAAAAAATTATCTCAGTTGCATTAGTGGTGTCTTTGCACGACCCTAGCTTCAGAGGCTATCAGACATAAGAACCCACTAGAAAGAGTTTAAATTTGTCTCATGTTCCAATTAGAAAGCAAGAAACTGTGTGGAGCAACATTTTTTATCAGCATTTTATCTACTTCAGTCACTTAAATTCAAATTGATGGTTATTAGGAACCAGTGTTACCTCTCAGTAGCCTGCCTCCAGTATCTCAAACCACTGGATGGATTTGAATGACACACTCAGAAAATAATCATTGAATGCACATCTACAAAATTTCACTGTTGCAGTCAATCCAAGGATCCGTTTCACAGATACCACCATCTATATTTAGCGCAAAGCATTGTGGTCCTGTTTAGGGACACCCATTGTGCTGACGACTGAACAATGGTTGGCGATTGCTGTGCCGTATATGTGTGCAACAACTGTCACAGACTCAAGAACAAGTAAGAAAATATGGAACTAGAAAGTTCCTGGAGAAACTTTAACTGGGACTGCCACGTGGCAGCCATTTTAAAATCTAAATGACAAAAATGCTCACATTTTCATATGCAAAATGTAGATGCATCTTAAAAGATGTGGTGGTAGGAAGAGTTTGATGACATACTGGTTTTGTTCGGATATCGCCTCACTCTAGGGTTTGCAAATTACGTTGCCCTGGTAACTCGAAATGCCAGTAAAGGTAAAGACACATCTCGGTGCCAAGCTGGTCATTTTGATATAATATTTGTGGGGGTAGACATTGCGCCATGGGCTGCATTAAAGTTGATCGAAGAGCAAATCCCTTTTCAGGTGGTAATAATAGGTGGCTGCCTTTCCAGACAGTCCCCAATAATGAAAACTTCAGTTTGTCGCACCGAGGTCTAGTGCTAAATAGTTCAAGTATCTTTATTATACCCGAGAGGCAATTAGTTTCACAGTCAGTAGAGATATGAAACATCCATACTGCAAAATAACAATACGCAAGTCATCGGTGTTCACTGAGAAGCCTGATCATTCAAGGGATGAACGAGTTTTCCAGACTGTTCGTTTTACATCTGGGCAGCAAATACCTGTGTCCAGATGGAAGCAACCTGAACTCACTATGGAGTGGGTGATCAGGATCTGCCAGAATCTGTCCGGCCTTGTTCACCGCCCTCGTCTTGTGTAGGTCAGTGAACAAGGCCAGGCAAGTGAGGTTCTGTGGGGCTATGCCAGCAGTTTTGCTGCACATCTTGACAGTCCCAGAGAGTCAAATATGCTGATGTGGTTTACAACAATCTAGGCCACGTATCACTGCCTGCATACAGAACATAATCACTTAATATTACAAAAGATAGAGGTATGGACTACCTTCAGTAGCTATTACAGTATTTAGGCCCCTACAAGTGTTACTTGTAACGTAAATGTCGGGTTACAGACCACAATAAAATAAAAAGCATTTACCACCATTAAAACAAACACACATATTAACCAATTAATATTTACATAAAATATGATGTGCATCCAAGAAGGATGTTTCATACTCAACATTTATAGAATCGTAAGTAGGCCTCCCTCAAGACTGCATGTAGGCTAATAATTTTCAGATTGAATCCCAACATATGAGCAGCATAACAGCTTTTGACGAGAATGTTCTTTCTGGGATTAGAAATGGGCACATCACGAACCAAAGAAAACTCTTTAAGCTGTGCAACAGTCCAATTTTCAACATTGACAACCTGTCTAGCATTGACTACTGGTTGCCCACCAACAATCCCACAAACCAAACTTACCAACTTGTGCGCTGTATTTGGTAGGCGGCGCCAATCAAAGATGGCGGAATCTGCGAAACGACTTATTCAAGATGTCTGCCAGTTATGGTGACAAAAAATATGGGTTAAAAAGCATGTTAAATTGAAACAAAGTTACAAAACTATAAATAGCATTAAGAAATCAAAGACTGAAATATCTGAAAACATCTAAAAACACCTTTTATATTCATACTGGTCCTACTAGATGAATAACTAGTCCAACCATGTTTCAAACCCTAAATGTCACATACTGCTCTAGGGTGGCTTGTCATTTAAATGGGATTATTTTGTTGACTCAACAAAGTTTAAATGTGAACCTCCTTTAAAATGCAACAACAGCATGTCAAATTATACAAGAAAAGATGCAGTGATGCACCGAAGTGCACCTGCTAGCAGCCTTTGTACACAAAATTACAGGTTTCTAATCAGTTCTGTCACGGGAGTGACAAAAGATACAAACCGGATTCCAACAAAGTTGGGACACTAAACAAACTGTGAATAAAAACTGAATGCAATGATGTGGAGATGGCAAATGTCAATATTTTATT
>JARVGS010001166.1:10452082-10462236 GCA_031762315.1 Hypsolebias antenori | reverse complement strand
AAAAAAAACACACAAAAAAAAAAAAAAAAAAAAAAAAAAAAAAAAAAAACTAATAATACATTTTTTATAAAGCCATTTAAAACAACCACAGCTGCAACAATGTGCTGTCCACATGAAAAAAGTATGTTAAAAAAATATTTTTTCCATATTTTTATATTAATTATTAATTATGATGCGAATGTTAAATGCGGAAATCCAGAAACCGAGCCAGTCGTAATCCGAGGACCACCTGTATACTGTTTCTTTTCATAATTTATATTTTTGCTATTTTTGGGTTTAACTGGGACATTGAGTACATAATTTCGTTCCACCTCATGTACCACATGTGATGTGAATCACAGTAAACTTGAACTTGAGATGGCCGCCACACCCAGCTGTTCTTAGAGAGCATAACAATGGCTCATTTTTGTGGTAGTAGCTGAAAGTCATCCCCATGATATATTCCTTTGGGATCTCACAATATTGCAGGAGTGTACATGAAGTCCTTTACAAGGTTACCAAAATGGCGATATCTCCTCACCATATGATTATTTCAGTGACAAACTGTGGCGTGGGGGTGATATGCATCCCTTCAAGGAATGCCAGGCTTTTACATTTAGCTGTTTTGGACAGTACCAGCTGAAACGCTCAGGGAAATGTTGATGAAAAACTTGTTGCACATAGTACATAGTGGTGTAGTAAGAGATATGCGGGCATACCGGCGAGTATACCTATTAGAAAAGCCTGAGCATTTCAGTATTCCCACTTAAAAGGGTCCAATGATTCATGACATATCATTAGGTATTGATATGTTAAATGGCACTTAAAGACTTGCATAAAAAAGTCTGTATGCAGCGCTTGTTTATTACATTCGCTTATCCAGCAAATTGTTGTATAATTAATACTTCTGTAATTACTTAAAACTTGAACATGTTTTGCTTTGATACTCTGTAACATGCTTTTCATACAGAACCAACAGTTGTACAAAGTTTGTTGTACATTTATTCAAATATCAGCAACAGAGACATTTGGAAATGTTCAGTTATGCTTAAAATCAAAATTTACATCATACTAACCGGTGCACTTTGGTTTCTAAGCACAGTACACCCACTACAAAAAAAAGTAGACTATACTCTCTGTGCAGGTTCATCTGGAAATGTATCAGGTGTGAAACCAGACGGGTCTAGTCTGCTCTCTCACTCCGAGCTCTCACACATTCCTGCGGTCAAAGGCGAACGTCTCCTTCCAGGTATGTGTCTAAAATACAAGCAGTGCTGCAGCAGGTACAACAGTTCAATTTGTCCCCCAAAACTGCAGAAGGTTGCAGCGCTGGGAGCACGAAACAAAGAAACCACAAGACCAGCTCTGCCTCTGCTAATCCCCACACCCCCTCCTCGTTTCATCCCTCCCCATCACCAGAATCCTAAAAGGCGATGAATGTTTTTCTGCCTCCTTTTTCTCGGAGCTGCGTATTAACAATTTGCACTGCGCTGCAAATGGCATCTCCATGGTATGGACTGACCTTCATTCCTCCACAGAGGGCACGTCAGTAAATCCATTTCTTCAGAGATGCGGTTCACTGAATAACAAATCGCTTGGCCAGACGTGGCTTTCTCCTCTGTTAGGAAACCTTTTGCCTTTTGCTTCCTTTGCAGGGAAAGTAACACCAGGAGTTTATTATGAAGAAATGGGGAGTTGACAAGTACACAATCAGTTGCCAGGGAACTACACCTCTAAACACATCAAGCCTCATCTATTTTTCCTTTCCCTTCCCTTTGTCCTCCATTTCTCTGCTTCTTACAGTCTGGTAAATTACACACATTACCTCTTGGGTAAAAAAAAGAGAAGAAAATACAGCCCTGAATATGAATAAAAATGCAGTTTTGCCATATGTACACACACGCACAAACACAATGATATCAGTGACACCCTCAACATTATCTGGGAAAAGTGCAGAGTCCCGTTTCTTTGCTGATATCACAGCTTCTGCTCAGATTCCTGCATCTCATTTCTCTCCCCTGAACAAACTCGGCAGCAGAATATCAGCTTACCTGTCAAAATCTGTTCAGGCTCGCATTTCAGTTAACACCTTATCTCACTTCATGACCAATGTAGCGTCATTTACACCTGGCAAACAAAATAGCGGCAGCACTGGCGAGGCTGATAAGAGCCTTTAGCTGTGCGTCGAGGTGACAGCAGGCAGATTACAATTCGGTGATTTACCTCGCGTTTATTCTTGCGACCGAACAGAGACGACCAATTTCAGCAGATGCTGCCGGTTCCTTGCAGACAAACCTGGTTTTTCTGTTTGTTTTTATTTAATCCTCTCAAGAACTGAAAAAAGGAATCCTCACAATTTGAAATAATTTACCTTGCAGACCAAAATGAAGATTCACAGACTTTAACAATGTTTAACATTTTTTGTACATGAATTAAAAGTGCGAATGTTGATGAAGCATTTACACTATTGTGATCCAGTTTTCTTCCGTAAGTTTTTCAGGGTAATTCTTGTCCCGCAGTTTTAAAGCTATTTGAACTTTTTTTTTTTTTTTAAATAATCTCTTTCAGGACAATCCTGCTATAGTTTTTGATATTGGTGCAACTTTATCTTTTTGAAATATTTTGCCTTTTCTGTCATTTTTTTTCCTCATCGAAAATGAATTGAGCTCATTTTACATCATTCATATATTTAGATCTGTTTACAACCTTTTACGGCTCCTTTCACATTTTGTTCTGGTTCAGCTTCATTCAGCGTCAGTGTGCAAATTTAAACATTTTTAAGCTATTTTCAGCTAATTTCAGCAGTTTTTTTTAAGCTGTTTTGTGATCCTTTTATATTCTTTATTCTAACTAAAACATTTTTGTGCTTCATCTAACTTCTTTCTACTAATTTCAGCTTGTTAAGTTCCTTTGAGCGTATTTCTGCAAGTTTCAGCTTTTTTCTGCTACTATTAGCAGTTTTTATGCCAATTCAAAGTTTTTCAGCTAATTCCACATTGTTTGCATTCATTTAAACTTTTTCAGCTTAATTCAGCAAAAATGTGCGCTCTCTCCCCTTCCTTCTTGTAATTCAGCTTCTTTTTGTTTTTAACTATTTTTCATCTGTTTTTGCCCAATTTCAGATTTTCCAGATAAATTCCACTTTTTATGCTCATTTCTGTTTCTTTAGGCAAACATGTTCTTTCTGCTTTCTTCTGCACATTTAAACTTTTTGTACCTTTTCAGCTAATTCCTAAAAAGCATTTTAATCTAATTTGATCTGTTTTCTACGTACACCTTAGGGCCACCGTAGTTTTCAGATAACTTCAAAATTTGATACTTTCAGCCCAATTAACTTTTTTCCCTGCTAATTTCAGCTTATGTTCCTTTCAGCCTTTTTTAGGGCTAGTTTCAGCTTTTTCTGCTATTTCAGCTACCTTTTTGCTGTCTTGTGCTGAATTAGCTTTTTCAGCTTATTCCACTTTTTTAAAGTTAATTTCAGCTCCTTTCATTTTCTTTTAGCCCCTTTCTGTTTTTTTTTCAGCTACTTTTCAGCCTTTTTTTTGTCTAGATTTAGCTTTTTTAGTTAATTTCCTAATTTTTGTGCTTTTTTCTGCTGATTTAAACCTAATTCAGCAAATGTGTTCTTTCTACTTTATTTTTGCTAAATTAGGCTTGGTTTTTCAGTTTCAGCTACATATCAGCATGTTTTTAGCTGATTTCAGCTGTTTTGCAGCAAGTTCTTCAGCAATAAGAATTCACACTGCATTTTCGCGTGAAATGTAACTTTTCTAGTTTTAATTGCATGTAATTTGTCTTACTTACATAAAACACACATTCTTATATGTTTATAATCATTGTGACTATGGATACTGCTCAAAGTGAATTTAAGGCAAATAACTGGAAATAAATAAAATTACATATTGAAATCATATTTCAGCAATTTAATAATTTTGAATCCTTCATTTATATTCAGTTTTATTTGTTAATGTGTTAATAAGCTGCATTTCTATACAAGTTATATTTTTATTATATATCTTTGTATTCTCTCTACTATAATATATTTATGGTGGCTGATTTTCAATAAAATATCACTTTCTTCGTGTTGGTAAACAAGATTCAGACTATAAAATTAATTTCCCCCTCTAAGTATCTTTTTAATGATTAGATGTTTTGGTTAGTTTTCCAAATCGTGTTTGTCTTGTTCAAACACTTTTCTCAGCTCAGTGATCAGACGGTCATGAATGAGAAACTATAATACAGTTTGTTGTGCCATCACAACATTGACATTGACAAAACGCACAGAATTAGCTGTCAGTTTAGTTCACAGAAAGGTTTATTTCACGTTTTTATTATTTATTTCTGATTTAGCAGAAAATGTAATTTCTCTAGTCATTTTTGTTTTGCTTCTCCTCCCAAACTCTCAGAAAAATCTTTACAAAAAAATACAAAACGTGCATCTTTATTGGGACCAGCATGAAACATTAAAATTCACGTGTTTCCATCAGAATCTTCTGACGCTCACAGCTGGACAATACTTTAGCTCTGATTTGTAGTTTGTTGCACAACAGCTGTTTGCTTGAGGCTTATTCTTTCAGTTGGCATTTCTATCTGTTTCTCTTATGTTGGCAGTCAGGGAGCGACAGACAGGTGTCTGGTGACCATAGAAACCTTAAAGTGCTATACCATTTATTTGACCTTGTTTCTCCTTGTACAGTTGTTTTTCTTTCAGCTGCGCTTCAGCAAATGAACAGGCATGAATGATATGACAAAACATTTTACGCCACTTGAACTTCCTGATGCAACCTGGGCTCAAACTCATGGCCTCGGGATAATAGGACCACACCACTGACCACTGAGCTACCACAGCTGATGTGGTTATAAGTTAACATGTAGATGCTTTTATTTTTACTTACAAAGTTTTGCTGGCATTTCTGGCAGCAGCTGCTTTGACAACCTACATTTATTCAGGAATTCATTTCACTTTTCATGTACTGTATTCTCTTTGTGTGGAACTCCTTTCATTCTACGCTTAAAAAAAAAAAAAAAAAAAAACAGACTCATCTATGTTTTATTTTTATACGTTGAGTTTTTTTTTTTTTCCAGCCTCCAAGTGACACCCCCACATCTGTTTCTTGTTCAGGTGGACACAACATGATTCTCTTTTAAAGTGCCTTTCAAAAAAAAAAAAAAAAAAAAAAATATAAAAATTTTTGGCGCTTTGAGAATAACAAGTTAAGGAGAAGGAGTATTGATTTCTAGGATGAGCACACATGGGGCACCGAGGTGCTAAGAGCCTTTTCAGAGTGTGTGCAGACTCATTCTTCTTTACTCGTACGATAAATAAATAAACCGTACTGTGTACTCAGACTGACGGGGATGTCCACAAGCCCAACCTGATAAGTGCATCTCACACACTCCCCCATGTAGGAGGCAGATTACACACACACGGATGGATGCGAATGGGCTTGGTAGCAGCTTATTAAATAAGTGGTGGTCCTGCATGGTGAAATGGAGCAGAGTTGCATGCACCGCCTCCTCTGCAGTGTTGGTGGACCGCCAGCATCACCATAAGCAGTCAGTCAATAGGCTGACTCAACAGTGTGTGAAATTAAGAGGGAAATAGAAGCAGACAGACATTAAGCCTCTCTCCCCACTTCCCCTCGCCCTCTCAGACGCCAGACAGCAGCTAATGCACGCCCCCCAGAGCCCCCACGCACACTGCTATCACACACCAGCAGCAACACCACTCTGCTGCTTGTCAACAGCTCCTCGAAAGACCTCCACGAGCGGCTCTGACCTCCTTTGACAGCGTTAATGCAAACATCACACAGAGACAAAAACTCACAAGCGTCTGTTTCTGCAGGTTTCAGGTTCAATAAATGTTGACGAGAGGGAGGAGATGTCTTCACAAGCAGCCGCACGGCAGGAAGAAGCTCTGAGCTGCTTCCTTAAAGGCAAGGTTTTGCCTGGCGGGCATTTTGTGGAGACAAACAGGTGTTGTTTTTGGTCATAGAAATTCAAAGCTGGATTTCTGAGGCCTGAAAGAGAAACAAATATCAAATTGCATTTCAAATTCACATGTTTGAACCGGCTGTTACTGCTCTTATAGAAACCCTAACCCTAACCCTATTCCATCCTCCCAGCAGATATCTAACATCTGACATTAATGTCAGATATCCGCTGGGAGGATGTTCAGAACAGCTACATTTTTTTCTTGTTTCTCCCAGTTCCTTGATATGTTAATACAGTTCTTGTTTTTTTGTTTTTTTTTGGTTTTAGAAGCACAATCCTTTTTGCTGAGAGCCTCATTTTGTCAAAGCAGGGCGGAGTCACATTTCCATACAAAACGTCCGGGTTAGAATGAAACCACTATGAAGGTAGTTTTGAGAAGTGGCCCGATGATAAAACAGGCAGTTGCCAAGGAAATATGCAAAACAGTTTCATTGACTGTGAGTTGAACTACGAGAACCACTTCAGAGATGGAGTCTGGAGGGTTTAACTGCATCCTGCTGACTGGGGGAAAATAAATCTGCTATTAGCTTAACAATATTAATAGACTGTTAACAACATGCCCAGCTCTACTTGTGATGTGTTCATTTTTACCAGCTCAACACACAAACCAACTCTGGAAATAAGTTAAGTTTAAACTGTTAACGTTATTTAATTAAGTGAACTAGTGATAAGTACAAACTGACAATCTGTCAGCGAGGACATTTGTAATGTGGTTGAATTGCGATGTAGTCAAAAGTGACTTCCTGCAAACCCAATCAACCCAACAGCCAAGTGATGTCCTGCTGTTTGGTAAAGTGTAAGAAATAAGACCAGACATATTCAGCAAAAAAAAACAGATATATAAATAAGAAGTTATATACCATAGAAGAGCACTGTATCAGATCTGGAAGCACATTTTAATGTATCCAACAATTATTGAATATTTCTGATCTCATTTGTTATCTTGCCATGCGTTTGTGTTTCCAATGACTGGTTTTGTTTCACATTTTGATGCTGAACTTTAGAAAAAGGTAAACATAAGCTGAAAATATGGAGATTAAACTTAAACTTCTTCTGCTTGAAGAAGTTTAGGGTTTTGTCCTGATAAAAAGAGGACGATATTTAAGGTAAGTGACAACATAAATCACAAATCACTTGATTAAAAACAACAAAGCAAAAAATGTACTTGGTACTAATCTGGAATAAACAGGGAGTATAGTTACCATGTACTTACAGTGTATGCACCTGTTTGTACCCTGTAAGTACCATATAAGCACTCAATAATCCCAGGTGCATGCCCAGTAAGTCTCAGGCATGCACCTGGTAAGGTCAAGGTCAAGTTCAAGGTTCTTTATTGTCATTCACATTGCATGTGCTACATGAGGTGGAACAAAACTGTGCACACAGGGTCCCAGTTACATCCAACAATAACAAAATAAAAATTGTGAAAGAAAACAGTGATAAAGATCTAAGATATAAACTAAGAAATATGCTAAACTAAGAATATGCTAAAAAATAGTACAAAAACAATACACCAAACAACAGCAGCATGAGATCAGCAGCATGGATAATCAGCAGCACATATCAACAATCAAAGTGTCATTACAGTGTTTTTTTTTTCTCTTCTTCACAGTGATAATCCTGGTTAGGGATTCATAAGTCTAACATATTCAGGGTAGAAGCTGTTCCTTAGTCTAGTGGTTCTGCACTTAATGCTCCTCAACCTTCTGCCTGAAGGGAGCGGAGTAAAAAGTGTGTGTGCTGGGTGAGTGGGGTCCTTCATGATGCAGGTGGCCCTCTTCCTGCATCTGGAGGTATAAGTATCAATTAAGTAGCAGGTATGGAGCCAGTAAGTACAATGTGTGTACTACATTTGTACAATGTAGGTACCCAGTCAGTATCAGGTACCTGTCAGTACCTGATATGTATCAGTTAAGTACTTAGTACATATTTCCAACATTTTTCCCCCCTTTCAATCTTTATTTATACAGGTTGGTCTCACTGAGTCACAAGGACTAATTCACAAGAGAGACAACAATAACAATAAACTACAGTAAAAAATGCAGTTGAAATAAAAGTAGTGTTATAAAACATTAAATGAATGTGCTGTAAAACAAGGTAAAATAGTAAAAGTACTATGTACGTACCAAGTAAGTGTCAGCTATATCAGGTTCATAGAACAATGTACTGTACATGCCCGCTAAGTATAAAGTAAGTAACAAACAAACAAACAAAAATGTAATTATTCCTATCAATGGCCACATGAATAACTTATTATTATTATTATTAGAATTAAATCTGACTAACATTCATTAAAAGGAAAGTGTAAACACAACATTCACAGTTAAATCTAATTACAGAGGACATTTGGTCTATTTCTGTTCTCTTCCTACTTTTTAAGAGAATTTGATTGGGGTGGGGTCTGTGTCGTAATTGTCTTAATACATTTACAGATATTTTTGTCTGGAGCACCACATGCTTCTTCTGCTTCTTCTGATAATGCTTCACATTATGAACCTGATAAGATTTTTAATAGCTTAGCACAGTAAATGGATCATATTTAAGCCACATCTTCTTATTTATATGGCAAAATGTGTGTCAGTTCAATTTATTTTAACTGTTTTTTGTGCCAGCTCTTCTGGTAACTACAGTACATATTGAAGTTTAAGTAAGATTTTTATTATTTTTTTCTTCAGCAAAGTTAAGTCAGGTCCTCTGGATGGTTTCTTTTTTTGGAAACGTTTTATCTTTCATCCAAAAAAACTTCATCAGTCCGAGGAGCCACAACAAACTCATTCTTAAAAGCACCTTCACATAGTGGGTCAACCAATTTGATGGTTCTAAGATGGTTTCTGGAGTCCGCCCTCTCCCCCGCCAACTCGTCTGAGGCAGCCATGGCCAAAGTGGTTCAAAACATGAATTGAATAATTTTTTTTTTCAGCTTTCCTTTAGTATTCATTGAATATTTTGTATTGTAGTAAAAGCAAATACAGTTTTTTTTAACAGCAAGTATTATTAAATACATTAATTACTGATTTTATCTTACAACATTAAAAATTGTTGTTGTACATGGCATCTTTTCATCAGGATAAACCGCTGCACAACGTTTCATCAAAACAACATGAGTTTATTGTGAATGATAAATATTAAAACGTTATCAAGAGTGAAGCTGGGGAGCCATAAACAGATACATTTGCAACATTATAATAACAGCTTTTTGTCTAATTCATTCAAGTGCAAATTGCAAAGCATTCTGTAAATCTTGTTGAGAGATGAAGCAGTCCTGATAAACATTTTGCAGCTTTGCATGAAATGATCCGTTGCAACCAGACATAATGAATGATTTTAAAGCGAACTGGCAGGAAAATGGTGTCAGGACGTTTTGTTTTCCACTGTTATTTATTATGTTTACATCATGTACACCAGTAACAAAGATATAAAGATTAATGGTATAAAATACTATATTAAAAAGATTTGAAACTGTTTATGGTGGCATTTATTGTAACCTTTTGGACTCAACCAATTCAAGGTGTCTGCCACAGCCAAATGAACTTGCAAACACAAATGGCTATACCTCAGCCAGTTTTATAGACAATGAGCTAAAATTAGGTGTGGTAGTAGCAGAGAGGTATATTTAATATGCACTTTGTGCACTAGATCCACTAGAGCACATATGTCTAACTCAAGGCCCATGGACCAAATCAAGCTCTTATTAACATCTTATCCAGCACCCCAAGATGATATTTAAAATGTAAAATATTTACACTGCTTCTCATTTTGCTTAAAAAAAACTGAGCATACTTGATTTAGTGAAGGTTTCTCATGACAGTTGGTTAACTTTGAAGCCGGAGAAAGTTTGGATTTTTCAGAAATCTTTGATGTTGATGTTGAAGAGCGACTAAGAACAACAAATGGGACCAATTAAACTCCTGTTGATGAAACTGCAACCAAGAAAACACATCTGACAAGTTCAATTTACTGAAATTGGTCCATGGCTTTGACCAAGTTTTAATTTTAACCCTCTTTTATTTAGCTGCAAGTTTGGTCCGGCGGTGTTGAATTTGGCTGTTTGGAGTCGCCATTGAGACGTACTTTGTACCAGTAGATCTATGAAGGCAGTTAGAAATCAAGCAGAGTCAGCCTGAGCCAAAATGATTGTTGTTATCTGAATCTGGCTCCCCTGCTTGGCCTTGAATTGGCCA
>JARVGS010001166.1:10404556-10422553 GCA_031762315.1 Hypsolebias antenori | reverse complement strand
CATTCTGGACCAGTTGTAGTCATGCAATGGTGGTCTGACTGATACCAAACAGGAGTGAATTGCAGTAATCAAGCCTAGATGCAATGAATGCATGTATTACTGTCTCAAGGTTATTTTTGGATAACATGGGATTCAGCTTAGACAGTCGCCTCAGCTGGAAAAAACAGGATTTAATGTATCCACAGTCAGTCATGATTTGGGGTACAATGTCCAGTGCAGGTGTTGGTAAACTCTGCTTTCTTAAATCCAAGGTCACCGCAACAGTCTACCGGAATGTGTTAGAGGACTTCATGATTCCTTCTTCTGAGGATCTGTATGGAGATGCAGATTTTATCTTCCAGCAGGACCTGGCCCCTGCCCATGTGGACAGAAGCATCAAAACCTGGTTTGATGCCCATGCCACAGTGCTTGACTGGACAGCCAACTGGCTGGACCTAAACCACATTGAGAATCTATGGGTTATTCTCGAGAGGAAAATTAGGGGCACCAGACGCAACAACAAAGAAGAGCTGACAGCATCAAGGAAACCTGGGCTTCCATAACTCCCAGTTAATGCCACAGACTGATTGCCTCAAAGCCACGTTGCATCGAGGCAGTGATTAAGGCAAAGGGATTCACAACCAAGTATTGAAGATTGACATATCATTTTGAAAGGACCATATTTTGATTGATTTGTTGTCATCCTAATTTCTGTCTTTTTTTCCTGCCAAAACTGAGAAGTAGTGTGGGCTGATGTCTTCACAGTATTCTAATTTTTTGAAATCCTGTTTTTGTGTGTTTCATGAGCTGGAAGCTCAAATTATGTTAAAATAAACAAATAAATAACTGAAAAAATTTAAATTGTGGGCCCTGAATCTATCATCTATTAAATATTATTTTTTGAATGGAATTATGGAAGTTAAACAACTTTTCCATGATATTCTAATTTTTTTTGGAAAGGTTCTGTATTTTTAATATCTCTGGCAAAATAGTCACAGAAAAACAAACCACTCTCGGAATTAGCATGGAGCAAGCCTGTAGAATGTAGGATTTGTCCAGTGCTGACTTCACTTAAAAATAAAATATTTAAAAAAATTCTGCATTTCTTTCCCATTATCCAATTTGAATGGTAAACAAAATTGTAAAACTGAAATGTGTATACCGTATACATCCAAAGTTAAAAATCAAGTCAAAGTTTCTTTATTTGTCGTTAATTGTGTACCCAGGGTCCCAGTTACATCCAACAAAAGTATAAATTATAAAGAAATACTGTAAAAAGATCTAAGATATGAACTAAGAAATACGCTAAACTAAGAATATTCTTAACACTAGTAGTACAAAAACAATACATCGAACAACATCCACCTCTCACTTCACTGATTCTGTCTGTAATCATGGCTACCCCAAACGTTTTAGTTTGTAAGGTGTTTCAGCTCTTTCATCTGAAGGAGGCAGTATTGCTTTGCATTGGTTCAGAGTGCTTTAGATTGTATTGTCTTCTACTGCGTTTCTGTTGTAGAAGTAAAGTGTGCTCTTTTCTAGCGCGAGAATTGTGATGGTCTGTGATGTTATCCTTTGTCTAACTGTGTGCACCAGGCTCTTATATCAGTAAGCATATTTTTCAGAACAAACACATTTACTGTTGCCCCTCTAATAAGGAGGTTTATTGATTACGAACAAAAAGCAGTTTGTGTTTTGTTATTTTCTTTCATGACATGAAATTAGCCCTGAACAAAAAGATGTCCTAAAATCCTACTTCAATGTTGCATTGTGCTCTGACTTGTTAGCTTTACTGTTTTGACCTTTGCCTTTTATTACAGTCATGTATCAGTCGTTCTTACTGTGCTAGATTGTGCTTTCAAAATTTTGAGCAAGCTAATATGTAATTCAGTTGGAAAGAGTTTTATGAATTTACATTTAACAAAGTGTATTTAACTACTGAACATTAAAAAAAATTGGTATTAAATAAATAAACCCCTGCTTAGTGTAAAGCATACAAGAATACAGTTTGCTTCAGCAGAGGCATGGTTTGAACATGTCCAAACCATCTCAGCCTGGTCTCCCTAACTTTATCTCCCAGTTGTTCAACATGTGCTGTACCTCTGATGATCTCATTCCTGATCTTATCCATCCTTGTCACTCCTAATGAGAACCTCAACATCTTCGTTTCTGACACTTCCAGTTCTTTCTCCTTTCTGATGCACAAATGGTCACTCATAATTTGTCCCATTAACTACATAAATTAGTTTTAGACTCATCCGTCTACTCTCTTTTCATCATTAAATGGCTTTTTAGTATCTGAAGCTGGCATTTACCACTACATTTATTTTATGGCCCTGTTGACGCTGCTAAACTTTTGCTACTTTTATTTCTCAAAGCGTTTCTTTCAAGATATATAAAAGAAAACAAATTACATTGATAGAAGGCGCACATGCACAGCCAGGGACACACTGATGAGTGTGAAAACATCCTCAACAAACACACACAAACGCACACACACAAAGTGATACTAAACAAGGCTGGCAACTCCTCCAAACAGCACCACTGAGATAAGAGTGATAACAAACATTGTTCCAGCAGCCAAGTCTTTTCTCCGGAGGAACACTTCAATGAAAAAGTGTGCCACTTTATGAACATAATAAGACGTCAAGAAGTCAGCTGGTGAATGCACCGCACCGCAAACGATAAGAAAACCGCCCCGGAGAAATGAAGCAATTCAAATAAACAGAAAACCTGTCTATTTGAATTGATTTGAAAAACAAAACTGTTCTTTTGGGAATGCATCAAAATCAAAGTTTATTTTTTTTTTTGTTTACAAGAAAAACTTTATTTTCAATCTAAGTCATACATTTAAAATGACTAGAGTGTATTCTAAAGTATTTCAATAAAAATGTTGAGTTTGTGAGTTCACTGAGTGACCTACAGCAGGAATCTGTTCCCAGCCTGGTTGAACACTTTTGCCTCTTCTCCACTGTCACGGAGCGGTTCGGATAGTTCCGGCTCGACCCGTGTTTGAGGGCTTTTCCACTAGTACTTTGGACTAGGGATGGGGCCAATCCGATCCGGTATCGGCCTCCGATACCAGCAAAATTTACGTATCAGATTTTCCGATCCATGATGCATGTTGGCTTCAAACTATGGAATGGATTTCCTGAACGGAGCCGTGTCTCATAAACCCAGAGTAACAAGACCAAGATACAAGATACTCCGCTGATGGAGCAGGTATAGACCCCTCCCAGCTTCTGCCTTGCTCCATCAGCAGAGTCTACACCTGCTCCATCAGCAGCGTCTACACCTGCTCCATCAGCGGAGTCTACACCTGCTCCATCAGCAGCGTCTACACCTGCTCCATCAGCAGCGTCTACACCTGCTCCATCAGCGGAGTCTACACCTGCTCCATCAGCGGAGTCTACACCTGCTCCATCAGCAGCGTCTACACCTGCTCCATCAGCAGAGTCTACACCTGTTCCATCAGCAGAGTCTACACCTGTTCCATCAGCGGAGTCTACACCTGTTCTATCAGCAGAGTCTACACCTGCTCCATCAGCAGAGTCTACACCTGCTCCATCAGCAGAGTCTACACCTGTTCCATCAGCAGAGTCTACACCTGCTCCATCAGCAGAGTCTACACCTGACAGATCTCTGTTGCAGCCCAGCTGCTCCTCACAGAGCAGCACAACGCTACAGCTTCAGTACTTGGTAAGAACAGACACGTTTCACATCATTTTATTTGTGCCAATAAGGACTTGCTTTTATTTTATTTATAAAGAAAAAAAGGTGAATAAATACTGAATATGCACCACATGTTGAACATGTGGGATGAAATTATGTGCACAGGGTCCCAGTTACAGACAACAATAAAATGTAAAAGAAAAACAGTAATAAGATCAAAGATATGAACAAAGAAAAATGTCAACTAAAAAAACATCTACTAATAATACACTAATAGCATTAAACAATAAAAACAATATGTCAAACAGCAACATGAACTTGAGTTTTTGTGCAGCCTTATGAATCTCTAACCAGAATAATCACTGTGAAAAATCACATCATGTTGCTGCTGATCTGTTTCATGTTGCTGCTGATCTGTTTCTTGTTGCTGCTGATCTGTTTCATGTTGCTGTGTTCATTCGTGCCTCATCTGCTCACACAGACTCATGTTTGTGCTGATGTTCGGTGTAATGTTTAGATGTTATTACTGTTTTTCTTTTACATTTTAGTGTTGGATGTAACTGGGACCCTGTGTACATAATTTTGTTCCACCACATGGACCACATGTGGTGCGAATAACAATAAAGAATCTGACTCTGACTCTCTAACATACTTCCTGTTGCTCTTTGCTCCACTGCTGCTGCAGATCATTATGAAGAAACTTTTTCACACTGATCATTTAAAACAAACGGGCAGGTTTTTAGGATTCTGTCGCTTTTTTTCTTGTTGTTGTTGTTTCATTTTGAACCTAACATCTTTGATAAAGACAGTATCTTCCTCTGCTGCTTTCCTGTTGTAACAGTTTATAAAAACGCAGATAAAAAAAATGTGCACTTTCTTTTAAATTGGAACAGTGAGCACCTGTGACTAAAATAATGACTACTAGTAACGTGTGTTAGTGACTCTGGTCATGGTCTAATCACATTGTGAACCATCTTGCTGTCCTGTCTCTCCATCAGGTCATCATTCCCTGTGCATCCAGTCTATGGATGGGATGTTGATGTTCTTTGAGCAGGATAGCTACTCCTTTGGTAGGTTCCTCCCTGGTTTCCTGCTGCCTGGTCCACTGGCGTACAATCCCAGGACAGACAGCTTCCTCACTGTGTCGTCCGCACGCCAGCTTGAGAGCTACAAGTAGGTTTATTTTATAAAATCATCTGCATGGGGTATTAACAACGAAGATGATTCTGGGCCATCAGTTTTGCATTGTTGTCTAGGTGGTTTGCACTGTCGCCTCACAGCAAGAAGGTCCTTGGTTTTATTCCTGGCTGTGTAGTTTGTTGACGCTCTCCTGGTGCATACATGGGCTTTCTTCATACACTCTGTTTTCTCTCACAGTCCAGAAACTTGCCCATTAGGTTAACTGGTGATTCTAAATTGGCAGGTGGTGTAAGTGTGTCTTTGTGATGAACTGGTGATCTGTCCAGGCCAAACCCTGTCTCTTGCTTGTTGACTGCTGGAGATGGGCATAATCATCTTATGACCCTGAACAGGATCAATCATGTATAAAAATGATACATGATTAAATGAAACATGATTAATTTAGCATATGCCTTGCTAAGATCTGGAAAAACAAGTTTCTTCTAATGTCCAGGGGAAAAAATACTACTGTATTGCACTGGGCGCTAACATTTTTAAGCCAAGAGCTAGCATTTTCAAACAAAGTGTATTTAGTTGATCATAATTAATGGTTTGCTGGTGAAGATTCTCAGTCATCCAGGACATGATAAAATATAAAATAAAAAAAATTCAATACAGAAACAACTGGACTTTATTTTTAACAGAAGACTTTTCGCTAGTCATCCGACTAGCTTCGTTATCTCAGCCTTTTAAAACCTCACTCCCAGACTCTGCTCTTTGAATTTAGAAAGCTCGTCGGATGAAGAGCGAAATGTCTTCTGTTACAAATAAAGTCCAGTTGTTTCTGTATTGAACTTTTTTGATAATTAACAGTTGGGTTTATTGTCATTGGGAACTTATATATATATATAAAAAATATATATATATTTACAATAGTTATCAAATGTACTAAATAGTATTCTTTAGATGACAAAATAATGTTCCCAGTGCAGTCTATAAGTTTTTTTTCCTCATTCTATAATCTACTACAATAAAATTTGCCCATGTACTATTAGTTCTTTTGACTTAGGTAAATGAAGTTACTGTCAACACCCCACCCCACCCCACCAGCCTCTGAGCCTCCTCCCTGCATGCTTTCTCATCACCACCACAGATAGTCCCAATTATGCACACACACACATTCACAGACAAATTATTGCGCACTTACTTTCAAATCAACCATGCTTCCTCCTATCCACTCATTATTGAAACAGCTAGATGACATGTTGAATTTAAATATCAAAGGAGGCTGAATGATTTCAGTTATTTTATAATGTTATTTCAGTATTATTTTTGCCTTATTTAATTCATTCACTCATGCAAGGGTGAGCCTGTCAATTCATTGAATGTTTCTTTAAACGCAAAAAGACCCTGACATATTTAATATATTTTCTAGTCTGTTTTCCTCTGCAGGAAATGGTCACAGCCTGATGAAAAAGTTTCTTTACTGGCAGTCTTCCATAAAACTCATTAGTCTGCTTACTGGTCTTTTTGAAGGATCAGCAGGAACTGCTACCGTACAGATGAGTTCAAAACTATTAATCATGAGTTGTATCGCAAAAATCAAACTTTTAGACTCCCTCATTTTGTACATTTAAAGTGTGACAAATAAGAGGAACGTTTAGCACACCAGCATTTATATATTTTTCTTACATTTCGTCAGAATAATGCTGAATAATCTTGATTGTTGCAGAAGTCTCGAGAGTTGAGACGCTGATCTAATTGAAACCTAAATAAATATATGCAGCTCCAATGTGTGTTTCTTTTTTCTATCCATTCATTTCCATATAAGTGAGAGGTGGGGAACACCCTGGATAAGCTGCTAGTCTTTCACAGGGCCACACATGAAGACAAACAAGACAATTATTCACATGCACACTTTCACCTATGGCCAATTTAAAGTTCTCAATTACCATAATAAACATGTTTTTAAACTATAGGATGAAACCAAAGTACTTAGAGAAAACCTTGTATGGGCAGGACGGCGGATTAGTGGTTAGCATTGATACCTCACAGCAAGAAAGTACTAGGTTTAGGCCCCGTGTTGGGTCTGAGGTGTTTTTGTGTGGAGTTTGTATGTTCTCCTCATGTTTGCATGAGTTTTCTTCCCTGGTTTCCTCCCACAGTCTAGATTCTAGAACATGCATGTTAGGCTGCCCTCTTGAAAAAGATATGTGTGATCACATTCAACCTTTATTTATACAGGTCAGTCTCATTGAGTCACGAGGACTCGTTTTCAAGAGAGACTTGTTTTAAACGACATATAAAGTACAGACAACAATATACAACAATAAAACAAAATTAAATTAAAAGTAATGTTATAAAACAAGAAGATCAAGGAGCTTTATAAAACAAGGTAAAATACTAAAAACAAGAACATATTTGCTTCGACTTTTCTATTGACCTTATCAATTGCTTAAAATTCCTTTAAATAAATCAAAGTGGACAGCTTCAGATCTTTTCGCAAGTTGTTCCAGGTTACAGGAGCAAAGTAAGAAAAGGCCTTGTTGCCGAATTCAGTCCGCACTGAGAGAACGCTGCAGGTATGGATGGCCTGAGAGTGCACGCCGTAACTGCACTGACGATGTGACATGTGGGAGGAGATGCAAGATGGCAGCAGATCAAGGAGTGATTTAAAGATGAAAATGAACCAGTGTGAGCCTATGTGTAGATAATGATGACCAACTGACCAGTGAGTACAGAGTGCAGTAATGGGTACGGTAGTTACAACCAGTTATGAATCTTAGCTCACCATGGTAGACAGCATCCAACATCTGCAAGGAGCTGGCAGGGACATTCATGTAAATAATGTCACCATAATCAATAACTGACAGGAAAGTAGCAGTTACAAGGCATTTTCTGGCCATCCAGAGTTAATTAAGATCTATTTCTGAAAATAAAACACAGTTTTAATTTCAGTTTCTTTATCAAGTTTTCAACACGTGGCTTAAAAGAGAGATGTGCATCAACTAAAATTCCCAAGCATTTGTAAGAATCTACAAACTCAATAGGAACACCATTTGTTGATAAGATAGGAGAAAGAACTGTTGGCACCAACTTTCAGTTTGAAAACATCACCACCTTTATTTTAATCATCATTTAGCACCAGTTTGAGATGGAACAAGTCTGACTGAATGGTGTCAAATGCAGACTGAAGCTGGAAAACCTTAGCAACGGTTTAACTTGACAAGAAACAATTGTATTGCCAGCATAGAGATGTCGAGGAAAATCTCAATGGGATTTTCCTGGTTAAATATAAGGGTTAATATGCAAACAGTACATGCAGCAGCGGTTTTTATTACCATACCATACCATACCATACCATACCATACCATACCATACCATACCATACCATACCATACCATACCATATCATAGCATACCACTTTATTTATAAAGCACTTAAAACAGCAACAAGGCCAACCAAAGAGCTGTACAACAAAACAAAACTTGCAAAGGACACAGGATAAAACACATGGATCCAAATAGGTAAAGATAAGAACTAAATGGCTAACATTATAGAACACAGACAAGCTAAAAATCAACTCACACAGTGTCAAAAGCCAGGGAATAAAAGTGAGTTTTTAAACGAGACTTAACAACAGTGAGAGTGGGAGTCTGCCTGACATGCAGTGGTTACTCATTCCACAGTCTTAGACCTGCAACAGAGAAGGCCTTGTCACATCTGAGCTTAAAACGAGTGCCTGGAACCAATAAACGTCTGGTCTGCTGACCTCAGAGAGCGCTGTGGGACACATGGCTGCAACAGATCAGCGAGATAAGAGGGGGCAGAACAGCTCAGAGATTTAAAAACATACAGAAGGATTTTACTATGAATTTTAAAGTGAACTGGGAAGTGAATCTCTTTTGTCTGTACCAGTTAAAAATCGGGCTGCAGCATTTTGAACCAGTTGTAAACATTCAACATTGGTCTGACTGATTCCAAACAGAAGTGCATTGCAGTAATCAAGCCTGGATGTTATGAAAGCATGTATTATTACTTTTGGACAGTATGGACTTCAACTTAGACAACTGCCTAAACTGAAAATACAAATGAAAAAGTAGGATTTAACAAACGTGTTTAACGGTACATGGCTGTTTAGTTTAATAGAAGGGTTCGTTTTCACTCCCAGATTAGTGACCACTTGTTTCTCTAACGGGGTTAGAGAGGAAAGGTCGATACAGTGGTTCTTGATTGTGCCTTTAGGTGGAAACAACATGACTTCAGTCTTCTTCTCATTAAAACTTAAGAAATTTAACGTGTAAATCCTGTGAAGAATAAGTGCATTAGATTTAATTTTATTTTATTTTTGGGCTGCACTTTACTGATAATCACTTATTTCTTGGGCACTTAACAATGGTTTGGTTGTTTGCCCAATAGTAATTACAGTAAAGTAATTCTTAGCAGGAATGCATATCGCCATCACATGTGATGCTAGAAGTGTAAACTTGGATCATCATATGATGAGAAGAACTCTTAATTTATATCCAACACTGTCCAATTCTGATAATGCCACCGGTGTCACATGTGACGGATAAATATATCCTTGGGTTTACTGTCATAGGAGAGAAAACCAAGTTTCTCTAATTAACAGAATGTTCTGCCACATTTAGGTGACATTTATTACTCTGGAACAGATTATTATACAGAAACAAAGCCACGCATGAAACAGTCCAAGCATTAAAAATGTCTGTGCATGAACTGATTAGCTATTGTTACAGTTCCCCTGCGGGCTCTGTGCGCACCAGAACATTAAGCAGTTTTACACCTCATGTTGTTTTCATCAACCGATTCATTTTCTGAATATTAGTATATGACACATACAGTCGCACCCTCCGGCTCCAGACACTAATGCTGTTTGGCTTGGGTTTTTTAAAATGAATTTCCCTATTTTAGTGAAGCAAATTAGAACTTTTTTTAATTTTTTTTATTCATGAAGTAGGAATTTATCCAATATATCAAGCCTCGTTGTCATTCGAAACACCTGAGGAACAACAACAGTGATTTCTTCACTCAGGCTATTATTTTCTACTGTACAATTCCACGATTTAATTATATACGCCGTGGATCTGCAGCTGTCGTACACCGAGGTGTGGCAACCTGCGAGCTGTCGGCTTGTTCATCTGTTTAATGAAACACTTTTCTTTGTGAGAGTAGGTTCACCGTGCAGGTCATTACTCTAATTATTCCTGCTAGTAATACAAGCTGATGACACAAATCAGAAGAACAGCCATCTCTGGCAGGGTGGTCTGAACAGGCTTATAAAGAAGATTGTTTATAGGAGTTTAAACTTAATGATCTCATGGATGTGGCAATTTTCTCAGGAACAAAATGGTACCAGAAAAATATTATGTCATAACAACTAAAGAGTGGTGGGGAAAAAAAAAGACAATTTAGTTGATAAGTGTTTGGACGGAGGGTGGTAAACACTCAAATGGCAAGCAGAGCAAATGACAAACACCCAAATTACTCACGTCTTAATGATATATTTACTGCATTCGCTGTATTTGGTTAGGCATTAAAGAATGAACGCTTAGAGTGTAGAAATGGCTATTCCATGAAAATATGTTTGTGTTTACTGTATATTCCTACATTTAAGCAGTTTAATGTAGTTTTGTTTTCTCGCATTGTTCCTTTAGTGGGCTGTTATTGAGGAAAAGTTGGCACTTTGTAGCCAATTATGGTGCCCAGGTGCAGCCTGTACGCTTGACTCCTTTCACAAACACAGTAACCGGATCAAAGAGGGAAGTTTGTAAAGCTGGAGGACAGAAAAAAACTGTCGACACGGCTTCCACGTGCAAATTTCTCTTTCCTCCCTTTAGCTAATAACGGTTTGTAAACGAAAATTGATAAAAGTTTCTCAGCATTTTAACTTGCTGCATTATATATGTTTGACAAAACCACCAGAAAAAAAAATATTGATGGGGTTCAAGGTATTCATTGAAAACTATGAAATCAAACAAAGTTGTAGTATTCAAATGGTGCAGTTTGAAAGAGTTCACTGCAGATTTCCACATATAATGAACTGCGGTTCTGAAGTGCAGGTACGCACTCAATATACACAAAGCGCTTTTATCGACATGCTGACATCTACTCAATACACCCAAATTGTCAGACTTGGTACCAAACAGCTCTTCAGTGAACATCATCGTGGTTTCTGTCACTTGGGCTGTTTCGTAGGTACCGTATTTTTCAGACTATAAGGCGAACTTAAAATCCTTTAATTTTTCTGAAAAACCAACAGTGAGCCTTATGTATTAACTCTGGTTGTGCTTACTAACCTCAAACCAATTTAATGTGGTACACAGTGCTCAAAAATCTATCAAAATGTTTTTGTTTCGCTTAATGCGCTTTATGATCCAGTGCGGCTTACAGTCCGAAAAATATGGTAAACAAATTCACGTGGTAACTGCAACATTTTTGTTGTGTTTAGCCAAATACCCAGAGACAAGGACTGGGGAGTGAACAAATGTCAAGACAGAGAATACACTTAAAGTGAATTTATTTACAGTGGGTAGTAAAGCACATCTGGAACCCTGAGGAGCAAGGACATGAGTTAGATGACATTTTCCAAAAGGAGGATGATATTTTTGGTAGATTTCAGATTTTACTGTAGGTTGGGTAGTAGGGCATGTGGGTGGAAGGTGAGGAAGGCAGATGAGGAGACAAGAGATTTCCAGGTGTTCTTCAAAGAAGTTCAGGCACAGGTCGCTCACGAGGAGAGATACTGTAAATAGCAAAAGGAACACGGGTAAGTCTTTCTCAAGGATCATAGAATACAAAGGGTAAGAAGCACGACTACCAGAGGCAGGTAATGCTCCAGCAGCGAGTAGAAGTCATCTACTGCCTTATACTCCTAGCGTCTCGTTAAGATTATCTTCAGGTGTGGAAATGTTGGCACCATAGTGTCTTTGGAGCAGCAGGAAAAACAGGAACTCCCACTTTTTTATTATTTAAAGACACATTAACCATTGACAAGACAAACAATAACTGTCTACATTTTGTTTCTTAGTTAATGTTTTTTTTTCTAAATAGTTCTTATGACAGTAATGAGAGCATTTAATGTGAACCTGGTCTGTGCATCCAGAACTTCTGGACTGGATTATTGTCTGAAAAACACTAAACAGTCTTCAGAGTTTGATGGAGGGACGTCTCTTCACATGTTCCTGTAAAATTTGGAAAACAAAAAACAACTAACATACAAGCATCTTAAAGAATATTGGTCATATTTTACTAAATGAGCATTTTCGCACTCACAGGACATACACGCCACATTCCCGCACTCTGTTGCTCTTTTTACTCGCTCCACTCAACAGTTTTGTACATGAAGTTGCTGCTGTCACTAAATTGTGCTTTTCTGTTTTCTTCCAATAGAAACTACGTCTGATCCCGTTCTTCTGTCTTTTCTGTCCTCTCAAACCCCTAAAAGCTGAGTCAGATGGCAAATCATGCCAATTCTGGTTCAGTTGGAGTTGTTTCTTTCCACTGTCACCCAGCACTTGCACAGCATGGGCGGCAAGGACAAACGTTGATGCACTCTGATAATTTCCTTGCTACTGCAGATGATATCTACGAACTGGCGTGCATTTTATTTGAATGTGTTGCATTTTAATACAAATTAATAAACTGTAATTTGATTTGGAACTTGTTCTGAATTGGATTTATGATTTGGACTTGTTTTTTCAAAAAACACTTGTTGTAAATTGGCACAAAAAACAAATACATTGAATTGAATGCCGATAATAAAAGACAAAAAATATCTTTGATCTTTTGTAGTTGGACTGAAACTGTCTAAATGCCGTTTTTCTGAACATCAGCTAACATTCACATCCGATTCAGAATTTTGCAGCAGCTCCAGAAAACACGTTACCCTGCGTTGCACCAGCCTCTATGTCTGGCATGCCTCCACTTTATGTGTGAAAACAGTCTCCTGGGTTCATAAAAGGACTCTTTCACTTGTTCAAAAAGGCTGGAGAAAAGCCTTTTGTTGAAGGAAGCTTTTAGCTTTTATAGACCCAACTTAAAGATCTAACAGCTGAAATTGTTGACTATTTATTCTGAAGAAATCTCAGCATTGCTTGAAATTGACTTGCAAAGCCCAGTGAGCATTATTAATTGTGTGAATGTTTATGAAGCATTGTGATCCATTTTTCTTCCATACGTCATTCTGCATCTTTCTCATTTCACAATTTTTGTGCTATTTCAACAAATCATAAATCAAAACATTCAGCTCTTTCAGAACAATCCTGCTTTGACTTTTTGTGTTGGTTCAACTTTAGCTTTTTGAAATATTTAGCCTTTTCTGCCACTTTTTTCTCCTCATAGAAAATGAATTGAGCTCATTTCCTTCAGGTCTTAAGATCTGTTTATAACCTTTTACTGTTCCTTTCACATTTTGTTCTGGTTTAGCTACTTTCAGCTAATTTCCGCAGTTTTTTTTTCAGCTGTTTTGTGATCCTTTCTGCTTCTTTCTGCTAACTAAATGTTTGTGCTTCTTCAAACTTCTTTCTGCTAATGTCATCTTGTTAGGCTTCTTTCAGCTTATTTATGCAATTTCAAAATTTTCTGGTATTTCAGCTATTATTTAGCTGTTTTATGCAATTTTTTAGCTGTTTCAGCTAAATCCACGTTTTTTTTTTTAAAACTCATTTAAACATTTTCAGCCTAATTCAGCAAAAAAGTGCTCTCTCCACTTCTTTCTTGTAATTCCAGCTTCTTACTGCCTTTTTTAGCTACCTGTCAGGAGGTTTATGTTTTATGTTTTTTTTTGTTTTGTTTTGGTAATTTCAACTTTTTTCAAATAATTTCCACTTTTTTGTGATCATTCCTGCTTCTTTCAGGCTAATTGGGCAAACGTGTTCTTTCTGCTGTCTTCTGCTAATTTAAGCTTGTTCTACCTTTTCAGCTTCATTTTTAGCATTTTTAAATCATTCCAGCTGTTTTCATGAAATTCAAGTTTTTTTATGGTAATTTATTCTACTTTCAACCTAATTAACGTCTTCCTACTAATTTCAGCTTGTTATGCCCCATTCAGCTTTTTCTGTTAGTTTCAGTTATTTCAGCTACTATTTAGCTGTTTTATGCTATTTTTAGCATTTTCAGATAATTCCACATTTTTAAAGCTTATTTCAACACATTCCACTTCTGGAAGTTTAAACTTCTTTCTACCTTTTCAGCTACTTTTCAGCTATGTTTTTGTAATTTTTTTGCTTTTTTAGCTAACTTTTATAATTTCTGTGCCGATTTTTGCTTATGTAAACTTAATTCAGCAAATGTGATATTGATATTATCGTTGTATCTCGATACAACGATAATAAAGCTCGTTCTGATTCTGATTCTGATGTGCTTTTTCTGCTTTCTAGGCCTGTTCGTTCTTTTCAGCTAAAATTCAACACTTTAAAAAAACTAATTTCAGCTGTTTTTCAGCAAGTTCATTAACACTAAGCATTCATTCTGCATTTTCGCAGGAAATTCAATTTCTCTAGTTGAATTTTATTATAATTTGTAAAGCTTGAATACGTCTATAATTGCCTCTAAATGTTTCTTTTTTTAGATTTAATCCTCGTTGTTTTTCTTAATGTTTACAGTAAAACAGAGTAAAGCTCTTCCTCGTAGCTGTCCGGGACTCTGTTTCTTGCTCTGGGACACACTGACCTTGTCGCAGAACAGATGTTTGTCTTCTGTTGCAGCTAAGTGGATGAGTTTATATTCACTGCTGATGTTTAGGCTGCTAACAAAGTGAGACGTACTTTGACCCTCGGTAACTTCAGGGAAACACAGCTGCGTTTCACATGTTTCTGCAGACAAGCTGAAGAGACACAGACAGTTTATAACTGGGGCTGGTGGGTATCACTCTTACAACTAATTTTCTGCTTGCTATTATCAGCCTGACGCTCCTTAGACAGACACTGGAATGTTGTAGTGATTCATGGATCTTGATACCAACTACATGAGGAAATTGAAGGTGAAGCCATGTTCCTGAAAAACAAAAGTTTGGCTCTTTAGGTGGAGTTCTTAAGACGCGTTCCAGTAAAATCACTGGTTTAGTAACTGAGATAAAATCACGTGTTTCCAGAAAGATTCCTGAGCAGCAACAAATTACAGGCTGAAAATCCTTTGAAGGAACGAGCAGCACCTGCTGTCGTTCAGTCCATAATTTAAGATCATCTTATGATGACAAGTTGAGAAGAAATAGCAGTGTAGCTCAAACCTTAAAAATATAACATTTATGTTGCGCAATCTGTAGACTGAATGACTCTCACCTGCCTTTCATCTTTCAACAAAGGCATCTCTGTGTGTTGAGTCTCAATAGACAAAAGTGACAAAGCGAGAAACTGAGTTCCAGTTATTCATTCATAAAGTTTCACAACTGGATTTGTATGCTGTCATTGTGCATCCCAGTGTGTAAAACTATCCCTTTTGGGAAATGAAGCAACTGAAGGGGAAAGGTTTGGTTCATTCGTCATGCGCCGGCACGTTAACTGACATTGAGTCATGGGAAAGCAGTGACAGGGCATGGGAAGCAAGTGTTTCCCAAAACGTCATCCGAGCTCCAATGCAACTACAGTTAACTGCAAGGTGCAGCGAACATGCACCGATCTCTGCCAGTTTCCTTTTACGTCATCAAAAACACTAAACAGTTAAATAAGGAGGCACTATTAGCACAATCAGGCTAAATTGTGTGCTTTAAATGCTTATTCATACAGTTAGAATAAAACCTTTTTTTGTTGTTTTCCTTTCTTTCAGATTTTTTTCATGATTTTTTTTTTCAGTCAAATAGTTTTCTCATGTTTTAACCACTGAATCACATCAAGGTTGCAACTTTTATCTATTGTAACTTGTACAACTTCTGACTTATTAAATGCTATTTCTCATAAAAAATACATTGAAATTCCTCCACAAATATTGTTCTTTTTGAGGTTGATCCATTATGAGAAGGAGTTTGTGGCAGCTCCTCAGTCTGAAGAAATATTTTGGATAAATTCAAATAAAGTTCAAGACAAAAGTAATTGGACTTTATTCTATCTTTTATTCTATATTTTGGATATAGGACAAACGTTTCAACGAAGAAGAATCCATCCAGAGGACCTGACTCAACCTTGTTAGATTGTTCTATTAGAAATCTACTTCAGCAGACAAAACGTTGTTTGTGGCTTCATTTTCTCCTTTTGGCTTTTACATACCATTATGCTAATGTCAGGTTTTAGCTATGGGTATTGCAATTTGGCTTATAGCCACTGTTTAGTTAATTTTAGCATTTAGCTATAGTTTTGATGACTTTAGAGTTTAGCTCCAGTATATTTTTTTTATTCTTTGCTTTTAGCTACCATTTTCATATTTGCAGCTTTTTGCTACAGTTTGGCTAATTGTAGATTTTTGCTTCTGTTCGGTTTATTTTAGCTTTTTCCATCCATCCATTCATTGATCTATCCATCCATCCATCAATCCATTCATCCATCCATTTTTTCTGGAGTCTGTTCACTTTTAGCAACTAGTTTGATTTTTTTATCATTTTAGTTATTAATTACAATTTTGACAGTTTTAGCTTCTGTTCTGCTTGTCTTAACACTTCAGTCAACAATTTTTTTTTTCTTCTGCAAATGTCAGCGTCATTGAGCACTGGACAAAAATATGTTCTGCAAAAGTACAGTTCCTCCAGTTTGTGCCACAATAACCATTAAGTATGTTTAAAGTTTAATAGATTGAACAAAAAAGGCAAGACTCCTCTGTTTGCGGATGGTGAGACTTATGTTACTCATCAGGTAACACATTTTCATCAGTGCTTGATCTCTTGGTCTGAATCATTACTAAATAAACATATAGATTGTGAAATCAGCCACTGTGTTTGGCAACTTCTTTTTATTTTTATTTTGCACGAACACGGAGAGGAAGTGATTGTTCTGTAATGGTAAACATCGTTATTAGTCAGGGGGCTGAAGAGCTGTAGATGCTGCACTTTCTGTGGGTTTACAGATGTGCAAAGAAGCGAGGGCTTCTATTTATATCTCCTAGCTTGCACTGAACGTAAAAGGAGGCTCCCTGCATGGGTAATTACCACAGGATGTGGCATCTGGGCCAGGTGTAAATCCTTGGATGTAGCCTTCATTACCGGGGATGCTTCAGGACATCGGCTCAGAAGTGAGAGTAACAACAGTGTGGGATTAAGCAACTTTCTTCACTCCTCTTCCTCTGAGACCTCCCATGCACAGCCTCAGCCAGTTCTTTATTTCAGGCCTCAAAGGAGGTCCTTGTCTCAGACAATGCAAACGCTTTCCGAAGGGGTTTTGATCATGCGGGGACGCTGTGCCGCGTGACGGGCCTCAGACACAGAGATTCCCACTCGGAGAACACAAACTCAGAGGATTAGTAGAAAAACTTCTTACATGGCTACATATGAAGTATTTTACTAGATTGTAACCAGGCATTACTTCTATCTCCAGCTCAAAAGGAGACCTAGATGCTTGAATGTGTTTGTGAAAGCAAGTGGGTGTGCATGCTTCTATTATTTAAAAAAAAAAAACACTTTCATCTTCTCTCATTTTCCACCAGAGTGGTACTTATGCTTCCCCACCTCTCAAAGTCAGACGGAGGTTTAGTTTAAGTTGTGAAGCAGGCAGGGTTTTCCATCGAAAAGTAAGTTTTCAAGCTTATGAAAAGAGAGATTTAGTGGTTATTTGGTGTGGAATTTATTTTTGAGAAATCCACTCGAGCATCCTTTAAAGCTCTCCTGCAGAACAGGAAAAAAATAATAAATAAAAAACTGGTCTTGCAGTGATCCAAAATAACAAGTGAGAGGATGTCCTAGTTCTCCTGAGAACATGTTAACATACAATAAAACATTACATAAAGATTTATTTAAGAACTGGCTCTCATTATTCTAAATGCCATGTGTTTATTGTTTGTACATTTTTTCCCCAACTAAACATTAAATAGAGACGGTCGATGGTTTCAAAGAAGTAAACAGATGGTGGTGAGACTCAAATGTTTCTCTTGAATTAACTAGTCCAACTAACTCAACATTCATGGGGAGCGGTGGCGCAGAGGTTAGAGCTGGTGGGCCTGTGATCGGAAGATCGCCGGTTCAAGCCCCAGTGCAGACAACATAAAAAACATGTGGGTGGAAAAAGGTGAAACACCCACACCTGCCTCCACCCTCATTCACCCCACTCTGGGCCCCTGAGCAAGGCC
>JARVGS010001166.1:10378374-10394332 GCA_031762315.1 Hypsolebias antenori | reverse complement strand
GGCTGGCTGGCTGGCTGGCTGGCTGGCTGGATGGATGGATGGATGGATGGATGGATGGATGGATGGATGGATGAATATTGTTCGTCAGATGAGACCACACATTTTTTACAGAAGTTTAAAAACAATGTGAATATTTTCTTTCTGGTATTACTTCTGTACATGTACAGTATAGTTGAAATTATTATACAGTATTTATTTTTATGTTATGATTTTGTTTTGGTTTTAAAAACAACGCAGCAAAGGTCACATTCGAAAGCTTCAGAGGCATTTAGCAACAACAGTGAGTCGGTTCGTTCTTTTAGCTGCTGCTATCAGTTTTGGATAAAGTTGAACAGCTGAGATCTTTTCCTTTGAACAAAAACAACCCGCCCAAAAAAAAAAAAAAATGTTTATTCTTTAAGATTAAGCTGAAAAGTTACTTTTTACTTTGCTGTCACGGCTTGTGTTAATTTTTCACAGCTGTCTGTGTCACCAGTCACCCCGATTTACGTAGGAGCCAGAAAAACTGGTATCCTAGCAACAGAAGCAGTTATCCTCACTTTATTTGTGCTGTCACACAATCTGTGTGTATGTGTTTACATATTCTCTGTGTGTGTTGGTATGCATGCTTTGGCCAAACGAGCGTGTGCATGTGCAAATGCATGCATGAGGGCTTTTGTGAGCTTCTGTATAGAAACTTGCAGTTAAAATGCAAAACGACACCTCTCTCCTGCCCATAAAGACTCCGGGTTTATTGGCATCTGGGAAAAAAACTGTTTACATTGTGCCTTCCACTGTTTCCAACGCCCATGGAAATGCTGTCGGACAAGGCTGAGTTAGCTCAGACTTCTGTCTTTCCTCACTTGAGAATGTTTACGCCCTAACTTTAAAATGTATTCACATGCCAGTTCTTGTTCAGTCGTACCACAAACCGCCCATCAGTGAAGTCAGTGTTGGAGGGGCTGCCTGCTGACCCCTTCTACAGAACGCTAACGTTCCCAGGGTGGACATTTTAAAACTCATTGAGCAAGAATTTTTCGTAATTGAATTTACATCAACTGGATCTAATAAACTCCAGAAGCATAGCTGGAAAGCTCCAAGAGTCCCTGAGAGGGATGTAGTGCGCTTTTCACTGGGTCTAATTTAATTACTGCTCTACCCCTTTAGACTCTTCACACATCTTCAGCGCCCTTGTGGTTTACTTAAACTTTGTCAAACATGGTTTGCATTTATTCTGTAAACTTCTGCGATGTTTTGCTCCTTTAGTTTCTTTTTGTTACAATTAACGGGGTCAGGTGAATTTAAACCCTATACGGTTTTAAAATGAAGACTGACTGATAACCTTTTACAGACAAAGCTTGTATAACAGTAATGCCTCTATCAGAACAGCATTGAAATTTTGCAGAAACTGTTTGTTTTTTTATGATTCATGCAGAAATGTTTTTAGAAATGACATAAAAGATACGGTGATGCATGTGCAATATTTGCTTTTTAAATAACGTTGGACAACAAATGAGTTATGCTGTTTATTGTATGCAGGTTAACACAAGGTCAGCAATGCAATGCAATGTTCAGGATGAGAAGAACTGTTCTGACTCACAAAAAAAAAAAAAAAAGAAGCATTCAATGAAAGTACAAAATAAAGTACCAAAAAGCAAAAAAAAGAAATATAATATTTGCAAGGTTCAAAAAATATATAATAAACAACAATGTGGTAGAATATAACTCTTGTAAATGAGTTTTCGAGGCTCAATGAGGTTAACCTGCCTAAATAAAGGTTGAATGAATAACGGTGCAAGTATAGGATGAAGATAGATAGATATTTTATTAATCCCAGGGGGAAATTTCAGGTATCCAGGAGCATTTTTTAGTTGTATAGAACAAAGACACATGAATTAATAAAAAAAAAAAAGCAGAATGCACAAATGAGAAAAAATAATTAGTATAAAAATTTTACTAGTAGTAATATAAGCTTAACTGCACATAATATATAGTGCACAAAACTAACTAACTACACAGGTTGTGTGACAGGTTATTGCTCAGGTAGTGAGAAACACTGAGATGAATTATGATGGTAAGGTAGTGACATGCATGATATAGCCACATAGTGCAGCAGCAATAAACATATTACGTGTCACAGATGTGGCTTAGTGCAATTGTCAATAGTTCAGTATTATTATCAATAGTTCAGTAATCTGACAGCTTATAACTGTCTTTGAGTTTTTTCATGCACAAAGTAAGACTCCTTTAGTAAAAGCTGAGGGTAGTAGGTGGAAAAGTCCTTGTGCTGGATGGGTGTGGTCCTTAATGATGCTGCGTGCTTTACGCAGACATCGGCTGTGGTAGAGGTCCTGGATGGTGGGGAGACTGCTACCAGTGACATCCTCTCCTGTTAGCACCACCCTAGTGCTTTTCAGCTTTGACTGGTGCAGTTCCCATACCACACTATGGAAAATTAAGTAATTAAGTAATACATAACATAAAATACCTCATGCAGTTAGTTTTCCCACAAAGTCTAGGTGTTGAAAATACTAATCGACTAGTCGATCAGTTGATTCTAGGCCATCTCGCGAGTTTTTCAATTTTACATCGTCTAGTCACAGTCAGTGGGTGTGTCACATGTCACGTGATCAGCTGGGCCGCTGTCTACAAAACTGATTCTTCCAAGCAGATGGAAGGTGAAGAGAAGGCAAAGTCTTCCCAGTCAGATAGAAATTAATCAACAGTGTGGAAGTATTTCACTAAAGATTGTTGTTTTTAGTTTGATTTTATTTAATTCCTAGTGGAATGCAACACTGCCCGCACCGTTGTTTTTAAGTTTCATTCTATTTAATCCACTAAATAAAATAAAAGCAGGAGTGCTCACCACTGGAGAATCCACCGCACATCACCCCCGGTGTGCATTGCGCACCATCACCGTTGGAGAATCCACAACCGACACGGATTGGATTAAATAAAATTAAACTAACTTTTGCAGCTTAATAGTTTTGGTTTTCCTGTTACTTATTTTCAGTATGATAAATGGTAGGAGTATAAATATATGCTCCCATGTTGGTTTCTTTTTGTAAGTAATAAATGACTTTATATTTTTTAGCAGCTTGAGTTCCTATGACGTCACCAACTACTCAAAGTAGACTGACTATTATGTTAATGTCAACTTTAAAAAATATATAGTCATTCAACCCCTACTTTCCACATTGCCATTGATATTTATGCTATTTATGCTCTAAGTGCACAGTGCTTGTATTAAACCAACGAATTTATAATTATCAACATAACTTTAGCCATAAAATGTAAGTCAGGTTACTAAGCTTCACATCAAACTGACAGTTATGACAAACTGTGCCTGCATGAAAAGAAAATCACAAGTCAAACCACACACCCTTTGAACCTCACACAAAGTTGTTCACTTATTTTTGTGATACTGTATATTTGTACTCAACATTTTCTGTATGTATTGTTTTCTTCTACTTTGTATGACTACAGGATACATGAAGCAATGTGGGGTTTAGTGTCTTTCCCAGGCAAACACTGAGTTAATTGAATGGAGTCTTCCAGTAGGCAGATGACCACCCTATAACTGAATAGAACAACAAAACTTTCGGCGAGGTTTCATGGAGAAAGAGCATTTCTACACACAGTGAGAAAATAATTCAAGTTACTGACCCTAACTAGGAGGGAAGCCTTGGGGAAAGCACTTATCGGTGAGCTAAAACAACCTGCCTCTGACAAAAAACATTCTTCTTTTTTTTAATCTGCTTTCTCAGAACACCCTTCCGTACTCTTGCCTACAGACATTCATTTTTATTTACCCTAAAATGGGTCGGCGTTTACCTGAAAGAACTTCAAACATTTGTTTCAGTTAAATTGCAAAAAGGTTGTATTGATCTGAAGCCAAGGAAATTCCTTGGCAATTTACTGTGGTGAGAGGAAGAGCAAGGGGGGGGGGGGTGTGCTTTTAAAGAGAACCACTGTCTCGGGTAGTTAATGTTTCTCTTTTCTCTCTCTTAAATCTATCAGAAGCGCAATGCAGAGGGAATTCAAATGATAACTGACTCCTCGGCCATCTCTATAGTCCACTCAGCAAGGTTTGTGCTGTGTGTGATTTAAGGAGGATTGTGCAGCAGCTAAATTGGCTGTAGATGAGGGCTCTGCAGCTTCATAACCTCGCTGCTTATATGGATGGATTATCTGAAGTAAGAGTGCCATATATTACATATGGGTGCTTTCTTGTGCTTTGACCTGGAAACCCCACCCTTGGCTGGTGTAATGGGATATCTGGGGGGGGGGGGGGGGTCTTAGTGGTTTAAGTAATTGGTTGCTGGCTTGGTGATATCATGCTTCTACCACAGAGCTCATGCCGGACTGTTAAACAGGACCAGTGCACTTGAAATGATGGCTTATATGCTGGAGTCGTTTTGAGCTGATTAGGTTTGTCTTTACATTCCTGCACTGACTGTTTCTTCTTCACATCCTCAAAGGAAATGAAAAGAGAAAGCATGTCTGGAGCATTGTTCGGCATTCAAAAGCACAAACTGGAATTATAATCTGAATGTTAATGAACCGAGAATGAGCTAAAAGGCTCTGTTTGTCATTGGATTTCAACTGTACCCATTATTTTTTTGTACACCTGTCGAAAGGCGACCATACATCTGAAATCCAGTGACAAACAGAACCTGGATCTCCGTCCATTCGTCCGTCTGAATGGATGGACGTAAACTTTCCCCTTGTCCCTGTCATAATGTCTGATCTGCTCCGAAAATTTAAACAAAATCTCTTACACATACGCATCATCACAAAACATGGTGCGGCTGTGGATGAGTGGTTAGAGCAGTTGTCCTCCAATTCAAGTGTTGCGGGTTCGAATCCACCACATGCCAAAGTGTCCCTGGGCAAGACACTGAACGCCTCATTGCCTCCGATGTGTGTCCCTTCAGTGCATGAATGTGATAAACCTCTGATTATTCTTTTTAGAATGATGTGTTCAATTAGCTTTGTACAGATCTAGCAGAGTGCTGTATGAATGGGTGAGAGCTTTGAGTGTCTTGATAAGATAGCACTATATACATATACTGTAGTCCATTTACCATTTAAGCGCAATCCATTTACTAGATGGCGTGTCACATACGTTACATCACCGCCACCTCCAAGTTCAAGGCTGCAAATCAAGGTAAATATTATACAAGGTCTTCACTTGTTAAGGTCATAACTTCTGATTTGCTTAAGATAATTTTATGAAACTTCATACACACATGAGCCATCACTAAACTGCATATTGCATATGTGTTGCATCCCCCCAGCTTTGAGGTCAAGGTTATAAATCAAGGTCAAATGTAATACAAGGTCTTTGCTTGCCTGGGCCATTGCTGTAGATTGCTGCATTGCTATATAATTGTTTAAGTGCGTATAGTACTCTTACTTCAGATAATCCATCCATGCATGACCAGAAACACCTATCCAATGCAGTCACATGGTGGCTGCTCATTTGATTGCATACATTTACTATTTTGAGTCATTAACTGGTCCCCGACAATCATAACCCAGTGAGATGCTACCTTAACAGTGATTTTAGAACATTTTACTTTAAAGTAATCCACCTGAACAGATTTGCTATTAGTTTCTGCAAGTTTACTATAAAGAAATTAAATTAAAGTTCAGACTTTGGTTCATGCTGGAAAGTCACATTTCTTGTTTTTATTAGTCGCATTTGTAAAGTCTAAATGCAGGATTAAAAAATATTGTCTGAAGGCATGAATCTTGATTTTAGTTTGACATTTAAAACAATCCTTATCCTGGGCGAAACGTACGTACGTACGTGTGTTTTTAGTCACGCCTATAGATACCGAGGGTTGAAAAGCGACTTAGGCCTCATTTTGACAAACACCGATTGTTATCTGGAAGCTGGGTGGTGCGACTGATTGTCCAATGCAGTTTCAGATCTTACTGTGCAGGAAACAGCCGCTTCCTTCAATGTTTTTTTTGTTATTTTATGTAACCAGAGCCAATATCTGTTGCTGCCAAAAGCCCCCCAAAATTGCTAAAATAATTTATCAGGATGATTTAGTTGAAAGGAAAAAAAAAAGGAAAATTATTTAAAAAAAAAAAAAAAACTTCTCTAAAAGAAAAGAAGAACAAGGTTTTAATGGCCATTTAATTTTAATGATTATTACATTATTTATAACATCAGTTACTTTATTGAATTTTGCCAGGGTTACTCTCAAAAGTCTTGTTTACTTCCATTTGCTAATATTCCTTTGACATAAGTGACACGTTGACTTGAAAGGCACATTATGACAGGATAATCACCAAAAGTATGCTAATGCAATGCAGGCGAAAGACAGAAATTTCCAAATGATCTAGTTATGAAACATAACTCAGTTTCATGAAAACATTAATGAAGCAAAATATAATTCAAGTGAAAAAGCTTAAAGACGAAGAAGGATTAAGATTATATCATTTATAAAACCCTCTCCTGCTGCCAGGATATTATGGCTCTGAGCTGCTGTGGCAGATCAAATACTTCTAGACTTCTGTGATGTAAAGTGTAAAAACAGCAGACTAACAGCTCAAGGTGTCATCACCTTTTCACACCGCTGAAGTCTGCAGTCTTAAAAAGTGAGACCTGTCAGCTGTCATGAATGCAACGCAAGAGAACTTCGAGCATTTCCAATAAAATGCACAATTTTTGGAGAAGCGTCACTGGGTCTGGCCAATAAAATGAACTCAAAATGCAAATGCAAATGAAAGTTTTGTCCCATCACCCGGCCCAGCTGTCCACATTCTGCCTCTGTTCTGGTAAACACATGACGCAGACGCTGTGTGAAAAGGTCTACAGACTTAATCTCTTTGGTATGCTGCTATTACCAAACAATAATACTGCTCTTTTGGCAATTAAGATAATTATATGTGATGTGTTCCACCATTACGCTTGGTTTTGGCATTATATAACACATCTTAACTTATTTTATTTATTTTCTGTGAAAAGTGCTGCAGCTGAGTTCAGTATAAAAGTGTCTTATATGAGGGTGGTACACAGTTTTTTTTTAGTAATTCATATTTTGTTTCATTTAACCATTGCGTTTTGCTTATAGTGAGCTTTTATAGTCATACTTTTTTTTGGTCATAGATAACTTTTATAGTTTTTCTTTTTATATATACAGTATACAGTGCTGAGACAATACAATAATGTTGAGATAAATCTGAACTATAGTTGATGTTACAAGTTTTATAACAAATGTTTGGATGAGCAGTACGTCCTGTTCTAATTCAATTAGATGGCCAGTTGCAAGAAATGTTGCAGTTATTGTGATTCTGAGTACGCTGGAGTTAAAAATGTCCCCCACATAGACTTTCTGATCGAGTTGTTGGCGTCACTGTTTGACATTTCTCTTCAAATATATTTTAAAAATACTAAAATAAATAGATCTTAATATACTCAAAGTAAGTCTACACAGGTAGCCCCAGCAGAACCTCAAGAAAATCTGTACATTTGCTTATTATGAGGACAACATGACACATTATGCTGCACGTAGCAGTGATGTGCTGTAGGAGCTGGTGAGAAAGCAGACAGCTCACTGACAAACAGGCGAGCTGTAAAACTTAAAGTTGGATTATGTCACTTCTCCAAAAGTGCAAACTGCAGAAGATGTGATTACTGCACATCAGAGGAATGTACTGACGAGCCCTCAACTTCTTGTTTTCAACACCCAGTAAATTAAAAGATAACAAAGCTGTAAACTCCGAGCAGTTGTGGTAATAATTAAAAAAGTTTGTTTTACCCTGATGCTAGTTGTTGCAGACATGAATTATGACAGTGCTTGATGTACCGCAGCATGTTTTCCGTCTCTGTTTGGTGTTGTTTAAGTTGCAGCTATGCAGAGAACAAGCTAAATCCAGAAGCGTATGAGTGGAATGTTTGGGGAGTGTTCACTGGTCACGCACAAAGTGGCAGACAAAACAATAAATCTCACTGGACGTGTCATATTTCTGCTCTGAAAAGTGACCTCAGATGTAGGGTTAACAGAGTGAGTGGGGGCTTCTCACTTTTTAATTTGGGTCATGATGGTACGGTCCAAATTGTTAGTTCATTGCCCTGGAGAGCTTCATGCACATGGAATGTTTGGGAGTATGTTCTCCAAACATTTGATAGTTGCATAATTGACAAAATATGAACAAATTATGTAAAAAAAATAATCTTTATTAATGTGCACATCTGCTGCAGATATGCTTATACTAGTTCACTCATTTATTTACTCACACTTCCACCCACTTCCTATACGTTTAGAAGTCACTAGTATTTGGCCCATGTAAGGACTCCCACTGCAATTATGTAAAACATTTAATAAAAACAATCATAGTTTTTGCAGGCACAAAAAATCAAAGCAATCCAAACAAAACAATAAGTTGTAAGCAACTTTTTAAATGTGATAGTAGAATGGAGTGGGAGGTGGATCGACAAATTAGGGCCCAGTCCTCAGTAACGAGGACGTTGCTTTGGTCTGTTGTGGTGAAGAAAGAGTTACGTCAAAAGACAAAACTCTAAATTTGTCACAAGAACGGAATGCCCAGATCGAAAGGACTGAACATGAACAACTACTGTTTTGACAACAGGAAAGCAAGTTCAGTGATTTTATTAATAGAGTGAATATTATCACAGGAAATGTCGGGAATCCTGGGGAGCAAGGAGAAGGGTCAGCTCTGGCGTTCAGCAGGAATAGTTTAATCAGATTGTCTTCTGGTTCTTACTGGTCAATGAATGGTTGTTGTAGAATGACTGGTTCCAATAATTCTGTGTGAACAATGAGTTGTCCAGAGTGGAAAGTAGTCTGGTGGACAAGTGGTTGGAAGGCGAGGACGACAGCTGAGGTGGCCACAAGGAGATTTCCAGAGTTTCACAAAGGAAACAGTCTCAGGAGGTTCACTGGAAGCTGCAAAAAGACACTGGTAAGTAATCTCAAGTCAATAGAATATTAAAGGTCTAGAAGCACAACCATTAGGCAAGACAATGCTCCAGTGTTGAAGAGAAGTCTTCAAGTGCCTATTATACTCTGGACAGCTCATCAAGGAGATTGACCTCAGGTGTGGTAATTTGGCGCCATCTATTGACCTCAGGAAAGAAGTGAAACTGGAACTCCCATAAAATGGTCTGTCTGTTTTCCAGTCCTCAGCTGTGGTCATACTTGAATCATGACCCAAAAATGAGAACCCAAGTACAAGTGGTTGAAATCAGATTATTTTGTAGGGTGGCTGGCCTCAGCCTTGGAGATAGGGAGAGTAGCTCCATCATCCGGTGGGAGCTCCTTCGCATCGAAAAGTATCAGTTGTGGTAGTTGGAGAATCTGAATTTTCCTGGACCTCTACCTTTAGAGGATGTCCAGGCATGTCCCATTGGTAAGAAGACCCTGGGCAGACCCAGAACTCACTGGAGGGATTGTGTATCTTTTCTGGTCTGGGAACGCCTTGGGGTCCCACAGGAGGAGCTGGAAAGTATCACTGAGGAGAGGGATGTCTGGATTTTCACCTGGACATGTTGCCTCCATGACCCGACAATGGATAGGTGGTAGAAGATGGAGATGGACATGGAGCAACTTATTTGGCATACATTGTTGTAACTTATGTGATGTGTTACAACACATCTTTACGAAAATAACAATATACTGTTTATCAACTGTGAACAAGAAGAAAGAAACTTTACTAATGCGGGGTGTGCACATTTAAAAAAAAAGGGGAAAAAAGAGCATTTCATGGTACATCTTATAAAAACAAGACAATACGTTTAAAAACAAGAACTTCTATTATTAATGTAACCAAGTAATTAAACCAGTTTGTGGGTTGTGAGTTTATGCAAGTTTTTCTGTAATAAAGATTGATCCTTTAGATAAAAAGGTCATATTTGTTTGGTAATCATCGAAATCTTTGAAATCCAAACACACTTTTCAAAACGAAATGACAAGGCAGTCAATTGCAATCAATTCTGAGAAAGTAATCAGTGTTTGATTAGATGTAATGCTCTTGATATTGATCTGTTTCTGAAACAAGAGGTTGCTTCGAATGCCCTGAATGAGAAACGTTCGATAAACCTGCTAAGGTTTAACACAGGCTGCTGCTGTAGAGCAAACTGCCGTGGACAACAGAAATAACAAGCAGAGAAGAGAAAGCTGTTTGTGACTCTCGGCTGAATCACCATTTATCCTCTTCTTTTATAGTGTCGCTTAGATATCCGTTAGGAATTCAGATATTTTTAGTTTTAATGCCGTTGGAATCACAGATTTCTTTAACCCCAAGTGTTTTGCCGGCACCTTTTTGACGCAAAGATCTCACCATCAATATGCTTTGATAAGATACAACAAAATTAATTATGGCCAGATAAGTATTCATGTTGCTGTGACTCATGAGGATATGGATCATTTCAGATAATATTTCCCTGCAGCTGAAAGATGGCATTTTGTTCTAATCTTTGTGAACTTCACATGGCGACAGGTGTGAAAGTTTAGCCTCGTCAACACAAGTTCAGCTGGTCACACCTTTTTTTTCTTCAGTGACTAACACCAAAGATCAGCGTGCATGCGTCTCATCATTATCAGAACATTGTGATTTGTTTGAACAAGGTGAAAGTGCTGCTGAAGTCAAGAGACAGAAAAATCTCTGCCGACTGACGATTCTGCCCACTTGGCATTACAAAAATACAAGTAATGACTTTTGTGGTAGGGAATTATGTCCTCATTATCTCTGTTATTGCAGCGGTGACAGACAAGTGAGGACTAGAACAAGATGATGATGATGATCTGAATCTTCACACTGCAAACAGGCAGTTCTGCGATTTATCATCTTGCACTAAAACGCATCTAATAACCGGTGGAAAAGTTCTTATTTTTACTGAGCCTCTGTGGCTTGTTTGTGTGTTAAAGACAAAAAAATATATATCTACAGTCTTTTGTCTTCATGGAGATGCTCCTTTCCTTTTTGCTCATCAACACTAATTGTGTTCCCAAACCTCCAAGTAGTATTTTTTAAATGTAGTGCTATGTGTTGTCATCATTGTACTTTCCCATATAATGATGGCATCTGTGCTCTGTATTTAACCCATCACACAAGATACACTTGTGGAGCAGCGGGCGTCTACTTAAATGTCTGAGGAGAAGTTAAGGAATAAGTATCTTACTCATCTTGCAGTGTCAGGACCGGTCCAGGTCAATCTAAGCCTTCTCCTTGT
The DNA here is from genome assembly GCA_031762315.1 of Hypsolebias antenori. NCBI lineage: Eukaryota > Metazoa > Chordata > Actinopteri > Cyprinodontiformes > Rivulidae > Hypsolebias > Hypsolebias antenori. The sequence goes on along the minus strand of JARVGS010001166.1, from coordinate 10,383,141 downwards.
GGATATTGCGGGCAGGCTACATGTCTTTGAGCATGATGGTGACCATCTTGGCATGGATGGCTCACAAGTTAGTGTCCTCGAACAAACTCGCCAGGTAAGCCTCGCTGGCCTCCTGCAGAGCAATGTCAGTCAAGCTCTGGAAGTGCAGGTTGGTCTTGAAGTCCTGAGCCAATTTAGTGGACCAGGCGCTGGAAGGGAAGCTTTCAGATCAACAGCCTGGTGGACTTCTGGTAGCGGTGAATCTCCATCAGGTCCACGATACTGGGCCCTTAGCGGTGAGGCTTCTTCACTCCACCAGTGACTGGGGTGCTCTTCCCAGCAATTTTGGATAATGATATAAAAAAGGAGAATTCATTGGTTGTATTTAAAAAAGATTAAGAATGTATTGATGATGAAATACATTTAAGTTGGACAATGGAATGGAATAATAATGAATAATTGTGAAGTGTTTTGTGATTGGTTGTGTTATGTATTGTTTGAATAGATTGTTTTGAATTGATATTGTTTAGAAGGGGCAGAAATGATAAGAATTTGTTCGTCTGCTGCCTTTCATTTTATATGTATCTTATTTTATTTGTATGGAACAGTTTTTGTTTTAACTTACATGAAATGAATGAATGAATAAATAAATAAATTTATTCCTGCAAGTTATAGAATCTGTGTTCAACACCGGATTCAAAGAAAAAGGAGTCCTGCAGCTGCATGAAATACCAAAAAAGCATTGCAAATGCCAAACCCCAGTTCAAAGGGAAAGTTCTGTTTTCCTCTCACATTTTGTCAGAAGTTGTTTTGGCTTTTATGTGATGTGGAACTTTGAAAAACCCTACTGTGCTCCTAACGAAAGTCAGGGAAAGACTTTTGCATGAAGAAATGAGAAAAAAAAGTGAAAACAAAACACTTTGAGGTTGCAGGCGCAGGCTTTTTGTTCTGTGAGACAGCCAAGATTGATGCCCCTCTTTCTTCAGACAGTAATATCGCCCAGACCAGAAACCAGCCAACCTTGAAAAGCTGCATCACTTCTGAAAGTTGTGAAGCTGCAACAGCTGCAGATGTACTTCATAAAATGTTACAGTGAGTGAACAGTCAGTAAAGGATGTAGTGAATATAGAGTCTTTAGAGGCTGAACAGACTGTTTTGTTGCACCTCAAAGTCTTCTAAAGCTCTCAGTGAATAAACACAGGTGTGGTTCTTGAAGACAAACTGAGACATTAATTTTAAATCAAACGGAAAGCTAAATAACTCAGTACTTTTCTCCCAAATACACCAAATAATCATGTGCAGTGAAATAAAATACAGTACTTGATTTTTCTGATGCGTCGATAAAAAGGTCTTGAGTTATTTTATGGAAAGAAAAAAAAGAAGAAAAGAAGTCAATTGATATTCAGAGTTGAATCATTTCAGATGAGAGGGGAAACATCTTCAATAAAAAAAAAGAGAAGAGATGTCGTTGCAAAGCACTTTAGATGTGTTGCACACAATTAAACTAGGCATGAAATTTCTATTCCAAGTTTCTTGAAATGACTTCTGTAGTCAGTCAGCTAGATAAATACATGCACTAAAGGCACTGCTTTGGCATGTTTGCAAAGTGGCTAAACTAAAAGTGGGTTTAAAAAATTGGTCTTTCGTTGCACGGTGGTGAAGTTGGCAGAGCTGTTGCCTCTCAGTAAGAAGGTTGCTGGTTCAAATCACCTTTTCACCTTTCAGGATGGAGTTTGCATGTTCTCTCTGTGCATGTGTTTTCTCCAGGTACTCCGGTTTCCTCCCACAGGCCAAAAACATGCTGGCAAGGATACTTTTTTTTTTTTTTTAATTCACCATTATTTAACCAGTTACAAACACTAAGAACATTTTTTTTTTTACAGTGCTGACCTGGATGCACCAACAAGTACTTATAGGGTCAAGGGAAGGAAAAAACATACAGTTAGGCAAAACAATAAAATATAAAAGTCAATAACAAGGAAATCACAAATTACAAGAGAAACAACAGTTCATTGTGAAATTTAAACAACAACATTACTAAGCGTGAAAACATTTGCAAGTGTACTTAAAGCTGATTGGTAACTCTAAATTGTCCCTAGGTGTGAGTAAGAGTGAATGGTGGTTTGTCTCGTTTGTCTCATGTCCATGTGATGGACTTGCGACCTGTCCAGGGTGTCCCCGCATTTTGCACAGTGATTGCTGGACATGGGCACTGGCGACCCCCGTGATCCAAAATGGAAGAAGCGGGTAAAAGATAATGGATGGATGAATGGATGGAAATTAAGTGGTACAAAGTAAAGCAGATGTCAATGCTAAGATCATTAGCAACTGGACTGTCTTGAGATCCAAATATAATCAAATATTTTCTGTAACTGATTGTAAGTCAGTCAGTTTCTTTTGGCTGCCCCCTTCTTCAGGGGTCACCACATGCAAAACTGCATGAAAGCTTTGTCTATTTGTTTTGTGCCGGATGCCCTTCCTGACAAAACCTGGGCTCGAACCTACAATCTCAGGATTACTAGACAGCAGCACTGACCACCAAGATACCACAGCAAGTGATTTCCAAATTTAGTTGTCAACAAAATTGAGGAATGTTACATTTATAACAAAAAACATTTGCGTTTAAGTTGCATTCATTCTCAAGGGGTAAATTCCAGGTAAGTGGTTCATGCACAGGTCAGTGAAGTAGAACATACAGGTAGGCATGTAAATGGTTAAGTTGAGAACAACCTTTGTCTGATTCTAGAAGGGCTTGAAGCTGATTGTCACTGAAGTAGGGATGTGCGATATGGCATAAAATTCACACATGTATTGTGAAGGGTGACGATAATGATATATATCACGACATGTTTTTGGTATAAAACTTGCAATAGGAATGGAAAAAACAAACAAACAAACAAACAAACAAACATAGGGTGTCTTTTTGCCATCATTTATTTTTGAAAACTGCTATCCCATAAAATAATATCAATTAAGAAAAGTCCACTACTAGGTCCAGAGAGTTTTAAAACAATAAGCAAGGTTTCTTTCTTGTAGTGCAAAATATATCAAATGTAGTTTTAGCCATTCATTTGAAACAAAATAATGTGTTGTTTACTCTGAACAGTTCCCAGTCTCACTTAAGAGATGAACAACAACAGAGCAGCAAGTGCACACAAACATTTAACCCTCCAACACTCTAGTGGGCGTCTCCTCCACTTTGCGGAGAGCTGACATGGCGACCAGTTTCCTCTGTGGCTTTGACCAGAGGGTCTCAGTAAAATCACACAATACAGTGTTCTTTTCACAGATCAGAGAGCAGGTTTCTCTAAAGCTGACCAATGCTTACTTTAACATCCGATGAAAAAAAAAAAAAAAACTTTCGACAGAACACAGAATTGTGTGCATGTGTTCGAATACGGCAACATTACAGTAAGCCGGATGTGATTAGCTTGTAGCTTCGCTACTTAGCTCTCGAAGAAAATACTTTAACACCACTTACTCACAGTTTCCAACAAAAAAAGTAATGATTAAACTGACAGCTCTGATTTTACATCAGACACAGCATTACTGCGGTTAGCCAGTAGAATACATTGTAGGCCAAATGTCTATTGTTTCTACCATGTACCATATATATCGTGCATTCCTACACTGAAGTATAACTAAGGAAAGGACAACATTTTAGTTTTGTTGTATAACCACAAGGATTCTACAAGGACACAGATAAGTAAAATGTTTGGTTGTCAGTTGAGTTGCACTCTGAAGCAAGCAACGGTCCAACGTGGACTCATGGTTCAACTCAGACTTAAGAAGTTGAGAAGTTAATCAGACATGTGGAACAACTGAGAGCCAACCAGATGTGTCCACTCACAGGATCTGCAGAAGGTGGTTAGTAGGAGAGAGAACACAGGAACCCTGACATTAATTTATACAGTGTGCACTCTCAGAACATAATTACCTGCAGTGTGCCCACAGTACGGACAGAACCAGGCAAAAGGGCCTTCTCTTACAACGCTCCTGTAACCTGGAACACCTTGCAAAAAAGATGTGAAGCTCTCTCAACCTTGACCTCTCTAAGGGATTTTAAACAACTGCTAAGTGCATGGCAAAAACCAACACAGACATGCTCCTGTTTTAATATTTAAATCACTTTATAATGTAACATTTTATTTACTTTTTCATTTTATATGCTCTTTATATTATAGTCTATTGTTGTCTGTACCTCATCTGTGTTCTTTGTTTAAAACAGGTCTCTCTTGTAAATGAGTCCTCGAGACTCAGTGAGACTAACCAGTATAAATAAAGGTTGAATTATAAAAAAAGTGTGTAGTTGTAAAGAGTTGCACTTTTAGATAAGAATAATATATTATTATTATCTTTACAGAAGGTTTTTTTGTGAATTCAAAACTTTAAGTTCATAAAGTTAACTTTTCAATCTCTAAAAGTGTTCAACATGTGAGCTGGTGTTTTGGTCAAAATGACATTGACTAGATCATAACCTTTGGCTAGTTAAAGTTACTACTTTGTACTGTAAATGTAATAAAAAAGAACTATGCAAATTTGTGATAATAATGTCACTGTCACCTTCTTTTTTTTCATTTGTCATTTGTTGGCAGTTCAAAAAGGAAGTTTCCTGAAATGAAGTATTTCTATCTATCTATCTATCTATCTATCTATCTATCTATCTATCTATCTATCTATCTATCTATATTTGTGTCTGTCTGTCTGTCTTTCTGTCTGTCTGTCTGTCTGTCTGTCTGTCTGTCTGTCTGTCTGTCTGTCTGTCTGTCTGTCTGTCTGTCTGTCTGT
>JARVGS010001166.1:10215413-10226039 GCA_031762315.1 Hypsolebias antenori | reverse complement strand
CAGAGACTTTGGGGCTGCGGCCTGCATTACATATTTGCCACAGCCGCAGAGATCCTAAATGACTAGTGAGCTGTGTAATCGCCTTTGATTTCACTGATAGGACTGATTTTTTTTGGGTAAAAGAGACGGAGCCACTGAGGAATCTGAAAGGCAACACCGCTAAATGGGGGTAACGGCAAAAAAAAAAAAGGGCAGAAAGTCTCATGTGGGGAATATGAACTTATGATGTTTCTAACCCTGCCATGTTGACGGAGGAGTCCATTAGAAGAACAGAGGGGAGCTTGAAGGAGTCCTGTCACTTCTTCCCCCCGCAGCCTGAGAGGTTTAACACTCCCTCAGCTTGGACCTGTGCCAAACACGAGACGCCACCCTGAGTGAGAAGAAAAAAAATAAAAAACACTTGGAGGGAAAGATGCAGAGCTCACTTCTTCCTCCTCTCTTAACCTTTCATTTCTTTTGTTCTGGTAAGTAACTTAATCGCTTCAGAGGTTAGAGTCGCTGCAGATGAAGACCAACCATCTCCACCGCAAAAATGCAACATAAGAAAAAACTGTTTCGTAATTCTCTTTTGTTTTTTATGAGTAAATGTCTGAAAGGGCGAGTCGCTGTTCACGCTACTGTTTTGTGTTTTTATTTTTACCATTTTTGTGGAGCAATCCAACAATTTTTTGGGAAATTTTATGTTTAATTTAATATTTGACATTTTATTACAAACATTTTCCCTGTAGAAATACATTAAAATAACTTTAATTTCTTGAAAAACATTGTTCTCTTATTCAATTTTTGTCTTCTATAATGCTACTTTTAGTTTTTAGCTCCCATTCTGGCCCTTTTAGTGAGCTTTTTACCACTTCTAGCTTTTAGCTAGGCTTTTGCTACTTTTAGCTATTCCTTAATTACTATTAGCTTTTCAATCATTACACTTTAGCTAGCATTGTGCTACTTTTGTTCAACTAAATAGGTTTGTACCACAATATTTAGCCTTTTGCTATACAGTATTTTGCGTTTAGCAGGGCTTTTGTTCATTTCAGCACTTTGTCAGCCTTTTTTGGCTTTTATCTAGCCTCTATTACTTTTAACTTTTAGCTATCCTTTAACTACTTTTGGCTAACCTTTAGAATTTTTTTTTTTTTTTTGCTAGCCTTTTGATAATTTTACCATTTACCGGTAGCTAACCCTTCGCTGTTTTACTTTCAATTTTTAGCTAGCCTTTTGTTAAATTTACATTTTATTTTGAAAGTTTTGGTTTAAAAAGTTTTTTGGCTACTTTTTGCTTTTAGCTCCCATTCTGATCCTTTTAGCAAACGTTTTACCATTTTTAGTCTTTAGCTAGACTTTTGCTACTTTTAGCTCTTTCATAATTACTTATAGTTTTTAACTAGCCTTTTCTAGCATTACACTTTAACTAGCATTGTTCTACTTTTAGTCAACTAAATAGTGCACATCGACTTTGTGCCAAAATGTAAAGACTTTTGCTATATTGTGCATTCAGCTGGGCTTTTATTCATTTCAGCGCTTTGTCAGCTTTTTAGCTTTTATCTAGCCTTCTATTACTTTTAACTTTTAGCTATACTTTAGCTATTTTTGGCTTTTATCTAACCTTTGGATATTTTTTGCTAGCCTTTTGATAACTTTAGCATTTAGCTATCCCTTTGCTGTTTTACCTAGTGTTTTTCAACTTTTAGCTAGCTTTTTGATAAATTTACATTTTATTTTGAAACTTTTGATTTAATAAGTTTTCTTGTAACTTTTAGCTTTTAGTTTCCATTCTGATCCTTTTAGCAAGCATTTTACCACTTCTAGTTTTTAGCTGTATTTTGCTACTTTTAGCTCTTCCTTAACTACATTTAGTTTTTAACTGGCCTTTACAAGCATTACACTTTAGCTAGCGTAGTTCTACTTTTAGTCAACTTAATAGTGCACAGCCTTTAGCTATATTTTGCATTTAGCAGAGCTTTTGTTCATTTCAGCTCTTTGTCATCCTTTGAACTTTTAACTAGCCTTCTATTTTAACTTATAGCTAGCCTTTAGCTACTCTTGGTTTTTATCTACCCTTTGGATACTTTTATTTATTCTTTTTTTTTTTTTTTTTTGCCAGCCTTTTCGATAGCTTTAGCATTTAGCCACCCCTTTGCTGTTTCACTTAGTGTTTTGCAACTTTAAACTAGCCTTTACATTTTAGCTAGCCTTTTGAAACTTTTGATTTAATAAGTTTTCTTGCTAATTTTAGCTTTTAGCTAGTGGTTTGCTGTTTTTCATCTTTGACTAGCAACAATAAAACTGTTTCAGTTTAATCAGCAGATTTTAGCTAAGTCATTTAACACTCAGCACTCATGACGTTTTCACACAAAATGCAGTCTCTGTAGTTTTACTTTGTCTTGGTGCTGTGCAGCTTTTTTCTCAAGGTTTGTGCAGAGTGGATACTCAGCCTGCTCTACGTCTGTTTGCAGCTAATTTAGTCTGGCAGAGCCTTGGTATGCCTGGATTACTGTTGCACTGACAAAAACCTAAAATAATACAATGACAGCAAAAGTGCTGGCTGACCGAAGCAGAGAAACCATGAAGAAATTACAGTTGATTAACCTTATGAGTGCTTGTTTCAATTCTCTCAGGTCTATTTATTTTCGAACATGTGGTTGACATTCCTTCAGCTGCACGTTTCCCGGCACGTCTATTACAGCTAATCTGTGAGTGGCTGCAAAAAAAAAAGGGAAAGTGCTGCGTGTATGGGATCATACGTCATACGTGCAATTTGGAAAATTGACATTTCAGAAAAGTTAACGTGGTCCTGTCTGACATTTTTCATGAGAACGGAGATTGAAAATAAAAAGGGATGTGATACAATTACAGTTTTACTGTAAACAGTCAGTCCATTTTGAAATACACATTCATCTTTGCCAGACACTTGACTGCATTTAACTAACACAACGTGCCAATATTATTTATTTATTTATTTATCGGAAAAGAGGGGGTGGGGTGGTCAGAGGCAGTCAACCTAAAAATGCTTGTCCTCTTCTTCAGCTTATCAGTCCTTCATTTCTCTGTGAAGGATGTTTGGTGCAAAATTGAAGCTGTATATTTTTATCAGATATTTGTTAATACACAGACCCAAGACCATCACATATTTTCAACCAGATTTGGAACTTTACTTCAGCCGTGTCATTGTAAAACCTTGACTGTTTTTTTATTTTTTATTTTTTATTTTATTTTTTAATTAATTTTTTTTTTTACCAGTCTGCTGCAGGCTTGCTGATGTGCTGGAGGTCATTATCGAGTTAGATGATCCCATTTGAGCCAAAGTTCAGATGGCCTCACGCTTGACTTTACTGTACACTGGTCTACAAAGGGGTCCAAGGTTAACTCACAAACTGCAAGGTGCCCAGATTCTGGAGCTGCAAAACGAGCCCATATTATCAGCCTTCCTCCCCCGTGCTCAGCGCTGGAGCACTGCATCCTGAGCATGAACTAGCCAAATTAATTTGGTAGATAGACTAAAGGTTTTTAAGCTTAATCTGTAAATAAATCACAAAAATAAGGTTAAATCATGTCATCTGGACAGTTTAGTCCAGATGACATGATTTATTTATTTTTTTTGTAGATCATTTGATCAATGCATTTAATTAGGAACCTCTTCTTATTTCATGTCGAAGCACTAATTATTGTGCTATATTTTATTTTTCTCAGCTAAATAGTTCCTGGCAAGCATAAAACTTTTTTTTATTATTATTATTTATTATCCTAATATGCAAAACCTGGATTGAAATAAATTGTTTTTCTTTTTTGCTTTTTATTTATTTATTTGTTTTTGAAATGGTTAAAATAATATATGAAGCTTCCACTTTATTCACTATTAAACAATCCGCTGGTTGTTTTTTGTCAAACTGTTTTTATCTGCTTCATTCAGCCTAAATGAGAAAATTATTATTTCTTTGGGAGAACTGTGTCTTTATTAAAATATGTTTTTGTCTTTTTCTTGTAACCAACAAAGACATAAAAGTGAGCACTTGATCCAAACATCTCAGGAGCTTGAACAAATCCTTTTGACAGTTCCACATTAAAAAAAAAAAAAACTAGTCTGTGGTTCTCACATTTGTTGCCAATTTTCAGTTGATTTGTGATCAGGCTTGATTCCAGGCTCTTTAACCTGTGACTCCTCAAATTAAAGTGGCCATCATACGGTCCACATGTTCACCCAACGAGGGGATTGTCCGTCTCAGAGTTAGTTCATTTTTATCAAATCGTCTTTGAAAGGGAATTCCACTGTAATTTACTGAGATACAATAATAACGCCCCTGCATGGATGTGGTTTATCTCAATAGTAACAAAGAAAATAGAGATTATTCTACTGATTCTTTAAATATGTGCAAAGTGTGAACATTAGTATCCACATCAAGAAAACTTGAACATTATAACTCCATTTCTTTTATATTTATACATATTTTTAAAGATATACAATATATATTTGGGCGGCACAACAGTTTAGTGGTTAGTGCTGTTGCCTCACAGCAAAAAGGGCTTGGGTTCAATCCCCGGTTTGGACCTCGGGTCGTTCTACGTGGCATTTGAGTGTCTGCGTGGGTTTTCTCAGGGTACTATGGTGTCCTTACACTCCAAAAACATGTTAGGCTGCCTTCAGGCCCAGACCTTCATTGCAAAAAAAGATGTGCGATCTCAGTGCAATTAGCCTGGTGTAATAAAGGTTAATAAATACAAAATATTTCAAGAATTAAAAATGTTTTTCCCAATATCATGCTCTTTAAAAAAAATTATAAATTACACCTTTTTGCATCCTCTGACAGTCTGGGATTTTACACACTCAGTAAGATGCAGGAATATGTGAATGTTTTTGTTTGTTTTAAATTTTTATACTTTTTTGTTGCAGTCTTGTAATAATGATGTGATTTGTTCACTCCCCAATTTCACCAACAACAAATTCCTCCACTTTAATTAAATTTAAAAAGTGATTAGAATAAACCCAGAGAAGCCAGAAGTTTCTTTCTCCTCAACAAAATTGATATTGGGTGGAACGTGAACATTTTCAAGCAGTCACCAAAGCAACAATCATGATTTAGTCAAAGCTTAAATGTCTATTTATTAAAAAAAAAAAAAAAAACTTGTCCCACAGGAAACCTGATCAATCCACCCTGTTTCTGAGGTCTCCAAATGCAAACGTTATTACCTTTTTGTGTTGCATGTGATTATAAATAATTAGAAAGAAAACTTAATTCATAGGCTATTAAGTGTTATGAATAGCAATTTCTGTGACCCTCTCAGTGGCTCTTTAAGGCTACTCTGAATGCAGCGCACAGAGCGTGCTCAGTTCTCCCTCGTTCTGGCAGCTATAATTGAGCCTAATAGCTGCAGCACAGACATAGGGAACCTCTTTGACACCTAGACCAAATTTTCTAATGAAACGATCAAATAAGCATCATCCAACCCCGGCATATCAAAACCACAGGCAGCTGGCAGCCTGTCATAGTCTGACATTTGATTTTTTTTTTAAGCGCTGCCAGGCCTGTTTCCCTTTATGTCCTCTGGCCTTGTATTAACACTAATAATAGGGAAAGGTCCAGAAGCCGAAACGATGCAGTGGTGAATGCACGAGACCTTTGCCAGCTGCTGAGCAGGAGAAGATGGCCGATTGCACCTTTAATGGAGGATGACACGTCGCTGAGCTGAAGTATGGAGGTGAAGAAGTGGAAAAGCTGAATCTTACTGCTGTATGAATTAATTCAGGCATTTTAGATGTGCAGTGTGTTCTGAGCTGAAATCTTGTTTTGTGGAGATCTGGTGTTTTATTATGTTGAACAGATTCTTCACATTAAAGCACTGATTTTCTACCTTTTTACGTTTTGAGCTTTAATAATTCAAGTTGTTCTTTAAATTACTTATTTGTAAACGTACAAACAACTTCCTGGCCTCATAGTGTGACAAAATTATTTATTTGCATACCTATTTAGATCAATCTGTACTTTGAGAAATTGCATTTCCTGTGAAAATGCAATGTGAATGCTTATTGCAGAAGAACGTGCTGAAAAACAGCTGAAATTAGCTCAAAAACATGCTGAAGTACTGTCTGAAGTCTGAAGTCTGTCTGAAGTAAGAACAAGCCTAATTTAGCAGAAGAAAGTAGAAAGAACACGTATTTGCTGAATAAGGATTAAATAAGCTGAAATGAACACAACAATTAGGAAATTAGCTTTAAAAAAGCTGAAATTAGCAACTACAAAAATAGCTGAAAAGTAGCTGAAAATGCAGAAAGAAGCTTAAAGTGCCAGAAGGAATTTAAAAGAGCTTAAAAGAGCTTAAAAATGTGGAATTAGCTGAAAAGGCTAAAATTAGCATACTATAGCTAAATAGTACTTTAAATAGCAAGGATAGAAGGCTGAAACCAGCAGAAAGGAGCTGAAAGGAGCATGACAAGCTGAAATTAGCAGAAAGAAGTTAAATAGGCTGAAAGTAGCAGAAGTTACTGGGAACATGCTGAAATTATCTGAAAACAGCTGTAATTTGCAAAAAAAAAAAAAAAAAGCTAAAAATGTAGAACAAGCTTAAATTATCAGAAGAAAGTAGAAAGAACATGTTTAGGCTAAAATAAGCACAAATGAGCACAAAAAAGTGGAAATTATCTGAAAAAGCTGAAATTAGCAACAACAACAAAAACAGCTAAAAGTAGCTGAAATAGTAGAAAGAAGATTAAATTAACAGGAGAAAGTAGAGAGAGAACATTTCTGCTGAATTAGGCTGAAAAAAATTGAAATGAGTAGAAAAATGTAGAATTGGCCCCAAAAAAGCTAAAATTAGCATAATAAAATAGCAGAAAAGCTTAAGCTTGCAGAAATAAGCTGAAATTAGCAGAAAGAAGCTAGAAAAAACCCCAAAATGTTTTAGTTAGCAGAAAGAATTTGAAAAGAACACAAAACAGCTGAAAAAAACAAAAAAAAGCTGAAATGAGCTGAAAGTAGTTGAAATAAAGTTAAGATCTGCACAAAGAAGCTGAACCAGAACAAAAAGTGAAAAGAGCAATTAAAAGCTGTGAACAGATCTAAAGATTTGAAGGAGGTAAAAGAGCTCAGTTCATGTTCTTTGAGAAGAAAATAAAAGGCAGAAAACGTTAATTATTTCAAAAAGTTAACGTTGCTCCAAGACCAAAAGCCATCGCGTGATTGTCCAGAAAGAGTTGAACATTTTGATATATGATTTGTGGAAATAGCACATAAATTGTGGAACAAGAAAGATGCCAAAAAATGTGCAGAAGAAAAATGGATCACAATAGTGTGAATGCTTCCTAAACATTCACACTATTAAAGCCTGTGTTGCAGATTAATAATTCTGTTGGTTTCAGCTCAGTTCGATTAATAGTCAAGCTGTTCCCACAGGGAGACGTTTATATTTAAAGAGCTTTAAACATTAGCTGCCATAGTTGCCATTTTTAATACATAAAATTAACTCATTTTGAACTTCATGGGGCTTTGAAGAGTTTTATTAACAGATTTTAGTTGAATATGTGTAACTGCACAAAAATACAATTAGCAGACGCGTCATAAATCCATTTATTACTAAAACAAATGATAGATTTTTAATTCGTTACTGACTTCTTTCAAGATCAGGCTCTCTCCATTCAAAAATTAACTGATATTGATTAGCATATTTTTACAAAACACTACCATTTTTTAAACAATAATTATTCTTGATGTAAAAGGATATCATTTAAATTATTACATAATTTCCCATTTAGAGGAAAAAAACTTTGTATTCATGTTAAAATGTGAATAAATACAGAGGAAGTTCAGTTATTTTATACATTGCAGCATCACATTGTAACAAAAGTCACCTTGGGATATTTTACACAAAATACACAAAAATACTCACACAACAAAATTTATAATAAAATAGAATATATTAAAATATAATGGTGCTTTATTGAGCTCCTGGGAATATTTTCATTTGTCATAGCAGCAAATAAGTTCAAATTTAAGAACAACAAAGCAACACTGACAATAAATCCTACTAGTGAGTGCCGTTGTGAAAATATAGCAACACTGGTGCAAATTGAGACAATTATGTATAAATTTGGAGCAATGATGGCAGACAATGCATAATTTAGATCTTTTTAGTAGATTTGTTCATGTGCAGGTTTAGTAAAATAATCATTAATATTTATTTTAATAAAATCAAAAGGAGTTGTACTGTATCAAATATTGTCTAAACTGCCTTTAAAATGCTGAGTGTGAGGAAAAATCAGTTTCAAAAGGAAAAATCAGCAGAACTGATAATGGAGCATGCACGTTCCACTTTCTGAGTGAGCGAGAAAATGATTTATAAAAAGGTTTTGCTCCCAGCTTTGACATGGCCGTCCCAAAACGAGTGCGTGGAGCTTTTCAGGAATCCCCCACGGCGCTGTGGATGTTGTCAGTCCACCGACTGCTTATTTTACAAGCTTCTTCTGGGACTGAGCGCGTGGGGACCGCTGCCCACTCTCCTCCCTGCACTTGTTTGGTTACATTTGTCGTCCTGCAAGATAAGAACCAGGTTTTACCTCTCGCAGCTCTGAGCAGCATCTGGGTGGACGGAGAACCGTGCAGTCTGCTCTGTCTCTGCAAACCTGCACTATTATGTTACCGCTCAAGTGCTTTGTCACAGCAGAGAGGGCCAGCTTCTCTGGTTTGCTTCTCCTGAGGGCCTCGGCGTCTGAAGGGCACTTTTTTTTTAACAAGTCTGAAGTGTGTGGGGAATGTCTCTAGTTAGCCCCAAACAGTTTATTTATGGAAAACATTCTGACACCTACTTACACTATTCTTGTCCCAATTTATTGAAGTCTCCGGCTGCTGCTTGTGAAGGATGTGGTCTCTGCAGACAAGTCAAGATGAAATGAGAGAATCAACCCCTAAAACAAAGGGAACCACTCCTAAATAGGTGCTAAACACATTTATATAGTTATGTTGTTTATTTGTCACTTGTAGGTTAACACAAGGTCAACGATGTATTGAAATGTTCAAGATGGGATGAACTGATTTGACTAAATTTAGACTAAAAACAAAAAAACAAACAAAGAAGGAATACTAAAGCATGCAAATTTGTAAATAATAAAATATAATAACGTACCAAAAAGTGAAAAATAACTAATATTTAAAAGGTCCAAAATTATATATACATGTATACGTATATATAATATCAGCCTTTGTTGTAAAATTAAGTAATGGATCATTTCATTTTACTTTTGAATGTATTTATCTTTAAATAACCAATGTGGATTTAGAAGTAATACACATAACAAGCTTGTTTGGATTAATTTTATTGTTTGATTTAAGTGATGATTAAATGCAGACGTTCTTTATGCATATAAGACCAATAAATGTTCATAAATACACAAAAATGCATAAACTGTTTATTTTTATAAGGCTAAACCAACTTAACATGACGATAACCATATGGCAATTCAAAGGAGAATTAATCCAAAATCTAAATTAACTTACTATCATCCAGATTTATAGACATTTGTTGTTTTATAATAGTGTAAGTTTACAATAAGATGTTAGGTGTTACAATAAATATGTTTTTGAAACTGCAAATGTGAATGAGTAGTTCAGTAAAGTAAATGTTTTTGTCTACCTTAAAGTGATAAAATAATTATTTATTCTGAATTTGTCTGTAAGCCGTCCGTGCATGTTTAATGTCTTTGTCTGTCTGAGTTATGCAGTTAGCTCTGAGACCACCTGATGTTTTGATTTTGTAATATTTATGAAATGAGTACATTCACAAATTGTGCATATCGTTCTGAATCACATTCATTTTTGATACAAAACAAAACCCCCTCACTGCACACATATTTAACTGAGCACATTTAAATTTTAGTAATAAAACTTTTTTATTCCAATCATGGAACCAGATATACATCGAGTCATAACAATTCAATCTTATTCATGTTTAGCTAGAGTAATCACACAAATGCACAGTTGTGGAAGAACTAGGGTGTACATTTAGATTATTTTCTCAAGTAAAAAGTATAATGCCGTGTAAAAAAAAATACTGCAGTTTGTGAGATGAAGTGTGAATAAAAAGCAAAACAAAAAGTATATTTCTACATGAGGAGGTGATAGTTGCGTATGTCCGGACCTACGAGCCAATCAGCTTCCAGGAAATGCCCACGAGCTGAGCTGCACAAACCCCAGAATAAATGGAGAGGTTTATTGACCTCAGTTGCCTGATTGCTCAGTTTAGAAGCCAAAACATAAAAAAAAACTTCATGATTTGCTGTAAAATGTTCATGTTTGCAAATACTGTTTTCATCCATACATACTGTATAACATGTTCTTTTGTGATCCGTCATAATCCCGTTCAGTTTTGCATCCATGTTCTTCAGCCTCACAGTTTTAATCCAAGAAAATCATCAAACTTTTTTTTTTAGGGCGTATCTTTTAGTGTACCATTTGACATTACCATATACAGGTAGTCCTCGGGTTACGGCGCCCCCGACTTACGGCAACTCTGGCCTACGAACGCATCATAATTAATAATTAATAAAAATATGACATTTAATTTTTTATGCACTTTTTTTCATGTGTACAGCACATTGTTGCAGCTGTGGTTGTTTTAAATGGCTTTATAAATAACGTATTATTAGTA
>JARVGS010001166.1:10154372-10167541 GCA_031762315.1 Hypsolebias antenori | reverse complement strand
GACAGATTATAAGGCAGATGTAGAAAATTAAAAACAGGAACATGTCTGCATTGGTTTTTGCCAGGATTCCAACAGATACTTAAAGCCATTTAGAGAAGTTATAATTATATTGCTTATAGTTTGCTGCATTTGTTATCTAAATAATAGAACATTAATTTAGAGCAACTATCTGTTGTTTACTATATAATCTCAAAAAATCCCTTATCTGGAGCAAAAGTGTACCTGCCCAGACTAAATTTATTTACAGACTGAGGACACTATAGCTCCATTTGGACCTGCAGCAGAACTACTAAAAAATAATACATAGAATATTAAGCTTGGGGGTAAGTTGATAACATAATCTTGACTTTTCTGAATGAGTACAGACAGATGAAGTGCTGTTAGTTAGCTGGGTGTTGTCGAGGTGAGCGGGGCCCATGCAGGAGTCCTCAGGGGGTTCCTGACAGAGACAGAGCACTCTTTGTGCACCGGCGCCCCTGCCCCGGTGGCCTGAAACGGGCCGGCACCGTCAGGGGACTCGCTTTCCACTAGGTCAGAAGTGTTCTGTCGACAGCTCATTGATCACAGCTCATCTCGTCATTTGATCGCTCCTCGCGAAATGATGTGCAGACACGTGCAAACACACACATCCCATACACACATGCATTCACACCTTAAAACATAATCAGATGCTCCAGAGGCGAGTTAAACAATGCAGTCTTCCTTCCTGGTCAGGGAATGTGAAACTGTGTCCAGCAGTAGCTCTGCAGGCAAGCAGCAAGCTGGAGAGCTGGGCCATCAATGGTTTAGTAAAACATGAGGCCAAGGGCCTTGCAGGATGGCTTAAAAGGCTCCAAGGACTCATGAAAAGTGAACAAAAAGCCCAGTTCTGAGCCGACCGCACAAGACGCAGTCCGGGTTTCACTGGCCATGTCCTTTGCGCTCTCCTGCTGCTGTTAAACTAAGTGGACTTTTATGGGAGAGCAGTAATACTTGCCTCTGTGTGCCGGCACTATAACTATAATAATTATACAGAGCGCGTGGCACTCTTCATAATTATACGCACGTCAACCTTTTACGTTTATTCTTAATTATAAAGTCTGACTGTGCACAATAATGCAAAAAAAAAACTGTTTTCCATCAGTATACGTCAAAGCAGTGAAGCAAAACGTGGAAAGAACTCTGATCACAACTGCCTGAACAAACATGTTCAGTGTTAAAACTTGAAGCTAAATCAGGTTTTAAAGATTCAATGTAATATTTCACTCCTTACTGTGCAGATATAGCACCAAAAAACTATGGAGTAACTGTTGATATTTCACATATATTTTAAAATATGCCTGAGGATTAACATCAGTCAGTTATTTGCCCAATCCTGTGTCAGCAAGGGCTCTTCCAGGAATTCCTCCATATCAATGTTGTGAAGCAGCAAAGAAATAAAGTATAGCCTGAGTATGATGAGGGTTCCAGGCTGCACTTCGGTCAGGTGGCTAAGCTGTGCTGTGCAGCTCAAATGGCCCATGACTTACCACACAAGAAGGCATTCGAAGACTGATCATCTACAGCATGTGCAACAATATTTGCTTTATGGATGGCTAAAATGAATGAGGAATTTCCATGTTTCAACAGGCATAAGAATCAAGAGAAATGAAATCAGAAACTATAGCCACATTAAAAGTTGGACAATTAAATACTGGTACTTACTCTAATTAGCAAAAACACTGAGATTTGGCTGTGTGGTCAAGTTTAAAAAAAATACTGTTGAAAACTAGAAAAAATGTCTTAATGGATAGTGAGTTTAAGGTTCTGTGGTTGGGGTTTTACATCGATTATCAGCAACAGTGTAACACAACGGAAATTCTTTATTCACGTCTCTGTATTTTGTAATCTGAATCTCCATTTCCCTTTTTTTTTTTTCCAGACTTACCGACAGACGGCAGTCAACGGTCAGTGCGGTTACTGAGAAAATTTGATACACACATCTAGTTTGACCCTTTACCTTAAATAAAATGTGAAGAGAAACAAGAAAGATTGGCTTTGCTGTAAACTGTAAACATACCAGGTCTCAACCCGAGCATACACCAGGCCTTACTGGGTCTTTATACTGTATATATAATGTTTTACAGCGTCAAACCTGTGGTCTTGCTATCCACAGAGCAAAACAGACACTGCTGACGTGTTCATCCCTCCTATCTGGGGAGGGGCGAGCATGTCGGGTAAGAGTACTGGGCTTTTGTCCCACCACATGTCTATTGTGGCTAAACCTTTCCCTTGGGGGCAATTAGGACCTTTTAGTTTGTTGTAAGAGGACCTAAGTACGAGTGGATCGAGCCAGAAAAAACATTTTTGAGCTAAACCAAAAACAGAAGTGCATTGAGCTTCTCTGCACTCCTGGACTTCTGAGCATCTCTCTATTAAAAAATGTGCAGGCCTACACTGAACAGACAGGAACTGTGGCAGCTTTACAGGGGCAGAGAGGTGACAGGGTTGAGAGAGCTGGGGAGGGGAGCCTTCAACTCCACCCAAAGCCAAGCCAAAAGGGCAAACAACTCAAGACCAACAATGTTGTTGGGCAAAGACATGCTTCATGAGAAATGTAGAGTTAGAGGATATCCATGTTTCACTTGAACTTTCTCATGGCTGAATGGAAATCTGGGGCAAGAGAAGTGTGACGGGTAATGGTATGCAGTGAGATCTGCCATAGCATGCAAAAAGCAAACACATGCATGTTGTTTAACACAGCAGAGACACAGCAAATGAAAAGGCATTACTGTAAGCAAAGGTGTTAGTGAGAGATAAGTCTAAAGAGTGGGTATAAGTGTGTGATTGAAGGAGTTTGTTTGCACAAGGATGAAAATGTATGCACAAGGATGTTTAACAGATGGGTAAAGATAGCGGCTTGGAGAAGAAGTAAAACTGGGGAATAAAAGAAAAAGGCAGGTGAACCATATTTGAGTGTACAAATTCCCCTAATGTAGGGAGACCCTATCTCCTGCAGAAGAAAACATTTCCCATGCAGGCTTGAGTGGATCGCCAGTGAACAGTACTAGAACCACTGAGCAAAAAGTCATGAGTGATGAGGAAGGGTTAAGAGAACTGAACCCATTTAAGTCACCCAAATAAGGGCTGTACAAGCCTGTGATGGATGCTTCAGCGTTCCTGAGGGAATAAGAGCACTGGCAGTGAGAAGGGTGATGCGTGGGGAATGAGCAGGGGTCCTGCGATTGCCACTTAATGAAAACAGATTGGTTTGATAAATGATATAGGCTTAATGTCTAAAAAGAAATATGTGCACTTATTTTTAACCAAACTACTTCAAAACAGTGAACTTATTTTATTCATTCAACCTTTATTTAGGCCTTTATTTATTTAAAAAAATTAATGTGTGTAACAGTCTAAAAAAGATGGGAACTCTAAATTTTAGCCACTCTCAGTGTGACAATATTTTACTAAAATGTTCAATCTTCGTTAAAAATGTGGTCGCAAACAAGCTTTATGCAGCTGAAGCAAAGAGTAACAGAATTTACCGTTTGGGGCCTTTTGAAAACACTACAAACTCTAATTACCACCGTAAAGGTGCAACGCTTGACGGTGGTGGACTTGACTGCAAAACACTTGCTATCCAAACAATATATCATTAGCCTGCACTGTAAGCACAGTTGTAGTGTGTTTAAACCAACTGAGCATTCTTCCATTATCCCTGTGTTCCCAGAAACTTCATAAGTGTGTCATTTTACATATGCATGCTTCTGTGGAAGAGAGTTTGGATAAACAGTGGTGTGCACAGATGTGTGCCCTTAATAAAATGTTTCATTGACTTCCTCTCTAAAATGTCACAAGTGGAGGCATTATTTAACACAAAGCTCTGGCCAGCTTGGAGAGGACAAGGCTGTGCAGAATACTTGTGCTTAACAAGCACACTTAACCCCAGCCGGCCATGCAAACCCCAAAGAAAGGAAAGACTGTTCCCCAGAAGTGACATGGCACAGAAGGGCAGACAGGCCAAGGTACGGAAAGGAGGGGACAGCATCGTTAATGAACTTATGGAGTCCAATGGCTCAATTATCGTACACAGAGTAAAGAGGACAGTGTTCAACTTAAACTAGAGGTAAATGAGGATAGGATTATTTAAGCTCAATAAAAGTTTATACACCTGAGTAAAATTAGAATGTAGTGTCTTTGTTTTCAATATTCCAAAAACGTTGCATTTCAATGTTAAAGCACCAGTTTAGATACGCGCATGTACGTGGTACTGCTGTTATCAATCACTCTTGTAAGAAACAATGAACGCATGGCATCATCATTCAGTATCTCATTTATCTCATTAGGAAAACTAAAAAAAATGTTTGAGTGGCTAAAACTGGCAACTCTGTGCTGTTTTAGTAAGGCCCTTGTTGTGTCTGTACGTTCTATTTCATTCATGCTAAATGTGTTGCCTCTCTTGTTGCAATATCTTGGGAACATTTCAAAATTGTAACTTTACTTGAAAAAGAATGATGGGTATTCATTTTCTTAGTTCATTGGGAATGTGTGCCAAGTATTGAACTTGGAGGGGGGAAACCACAGTTCTTGAGAGGGGAAAAATCCAGAGGCTAAACTGTAAAACAAAATGTGAGTATTCACTTTTCAAGCTATACGTATAGACTAATGTATTTCAAGAATAGGCTGTAAATTTTGAAAAGGGACATGGCCAACCTTATATTCCTCATTAGTTTATAAATTACTGTTTTAAAGTTCTTGATCTAGATTTATGTTTTCACCATCTTGGTCATTTAAAAAAAGAAAAAGAAGAAAATGCTTTTAATAGAGCCAAGACCATAGTATTTAATGACTGAGTCCAGCTGATGAATTCATAATGACTTATGAGAAAATTGTAGTAATTTTGATTTTGATGAAAAAAAAAAAAAAGTTTTAAACAAGAGTCTATTGGAGCTGTGTTTGGGAGCCATACCTATCAATAATCAGTGCCAAAACAATTAAGGAAACTTCTGCATTAGCTTCACTACATCATGAACTACATTCATCTCTATACATAACTTCTGGCTTCAAACCCTCTAAAAAAAAGCAGCAGTCCATGGATGAGTTCAAGGATTCATGAAGTCTTGCAAGACAATTGATCACTCCTAGTGGGGCAATCTGCGTGGGGTTTTGTTTTTCTCTTTTCAGTCTTTAGGAACATAAAAAAACAAGTGGACCAGTTTTGGCACTGTAGCCATGGGTGGAGAGTGACTGGCATGTGGAGCTGAAGGGATGTGGGATGTGGGAAGCCTGACAGAAGGATAAACGCTACCTAAACATTACAATACACACTCTTACCCACACAACCAAAACCTAGCCTAAATACAGAGGCGCCCTGCATTTAAGTCAGGGCATCAAAAGTTGCATCGAAGGTGAAGACAAGAGAATCTGCTCTAGACAGGCGTATTAAAGCATGACCTATGGGCCCCATTGAGTAACATTAGTGGGAGCTTCCTGTGTGCAGGCACCATTCTGTTGACAGTCCATCATTGTCCAGAAAGGTGGACAGTCACCATCACACACACACGCTGATGCCTTGCTTTACAATAACAGCACAGCAGCCGTGACTCCACATTTGTCAGCAAGATGTTTAAATAGAGTTCTCGTTATTGGTCTTTATTTGAAAGACTGGGGTACGGCTGCAGACTGATAGTAGAACACTGTCTGGTTAATGTTGAGTTCCTCACCTTAACTGACTACGTGGGACAAGAGAGCAGGCTCAGAATGGAGTGGGGAGCGTTGAGGTGGAGTAGACGGGTACCAACTGGGAGGGAAAGGGCTGTAGATAAGCAGTAACCTGGGTCCGTTGGCCCGAGGATATTAAATCAAAGTCAGTCACTCCCATGAGCTCGCAAACATCAGCATTCCCACTGCTTATCACACTAATCAGTTATCCAGTGCTTCTGCAAACATGTCTGCTATCATCAAACACTCACTCCTTCACTTACAAACATGCAAAAAAAAAAAAGCAACAAAATCAAAATCATCCAAAAATTTCCAGTTCAATAAATAACCTGATTAATTCATAGCTATTTCTTAGAAACCAAAGTCCACCATGCATAACAACAAACATTTTAAAGCAGAATTGTATGAGTTCTGTGAATCTGTGAATGTTAATACTCACTTTTGTTGCCTACTAAGAAGACAACAGGCTGAATATCAGATTCCTCGTTGGCCTTCTTTACCAAGCTGAACCAGTCCTCTAGATTCTCAAAGCTCTGGTAGTTGGTTATATCATAAACAAGCAGAACACCCTGGAAAACAAAGGTTAAGGTTATCATGAGCACCTCTCATGAACATTTGTTCACTGATAGATAAGAGAAGTGTATACATAGCAGAGTTTCTGTAACCTCAGATGACTCAGGGTTATTATTGATATAAAGTGGAAAAATAAATCAGTAGGTGGCACTGTTTCTCTTTTACATTTGGCGACAGACACTTTTAATGGGAAATCATTCACCTTCACAGGTAAACTTTGGTCCTTTTTGTTGCCATTTATTACAACTTTGGACATTCAGAAACCAAAACAGTGGTTTGACCATAAATAATTCCTTCTGTGGTACCCATAATGTTGATTCACTGAAGAACAAAGGTCACATTTGGTTATCAACCGTCTCGGTAATGAATGAAGGCTGTCTGCTTCGAGTTTTCTCCTCTCTCAGTAATCCATAACACTGCTAAAAGAGCCGTGCAACAATACCAGAGCCATGTTTGGGCAAATAGTCAGGTCAAAAGGAGTTGTTTAAATGAACACATTCATGAATAAAAATAAAAAAGAGACACAAGAGCTGCTGGCTTAAATCAAAACAAATAGCTCGAGTATAGGCTCAGCCATCTTTATCAGTACTACAACTTTTACTTTTTCTAAAGGACTAGAATTGAGTGAGTGCCAAAGAAAACACCTCTTCTTTTTACTGCATGATGCAACATGACTGAAAAGCTTTCTGTTGCATTTTGTTCAACCGACACGCACTGTCACAACACGCGAGGTCGTGCCGACAGCTTACGCCTCCAACAATTACTCTGAGCCTCAGTGAACAGCCATGATTAATTACAGGATGCCCCGTGCCAAACAAAAGGCGTTAAAGTTTTAGGCAATGCTGATGTAAAAACTCACTAAGCAAAGTGTAGTAATTTGTCACTGAAAATAAATAAAGAATAGTAATACAAATTAATGATAGTCTCTCAATGCAATGGAAGAGGTTTTGAAAAAATGCCAAGAGACACTTGTATTAAGTACTGGTATAATAAGTGTAATGGAAAACCACTGTTTATCTAGCTTCTATTGATAAATGGCAACAGAGTATGTTGTTATAGTTAATACATTAAGAAAATGTTGCCATATACAGTATAATATAATTAATTTCAAGATGGTTTTAGTTCAACTTTAGGTGGGTCACTTCAAATACGAGATAGTGACTGACATTCAGTTTTGTCCAAATGACCACCACTTGAGCCGACACCTTCCTTATGCTTATAATAATGTTCAGTTGTCATTGAATCAACAATTTCATTTTTTCTGAGGACAGATTAAATTTTATATATTATAAATAATTTAATATTTATTATGTAAGAGCTGAGCACATCAGTAAACGTGTCTGTTTATGAGTGGGTCCTTACATGAGCTCCATAGACATATTTATCCAGCATTTTTCCCCCTAGAGTTTGGCCTCCAATGTCCCAAACTTGCAGAGTCACGTTCAAGTTGCCTGCATTGAAGAAAAAACAGAAGAAAAATAAATACTGGAAATTTTATAAAGAATTACATTTTATGAACAAAACCATACTTCACAATTTAATTTTCCATTTCTGTTTTTCATAAATGCTTTGACTGATTAAACTTTAGCTTAACACACATTTTTTAAATTGCTAAAAAAAAAAAAAAAAAAAAAAAATTAAAGTGATTTGTGAGTTTCCATTGTGGATGTTTTATTTTGTGGGGGTTCACAAAGCACAAAATCCTGTGGAAAATGATCAAGCTGTAACCAGACCCTATTATTTGACCATTTTTATTATAATAAAAGTCTAAACCATTAAGCCAAAAAATGAAAAAATAAAAATCAGGAATTGATCTTTCATGCTAAATGTCCCTAAACTGGCAGATCACTTACAGCTCACATCCATTAATATCCAGCTGAGAGATCAAAGGATGCTTCTGTATGCTTGCCCTCTAATTTTAACATTTTCAATACACTGGCTGTAAGAACAGACTTTTGTATAAATCTGTTTGCATTGTGCCGTGTCCTGACAAGTAAATCAGTTCTGAGGAATTATGTGCTGTTGGGGTAAACGGAAATAATCCAAACTCAAAATGTCCTAATTGTGTGAAGAAAAAGAATGAAAGGAAGGAAAAACAAGCACAAAAAAAAAAAAAAACCAAATCCAAATAAATGTTTTATTTCTTTGAAAAATAAACTGTGTGGCTAAAATATATTAAAATGAGAAGGAGGGAGAATCGGGCCACGAGGGGTTTATGTTGACGTGATGAAGGCCCTGCTGCTCTGAAGAGGATCAGAGTGCACACTGTGGACACGGCTGGACGACTCAGCCCCTTCATACGTTCATGTTTTAAAGCAAGAAAAGAAAACATTGGGGTTCACAGTCACTACATCTAGACTATACACAGTTAAAGACAAGTTACAGTGAGGAGGGCAATGAATTATGGCTTCTTGGCATCATAAAGACCCATCCCTACCCATCCAGTAGGCCCAATAGTTTGTTTTAAATATATATTAGCTAACTCAGAGGTTCTGACACATTTCTGTTTGTTATGCAATAAGTAAAATCTCCAATTGTGAATAAGACTGAAACACTAAAACTAATGATAAAGTCAGATACATTAGTATGATACTGTACTTTTAAAGTACAGTATTGTGATAATGATATAGATCAAAAATCTCTCAAAAGATTAACAGAATTTATCATGTAGATTTCACCTCTAGTCAATGCCTTTCACTGGCTCAACCTCATTGGTTTGGCAGGGACATCTGGACGAGGTATTGTTATAAAAAGCGCACACACAGAGGAGGCTGTTGTGTGCCAGTCGGCCTCGCCTCACCTCTGCCTGCGTTGGAAAATGTACATTAAGTTTGACAAGCTGGGCCTTCATGGTGAGAGGGGCCAGCTCTAGGCTATAGGCTACTCTCCCCCCTGCTGCAAAATACTCTTACAGCCCCATAGAGACCCACACAACCTCTCCAATACAAGGCCGGGTGGGGGTCCTAACAAAGTCTGGGACCACCCAGCTCGAAGAGCCACCCTCCTCTTCATCAGCTCATCAACACTCAATTCCCTGGAAAATGGGCCATTTAACAACTCAGGTGTTGAATCCAGCTTTGTTGCTGCCCCAGTGATATAGAAATATGTAATCTATAATTTAACAAAGGCTACAGTTTAACACGGAGCAGATCACAGGTTATTTCGAGAGAGAAAGTTACCGGAAAGAGAAGTCAAGCGATTAACGGCATTTATTCAGGTTCATATTAAGAAGCTCAGTCCAGCCTGTGCTTATAGTTGGCTCTTTTCATCCTGACTCCACCACAACATTTTTGGGGGTTTAGTTCTCCTAAGTCTCCTGAGCTGAAATGGACACAAAATCAAAATAGAATCCCTTAGCCAACTCTCAAATCAGCATAACTTTTACTTTTAGCACTTAATTTGCTTTTGCCTAATGTTGTTTTATTAGTAACGAAAGAATGGAGCCACTTTGAGGATTTCTGGGCCTTTTGGTCGAGTTTGAAAAAATACCATTTGGAATTCTGAAAATCCCCATTTGAGATCGGAGGAAGTTAAATAGAGTGTTTCGTTTAAATATAGCATAAAGCAATAAACATTTATTTAATGTTTTTAAAAGGGATACAGTGTATGTGTATGGGTTACCCTGTTTCATGTGGTAATGAACAAAGTACAGTTGTACACCTGGATTAGCAACATGGAAATAAAATGTTTATTTCTCTTAAAAGTGTCCCCAGAATTATGACTAAGGCCTGTCCCTTTAAGCTTAACCTGACTGTTGGCCTTGTGGAGTCCAAAAGAAGTGTGCTGTTTGCTCAAGACAGAAGAACTTTCAGAGTGAATAAGGCTGAGAAGTGGCAGACGCTCTACAACAAGGAGCAACCAGAAAACTCACATTCAGCTCCTACATTAAGGGAAAATTATTCATGGGGGGAAAAAGAAATTAGCAACAAATACATAAAAACTGATGGTGATCAGGCCTCTGTGTGAGATAAACCTTTACATTAACAATCTGAAAATGTTGAGCAAACATAATAGCTACTGTATACAGACAGCTTCTAAGCCAGTTAGTCTAAAAATCTAAAAACTGTATCTGAAATTGCATTTTCTCAGTATTTCACTGAAAATACACAGCCCACTGATGTTTGCTTGTGAAACTTGTGTCTGCACAGCGTCTCGGAACAAGAAAGCACTCCCTAAAGATTATAAAGGTGTCTCACCTGGAAGGCTTATTCTCTTCAGAAAGAAATCCAGGCCAATGGTTTGTTTGTACTGCTTCCCGAAGGCCTCCTGTGCAAATCTAGTGGCGAGTGATGTCTGAAACAGAGTGACAAAAGGACAGATGAATGAGTACCAGACAAATACAGCTATTCAGATGACTAAAAATATGTTTCTGAAAGTTAAGCATTTAAAAAAAATAACTGATATACAAGAGATACCTTCATACAGTGTGTAAGATTTGTTAAAGCTAATATCTTCTCCACACAGCAGGGACCGGAGTGAAATACGAGACACTGCAAAAATCCTTCCAGTAATAATATACAGAATATTAAAGAACTTCCTGAGAAGGAGATATTTTGGTTGGCAGAACTTAAAAGAAAACGTGAAAAATGCCAAACTATGCTTTGTTATTTATTTTGCACTTCCTAATATTTCAAAAAAGAAGGATATAATATATCTTAAAGCACTTTTGTGTGGATTTCTAATAAAAGCAATCAGAAATACTTTGTAATTAATAAAAAAAAGTGAAATCTTGAAATATGTGCTGTGGGACATTAATTTCACAAATCAAATCCTTCAAAAGCTCATTGATCGACTAGAAGAATGTGCAGTTGTCTGCCTGCTCTGCCGTCTCACTGCTCAGGCGCAGGAGTGACAGTGCAAATCAATGTGAATTACAAAAACAGGTGTCGTGTGTGTGTCATGTCTCAGACCTAATAATTGCCACAAATTATAAAACTTCCATCACTGTCAAAGTTGTGTTTGAGAAGGGAAAAAAGGATATCTTAGGGGCTCTCCAAAAGTCCATGGGAATTCATAGCCCAGTCAGCCTGTGCCAACTTTAATTCACTTTGATGGATGAGCTAAAGAAAAATAATAAAGTGCTGAATGTATATTAGCTATGTTTAGAGCAGCGTGCTTACACAAACGCAGAAGAAAAGTGAAGCAATGGGATTCCATCAGTGTTCAAATGTGTCAGTAAATGTATTTTAATATGGTGTCTGACAATCACTGCTGGTTTAAGGATTTAAACCGACATTTTGTCTGTCAATCCCCTAAGCTTTCACTCACGCCTGAGTCGTATCTGCTTTAGTTTATACTCTAAAGTGTTTAGTTTTAAGTTGAATATTAGAAAGCCAAATAATAAAATTTAAATTAAATTACCCCTTGTAGTGGTTTACCCAAATCTTTTATTTTAAGTAAACACTTTTTTATGTTTAGAAAATCTTGACTTTTTAAAGAATAATCAGATAATCTATTTCCTCAGGCGGCTGAGACGAGCTGGACTGGGAAGCTCAGTCCTCACCTCCTTCTACAGGTGTGCAGTGGAGAACATCCTGTGTTAGACTCATAAATCCCTAACCAGGTTAATCACTGTAATGCCACTTTAATTGGTGATATGGGACTTAACTGTGCTGCTGATTTGCTGATCTCTTGCCTTGGTGCTGCTGTATTCATTCATACCCATCTGCTCACTACAGACTCATGTTCAGGCTGCTGTTTACTATACAGTATTATTTTACATTATTAGCGTTTAGCGTATATTTTAGATCTTTTAGTGTATCGTTTACCATACATCTTAGACCTTATATATTGTTTCTTTTTAGACTTTATATTTTTTGCTATTTTTGGGTGTAACTGGGACCCTGAGTACACAATTTTGTTCCACCTCATGTACCACATGTGATGCAGATGACAATAAAGAACCTTGAACCTTGAAACAAACCCCTCTTAATCCATCAAATCTGAGTTTTAAGGCGGGGAGTTTTATTTTCTGACATCTTTTCTCTGTAAGTGGATCTCCATGGCAACAACAGGCAAGATCCTGGATCTCAGGATGAGGTCTCAGATGGCTTTAATATTCCGTTCCTAGAAAGCCTCCAAGTCCAAATACTCAGAATAAATCATCGTGTGGGACTTGGCCTCTGTCCCTGCATTCCTGTCGGGTGGACCCTGGTGTCGGGTGGACCCTGGTGTCGGGTGGACCCCGGTGCTGAGTGGACCCTGGTGTCGGTTATGCAGAGTCCTCTCTGTAACGGTGAACACGTATAATTCACTAGCCGGTATTGGAGGGTCAGCGTGAAGGAAGCTGCCGGCAGAGCTGGACTCTGTTTCAGCTGCGCTCGGTTTACTCCGAGGCACGCACAGAACTGGGCCCAGGCACGACCCAACGCTCCGTGGATCGTAGGTGCTGCCAGTTCACTTTATCAAAGATATTCTAATAAAAAGCTGCTCAACGTTCAGGCTTTTGTTCTAACATTTAAATCGTTCAGCTGCTTAAGGCTGTTTCACACAGTCAGGTATAAAAACGTTTGGCTCATCTGGGACATTTCAGCAGCGGCTGTTGGTTTTAGTCATGTTTGCACTCTTGGAAATTATTAACAAACTTGTTTTTGTTCTGAAATGCACAGAGATCTCTTCATATCCTTCAAAGACGCCGCGCTCCATCTGTGTCTCGCTTTGTCTCCTAATACGTCCATGATGTCTTCTTATGTATACTTTGTGTCTCATCTGTCCCTGATGTCTTCTTATGTATACGTTGTGTCTCATCTGTCCATGATGTCTTCTTATGTATACTTTGTGTCTCATCTGTCCCTGATGTCTTCTTATGTATACTTTGTGTCTCATCTGTCCATGACATCTTCTTATGTATACTTTGTGTCTCATCTGTCCCTGATGTCTTCTTATGTATACGTTGTGTCTCATCTGTCCATGAT
>JARVGS010001166.1:10123724-10148749 GCA_031762315.1 Hypsolebias antenori | reverse complement strand
TTACTCAGATTAAACTTTTGATCTGTCATCTATGTTCTATTACGAATAAAATATTGACATTTGCCATCTCCACATCAATGCATTCAGTTTTTAGTCACAATTTGTTTAGTGTTCCAACTTTTTTGGAATCCAGTTTGTATGTAAAGATTGAAAAGAAAAAAAAACGTAATTACAAAAATATATTTTTTGTTACATTGCACACGAGCAAATAAAAATTGGGCACAAAAACACAATTATTTGTCTCTTTTTGGGAAAACCTCTAGTGTTAAATAGGTTTTAACCTCCTGCATTACGAACAAATAAACAATTAAGATGTAGCTGTTAACCTAAACGTTTAACTGGTGATGCTCCAACCCCCCCCAAAAAAGCTCCGATTTCACTTTGCTCTGTTTGTTGTTAGCTGCGATGATTTAGCCACGCTAGCCTAGCTACATTAGCGTCGGTCGCCATGGTGACCAGGAAACCAGCAGCGTCAGCAGGAACGGAAGCTGGACATTAAAATAAGTTTTAAAAGCCAAACACATTGTTGGACTACAAATAAGCCACTAGAAATATTATTCTCGCTTTTAATTCGGGTAAAATGAATGTCTTTCTTTGTCGGTCTCACCTTTCCACACGCTCCGTCTCCAACCACCACAATTTTAAGCTGCTTGTCCTGGCTGTCCTCCTCTGAATCCGACATGACGGTGCAGACTGTGCTCCGACTGACCGAGTGAAACCGAAGCGCTGGTGACCAGGAGCGGGCTGCTGGGTGCAGCTACCAAGGAGTGATCACAGATGGATTAGAGCAGCCGCCATTTTGACTTCTGTAACGCCTGGCTGCAGCCCCTGCGCTCGGTTATTATGTCGCACGTGCTCTCTGCTGCCGAGACGGGCAGTTTTCGTGAAGCGGGGACAGCGACAACCAGAAAGAGAAAGAAGTGCTCGGCGTGTCAGCGTGTAAATGTCTCCAGTTCCATGTAGACCTTGCTTTGTCTTCACAGGAAACGATTGGAACCGGAAGCTGAATCACCACGCGCGACAACGCTGTGTGACGCGCTGCCGTTGCTATGGTAACATCGGACTCCAGCTGAAGAGAGTGTAAATGTAAACTCGTCGTTTTTATTTTCTGCTATTTTATTTTTATACGCGTTTGTTTGTTTGTTTGTTGTATGTTTTAGTTTGAGATTGAGTTTTTCAGTGCAAGCAATAAAATGTGACATTTTGTGAGGCCATTATCATATTTAAACAAGTGGTAAGAATCCAGTAATAATTTATCCATTTAACGCCACATTTTTTTTATTCTTGTCTTTTTGCTTAACTATAGTTATCATGTAATCTAGGGTTGTTTTTTTTTTTTTTTTTTTTTTTTTTTTTTTTTTTTTTTTTTTTTTTTTTTTTTGGAATGCCTGCCATCACAGACTCCATCACTTCAGCACCTCTTATGATGATGCCCATAGTAATATTGTAATTAGTAATGATCTTCAGAAACACACTAATTGAAAATGTGTTAATCTCAATACTGTTTATTTTTTTTATATTATGTAGCCAAACCTGGGAATCAGTTTGCAAAGTAAAACTCTCATTAGACAAGTATAATGTAAGGTGCAGTTATCATCATGACTGGAAAATCACATTAAATTGTAAATGCTCTTATTGGTGCAGATATATTTTCTAATTATCTTCTTATTAAATCTAATATGCACGAAGACAGGAAGATTTGTCCTGTGCAGTGTAACACCACCAATTAACATTTTCCCCCAAAGAATCAGTTTGAAGAGAAACGCTTGATGAAAAAAAAAAAAAAATCAACCAGATATTTTTCTCATAGTATAAAAGTAGAGAGCAGTTCATCTCTTTTCCAAACTGTGATATAGGAATTGCAACACTTTATTTGTAGAAATTAGTATAAAATTTGGCTTTAATTGTTCATTAATTTGTTTTGAACAAAACTGTGTTGAACTCATTGAAAGAAAAAAACAGTCAATACAAACGTTCATTTTGAAAATGATCATATTTTTCCAAATATAACCAGGATGCAAAAATCTTAAGAAATTTCACTTTTTTTTTTCCTCTTTTTTAGGTTCTGAAGTGAGATGTTAAGTGATTTATTTTTTAATCTACTTTATGTGTACAATTATTTTGTACAAGTCAACAAGGAAACAGTGTGAAGTCCCCTGGAAGTGTGAGTTTGTCAGAAAGGGTTTCCAGATGATCCAAAGGAAGCACTGGAACCCATGAAGGAGCTGAATATTAAACTCTGACTTTATGAACAAAAATCAACTGACAGGGCATCAACAAACTCTGAGACTAAATAAAACTGAGTGCACAAGAAGCAAAAGGGCCCAGGAACCAGGCAGACAAGGAACCAGGCAGCAGTGAAACGGGACACTTCTCTCTCTGAAGATCATCTGGGACTGCAGCTGCCCCAGAGGAAATAAAAGTTATTGGAAGATACTTGCGCTTTTTTGGTAAATGAACAAATAAATGAGATGCACATATCTAAACAAAAAGACTCGAAGTTAATTTGACTAAACAAATGCAACCTCAAGGGCTGAGCCTACCTTTTTTTTTTTTTTACTTAAAAATATCAGTCTGCCGTGGAATGAGTATAAATGCATGAATATATATAAAGACGTGAGGGAAACGGTAGAAAGCTTATTTTAGAAGCGTCTCTGTAGAACTCCGAATAACGCGCGTTGATTTTGGGTTGTTTAATCGTTTATTATTCATCTTTAATAATGTAACCATCAGAAATTTGCAGCTGCAGCTGTTATTAAACACATAAAATGGATTTCCCTGAAGGAATCTTCCCAAGTGATCAATAAAATCTATCTCTCATCCAAATTATGGCAGCGTGGTCTTGTTTTGTTCAGACTGAACCAAACCGGCGCAAAAAAAAATAAATTTTCCTCAAGTCGACAAAATCAAATCTCGTTTGTCAAATTTCATCACTGGTCTAGATTTTTCCAAATAAATATGTATGGGCTTTTTAATTATTCTCTGGCTTGTGTTTTTCCCATTCTCATTCTCAACCCGTAAAAGAGGCGCGTGCAGCTGCAGACAGATGTTTTTGCGCAAACCTGCGGAGGATTACGCAGATGTTTCTTGAGCAAAGATGAATGTGAATTTTAGGATTTAACTGAGATATATGTTGAGAATTTAACTGAAACATACTTTGCAATCTGTTTTAAAATCGTGAATAAAAGAAAGTGACGTTAAATTACGCATGCGCGAAGTTCACTAATCAAACCAACTGTATAAACAACATACTGTATTGATCAGTTTAAATTCGTCAGAAAGACATTCTGTCTAATCCAAGAATAAAAAAACAATAAAAGTAATGTGTGTAATTAAAAGCAACAGGTCCGCATTTAAAAGTGGCTCTTCCTGAGAAAACAAAAGATGATTTCACCAGTTGAACAAATCAAAATGTTTCTGTTTTCCTTGCACAACATTGTAATCCTCTCTGTTTCCTGGAAAATATAAAAGCACTTTTAATTCTACATTTTTAACAGAAATTGAAAAGTTTAATAGAGTTTAAATTTAACACCGTTTTCCTGACGCGCAATGGAAAAAAACAAATACTGGCCCGTGCGTAAAATCAAATCAAAGTGTCTTTTTGTTTGAGGAGCGGATCAACGAGCTTCCAGTCAGACACTTAGATATTCTAATAGGAAACTTGTGTATGAAGATGAAACTGGGGGTGGGGGGCTGGTGCTTACTGATGGGGGGTGTTTGCATTTTCATACAGCCGCGACTTCAGTTTGTCTAGGAGCCGTGGAGGAGCGTCACGTGGCCTGTGGGGACGCGCCAAGCAGCTTTTAGGACATGACTGTGCCATGAAGATCAGATCTCACTCTGCGTCTGCATGATCTGTAAAGAAGAAGAACCAAAAGTCTGCAGCTGGAACTCACCTCTGAAACATCTTAAACCTCCAGGGATCACCAATTGGCTCATTTTCATGTAACTGGCATTTTTATAAGATCCTATCATAAATTTAGCTTTATTTTTAATTTATTAAAACTGCAGTCCACCTTTTGATGCACAGTCGGATATGAAGAGGGCGCACAGCTCCTGGCCCCTCAATGAATATTAAACTACAACTGATTCGACTCCAGGTTTCAAGGGGGAACAGAGGTTCAAGTAGCCATTCCAAAGAGCGCAAACCGAGAACCTGCGTCTTTCTTCTTGGTGACGTGGGCCTCCTTAACCCCGGAGTGCTCATCTCGTTGTGTTGACACGCGGCCCTAAAGGTGTCCGTCAGGTGTCCGGGAGTCACAGAGCAATCCATCAGCCTGACAGGTGTTTGGAAGGAAAGTCATGATGGACTCAGTTTCTCTTCTCAAAGTTCAGAGAAAACGTTCAAAAATCCAAGAAATCTCCTTTACCGACATATTTATTTGTTAAAAAAAATAAAGGGCGTGTTATTCCTGATTATAATCTGTAATTATCTGACCTCTTAGCAAGGGGTCAAATAAAATTGAATACTGTACCCAAAAAAATAGAGCGCGTTAAATCGACGCGATTAAAAGCTGTAAATATTTTAGAACTCTACTTTTTTTTTCTGTTTGAATGAACAAAAATACATCCAGATGCAATTAATGCCTGATATGTTTTAATGTAACTCAATCAAATAAGTCAAAAAAAAAAAAAAAAAAAACAGGTAAATTTCCTGCTTCCTGCCGCTGTGAGGACACCGCACGCGTCTTACTCTGAAATAATGGAACAAATAGGCTGAAAAGTGCTTAAATATCTTACCTTTACAAACACAGCAAGAATTAAAAAAAAAAAATCACACACAACCTGTAACGGAGACAGCTGTTTTAAAACGTCAACGGAATATAACTTTTTTTTAATCCAATCACTGCAGAGGTAGAAAGGCGCATGTAAAATACGAACCAGCACAAGATGTTATTTTAAGTCTATTTCAGTCCCACAGTGGGGTCCGGGGGCCCTCAGAGTTCCTGGAGGGGGTTCCAGCAAACAAGAGAAATAGGCTGCTGTTGTTTTCGTCTCACACACACGTTTTATAAGAAGTTTCTGTCTGTCCGCTCAGACATTTACAGCTTCTGCAGCCTATGCGCAAAAATATATATTTCTGGGATCCTTCAAAGCAGACTCGTTCTAAAAAACAAGTGTCTGAAAGTGTGAAGGACCCATGAAAAGGTTTGTGAAACCCCTTGAAGCTGTTCAGAGGCGCTGAGCTGATGAACAGCCCCCTCGGGCCCCCTCTTCGTGTCAGAAAAACATAAAGTTAGTTTGGTTCCCGGGAGCAGAAATCATAAAAATGAATAAATACAGTCGATGGATTCTCACTGATTCCCCGCACACAGTGTCCATGCGGGGAGGCAGTAAGCGTAGGGGTAATAGTAGGAGGGCTGCAAGGAGAGCAGCGGGGGCCGCAGGATCTCTCCCGGGCTGTACTGTCTCTGGTCGTCCCGGACCAGAACCTTCACCGCCACCTTCTTGGCCGCCGGCGTGGACGCCATCAGGTCGGCGGCCATCTGCCTGCGTTTCGTCTTGTAGCGACGGTTCTGGAACCAGATCTTGACCTGGGTCTCTGTGAGCTTCAGGGAGGCCGCCAGGTCCGCGCGCTCGGGTCCGGACAGGTAGCGCTGGTGGTTGAAGCGGCGCTCCAGCTCGAAGACCTGCGCGTGCGAGAACGCGGCTCGGGAGCGCTTTTTGCGCTGCTTGGGCTGATCCAGACTCTTCCCGTCCAGGTTGTCTGCGGAGACACACGGGAGGAGCGTGCATGTGATTTCACTGATTTGCATATAGGACGCACAGGTAAGAGCACAAAAACTACTCCCTAATCTAAATTGTTTGTTTACTTTTAATTGTTAATTTCAGGAACTTCATTTGAACGCTCTTATTTTGAAGGGACGAGGCAAAATAATAATAATAATAATTTATTATTTGTGTATACAGGTAAAGGAAATCTAATTGCGATTAAAAAAAACTGTTTTTCAAGATAAACTTGGTCAAGAATAAAACAAATACAAATATTCAACAGGTATTCAGCAATCTGTGCAACATATTTACAAAACAATCCTCAGGTCCTTATTTATGGAAGTTTGCAGTATAATAAATGTAAAAAAAAAAAAAAAGAAATGTTTACTCTTGTGTAATGTTAGTGAAGCAGGGAACAGAAGAATTGTGGAATGGGGCTTAAAAAGGCCAAGGGACTCTGTTGAAAGTCGTGCGTAAAAAGGACGATTCGTGCGTAAAAGCTTTGGAGAGGTTGTTTTTTTCTCTGTTTTCTCTCACATTAGACCTGGATCACACAATATGCTTCTTCACAACTTTATAAAATCTCTGTGTTGAACAGTCAGCGTGCACTTTGACTTCAAACTGCGTGCTTTTACAGAGCCTAATGTCCTACCCGTGCCATTGCTGGGTTCGGTGTCGCTCCTGGCGGTTTCCGCAGCTGCAGACTCGTGGTCCGTCTCCTCCTGCAGACTCTCCTCCGGCACATCCGAGCCCGGCTCTCCGTCCTGCTCCTCGCTGCGCACGGTCCGAGTCTTCCTGTCCGTGTCGTCGCTGAGCCCCGAGTCCGAGTCGTAGCTTTTCTGCTCACAAGGCTCCCCCTCATCTTCCTCCTCCTCCTCCTCCTCCTCAGTGTTATTATTATTGTTCCCCCCCGATCCTGCGCTCATGTCCCCGAATATTTTCCAGCACGCCGTCTTGGAGAAGCACACGTCCACATCTGGCAAGTGTCGGGTCTCGTCCTTCTTGTTCAAGATGGCCTGGATGGAGAAAGGCATCAGCGAGTTGCCTCGAACGGCCATTTTTTTTTTTTTCTTCTTCTTCCTCCTTTCAAACGCGCCCTCGGTTGTTCAAGTGGAGTGGTCAGCTCGGGTCTTGGAGGAAATGATGTCAGATCCTCCACGTTCTGGACGTCTCCCTTCGCCGAGAGCTGCTGGCGCGTGACTTTTCCTCCTGCAGCGCGGGTTTCTGCTCGCGTGCCCGCGGGAGACAAGCTTCCTGCTGCATCCGAAGAGGCAGCTGCTCCGCTGCACAGCTCTGCACCAGCACGCACGGGCTCTCTGCGCTCCCCGGCGCGCGACACACACTTCTTTTTCTAACCCGACACCCCTCACCTGTGACTCACGCGCACTCCTTAGCCACTCCTATTGGCCCAGAACGGAGGAAAGGCTTCCTCTGATTGGACACTGTACACGACGTCACGCTGCCTTTGACGGGATGGGGGGGGGCGGGGGGGCTGTTCTGAAAAGTTTTGATGGAGCTTTTTATTTATTTATTTATTTTATTTTACTTTTGGAGCTGAAGATGACACGCGGGTTGCAGTCGACACTTCATCCAGAAAGGTAAAGCAGTTTGTGTTTTTGCAGATTAAAAAACAAAAACTTCAATCGAATGGATGAATGGATTTGTGCGTGATAAGATCGGAACCATCAGCACGTGCTCACACACTCAGGTCCAACCTTTGTCTCTTTTTATACACCACAGGTAAGGCTCGTGAATCTGAACTTTTTTTTTTTTTTTTTTTTTTAAATAACAGTGGAGTGTGCTCCAAATAGTGTGAAATTAAAACTTACCGACATATTTAGAAAAATAAAATGAAATAAAAAAAATAAAAAAAGGAATAAAGATCTGCCTTCAACTAAATGTTTGGTTGTTCAGATTTTGATTGTCTGCTTTTTTTTTCACTGCTTTTACTATTATATTATTATTATTATTATTATTATTATTATTATTATTATTATTATTATTATTATTATTATTATTATGAAATCTGCATGCCTCTTTTATGATTATCTATTGTTGTCGGGAGTTTTTTTCCGCTGCTGTCATCACTATTTGTTTAAAAAAAAAAAAAAAATCAAATCTCTCTTGTAAATGAGCCCTCGAGGCTCAATGGGATTAACCTGTATAAATAAAAAAATAATGAAAATTATATTATTATTATTATTATTATTATTATTATTATTATTATTATTATTATTATTATTATTATCATTATTAATAACCACCAAATGGTCCGAATCAAAATAACATTATTATCCAAAAGGGAAAAGAAACAGGACAGGTCAAAGTGCAGACTAATTAAAACTAATAATATTCATAAAATAGTACGTGTTGATTTGTTAAACAACTTTCCACAGCTGAGCACCAGATGAATGGAGACGCTGCAGGATTCAGAGTCTTTAATTCTTTTGTGTTCTCTTGATGAAAACATGCAAACTCCTGTAGATTAGTTGCAAATTTTATTCTGGAAATCAGGAATATTTTAAGGTTTATATTTTTCCTTTTTCTTTTTCTTTTCTTTATTTTTTTTATCTTATTTTTGTCTCTCATTTTTAACCTGGAGAAAAAAAAATTGTGGTTTCTGGATAAATAAAGAAATAAAATAAATGTTTTGAAAGTAAAGCCAGAAAGCATGTCTGCTTGATGACATTATTATTATTATTATTATTATTATTATTATTATTATTATTATTATTATTATTAAATAACGAATACAGTTATAAATATTTTTTTTTCCAAATTGTTTTTTTTTTTTTTATTTATTTATTTGCTTTTTTTTTTTTTTTTTTTTTTTTTTTGCACATTGACAAACATTTGTGGTCAGCGCACACATAAAAGAAACTTGAAAAATATATTGTGTTAAATGTATTTAATTTTTAATGAGTCTTTGAATTTTAATAGGAATCTTTTGACAATTATATAGGTGAACACTAAAATGAAAAATGTTGAACACAGAAACAAGTTTATTTTTTAAAGTAAATTAACCATCACGTTCTCCATCCAGAGGTGCTGAATAAAACATCTGCTCAGTGAGAAAAGCAGCAGATTAGAGCTCTGATCCATGAACAGCCCCATCTTGTCAGGCCATCTCTGAACTCACCTCTCTGACTTCCTGTTTGCCTTCAGTCCTGATGAAATCCTCACAGCTGAATCTTGTCTTTGACATTTCTTCTGGGAAAAGAGGTGAATGTTTCTGCTGCATTGTTTGGGTCAGGGTGTGTTGGACTGTGGCACCACAAGCAGGAAAACACAGTTAGAAACACAAACCACACACACATCTGGACATTCTCACACACCCAGACAGAAAACTGCTCGTTCCCTTCAAGGCCAAGTGGTTCCTCCGCAGACTTCTTTCTCTTTGTGCATACTTTGTGTTGTTTTTGCCCAGAAGCAGCCTGATGGTCCAGGGTCTGCAGAACAGTCTGCAGCTCAAACATCAGGTGAGTCTCAGTAGAGGAAGAGCTGCGGCTGCAAGGAGCTGAAAGTAGCAGGACAAAAGGAAGCAGATGCATTTTTTTTATTGTTATTTAGGCAAGAGTCACAAAATGAATACAAACTAATCAAACTTTTATAATAAAGACTTTCTGAATGTCTCATTAATCTGACAAAAAAAATGTAATTAATAAAGAATTGTTTGCAATGTCAAACTTTAAATCATAAAATCTGAACACGTTTTTTTTTTATTCTGATTGTCAAGTGTTTCTAATTTTTGTTGATTTTATTTTTTACCACATAACGGTTTCATAGCAAACTTTGTCCATGCGTTATTGTGTGAAGCTGCTTTCTCTAATCATTCCATTGCAATTAAAAAAAAGAGGAACATTTTGGGCTGTAACAGATTATCATTATAAAAAAGAGTTCAAACAATTTACAATGACCCCACAAAAAAGATCACAAAAGTCACTTTTTTGCAATTAAATGAGCCACTTTTTCTCAAAAAGAAAAAAAATACTACAAACCAAACACTTTTCATCACCTAATGAGACTTTTTGGCACCGATCTTTCAAAGCTTTTGATTAAAAACAATGAAAGAGTAATAGTTGAAATAAACTGAGTATGCAATACCTTTAATTTCTTTTCTTAACAGCATTATACTAATGCTTTAAACATGTACAACGTAAAAAAAAAACAACAACAAAAAAAAAACAGCAAATTCAACATATTTAAGGCTTGATTAGTCAATATGAATTAAGTTTTTCTGTTAACAACAAACATGTCACATATTTTTTATTATACTATAAGTGCAAAAAATTGAATAAAACCTGTTGATTTAAAGTGATCAATCATTACTGTGTGTTTTACTTTTTATGTTCTTTGTCAATGTCTAAAATAATAAGTTAAAAAGGCACAACTGCAGTCAGACTGTTTAATTTCATTTTTATGCAGCATATGTTACTTTTAAATCTTATTCATCAGCTGACATTACAAGTTACACCGTTTTATTTATGGCTTATCTTTATGTACATCATATATACTTCAGCACATTTTGAACATGTTTTCCGTTCAACCTTTTTCAACCTTTATTGCGTCACAAAGACTCATTTTCAAGAGAGACCTGTTCTAAAGGTACTGACAACAATAAACAACAAAATAAAGCAATTAAAATAAAAAGTAGTGTTATATTAACAATCAATTCAAGGTGCCATATTAAACAAAGTCAATTCTAAAAACAAGAACAGAATTTGATTGCATATTTGTATATTTCCAACTAATGGCAA
This sequence comes from Hypsolebias antenori, assembly GCA_031762315.1. NCBI lineage: Eukaryota > Metazoa > Chordata > Actinopteri > Cyprinodontiformes > Rivulidae > Hypsolebias > Hypsolebias antenori. Next base: position 10,138,280 of record JARVGS010001166.1, on the reverse strand, counting down.
CTGTGCATGAAATATTTATTTATTTATTTGTTTGTTTATTTAACCCACACTCTTGGTGTAAACAGTAAACCTGACGTTTTTTTTCTCATCAGTCTTTAGGCTGTTTGGCTTTTTCATGCATTCTGGCGCCCTCTGCTGGTAAAACTGCGTAACTGCTGCTGGACCAAAAACAAGGTCCTGTTGAAAGATGAGAAGTTCACTTTCTAACAGCCCTGCCGGGAAAGTGTATGTTATATTCTCCTTCTCTATTCACACTGACATGAAGCTTTTAAGTCCAGTGTAACGCCGAGGCGAGCTTTCCAGTACATTTCCAGTAAAGAACTAAACTTAAATGGCAAATTAAAGGCATTAGAGGTCACTTCATCTGCCTCCACCTTCCTGACTCCTGTCTTCATTTTTCATCAGTTTTTATGCAGCAACACACCATTTACAATGGTAACCACTTTGTTCCCTTTTTTTGCAGTAGGTATTTATTAGAATACTTTATTTATTTATTTGTTCAGAAAGCTGGCACACATCACATCATTGCTGCCAAAATGTGCTCAGATGTAGCAAGAGAGCCCCGCCAAGAGCCATTTGCTGTAAACGCTCCCAAATGCCCTCTAGACTTCTCATCAAACGTCAGATCCACCGTGATCGCGCCCTTAATCAGCTTCAGAGTTGGAAAGTGGAAGGAAAGAGAAGGGATTAGATGGGGCGGGGTGCAGGGTGTGTGTGGGGGGGGAGTTTACCCCCAGCTTTAAGTATGCGTTTAGGCAGCTGAACCCCTTTTCCCAAAGAAAAATTATCCTTGCATGAAATGGAGCTTTAAATGGGACCAAAACCCAAGAAGTTTCCCTCTCAGCAGACAACAAGGCTGCATGCACAAGAGCAGAAGTTTCTTTTTTATTTGAAGAGGGAGGGGGGGCGTCTGCTGTTACAGTCCAATTAATGAGTGTGGAATAGCACAGACAAGATTTATAGTCTATTTTCAGCTCTGCCATCCTGACAAACGAGCTCCCATCAGCCCCTGGCATGCCACAGATAAGGCATGCAGCTCAAGCGCATCATGAAAGGCTTCTGGGCTCTTGGGGGGGCTTTCTGTGCCCATTTGAGGCCCTTTTCTGCTCCGCTCACTCCTAAATAAAGACGTCCTTCAAAGCCTCTCAGTGGTTTCATGTCACAGGCAAAATGGCACTTTTGAGCAAACGAGCAGCAAACGTTATGAATACTTCAAGGACCATTTAGAAATCCTTCAGATTTGGAGGCCGTTCTGCAGCTGCAGCTTCTGTTTCATGAGTGAAGCGCCACATTTATCTCTCTCAGAGGTGTTCAGAGCACCGAGGGGCTCTGCTAATGCACCCATCATGCTCCGGGCCCTTCATTAAGTTTCTCTGAGGGATTCAAGGAGCAAATGTTTAAATATTAAACCAGCAGACAGAAGGTGTCCAACCATCCGTCCCAACACTTTGGTTTCTTTTGCAAACTACTTTAAATTTTCTGTTTTGCTCATTCGAGCATCAAAACAATCAACTCAGTTGTGAATAAATGTGTTGTGATCATTTTAGTTTTTGCAACCTGTGTGCATTTATACATACACTTTAGTGTTTGCTATGATTTTTCAGATTTAAATTTAAATTCTGGGGTTTTGCCAGTGTTAGCTTTTAGCTACTGTTTGGTTGATTTGGACATGCAGCTACAGGTTTTTAACATTTAGCTAAAAGTTAGGTTTTTTTTAGCTACTGTTATTCTAATTTGGGCTTTCTACTTTTTTTTTTTTTTTTTTTTTTTACTAATATTATCTTTCAGCTAGGTTAGCTTTTAGCAATAGTCTTGCTGAGGATGTCACTGAATCAAATGATGAGAGTGAAACTTGCAGGAATAGCTTTAACCTTCAGACACATCTGATCCTGACGCCCGAAGGAGTTCTTTGCATTTTAGCTGTTCTGGCAGCCTTGCGATGATCATATATTTTATGATTGTTTTTATTATTCTTTTATAGTGCCATTCATTTTTCTACCTGTTCCAATTAGATGAGCAACATTTAAATAAAATGTATTGTTTGGGCTTTTAAATCTTACTTTAAAATGACCCCATAAAGATGCAACTTCTACAATACTCATCTACTGTCGTCATTATCATTACAGCCCAGAATGTGTTTGTTGGCAAAATATATCATAAGCCAATAAAAAATATTTTAATGAAACTCTCATGCTGTCTGTCTGTCTGTCTGTCTGTCTGTCTGTCTGTCTGTCTGTCTGTCAGCACAAATGTCTAACAGTTAATTTTATGATACTGAGCTGAAACCAGGTGTGGTAGTAGCTGAGCGTCATCTCTGAAACACACCTTGTGTGCTAACACTCACATGTTTTGTTTTGACGTTGTTAGAGTCAGGCATGTCTGTTAGCAAAATATAACCAGCACAGTGAGTTTAATGAAAGTTTTCACTGGATGCACATCTACAACTGGATGACTTTGGAACCCGACGCTTTTCAAAATAAGTGTTCAGTGAAACTGGTAAACCTTAAACTGGGGCAGCTGTGGCTGAGTGCTTAGAGCAGTTGTCCTCCATTGTGAGAGTTGGGGGTTCGATTCCACCAGTAGTTGCATGTTGAAGTGCCCCTGGGCAAGACTGAACCTTCACTGCCTCTGATGTCGGTCCATCGGTGTATGAATGTGTGTGTGGAGGTAAATGAGGACACAGATTGTGTCAGAGCACGTTGAGTATCTGGATTAGATAGAAAGATGTTGTACAGTCCATTAACGTTTATTTCATGAGCTGAGACCTTCTGACCTCCAGTGTGATGAGACGCTCCAGGAGGACAGAGAGAGTCAACTTATTTAACTTCATTAAACAACTAAAACATTCATTGTGATAAATAAGGCCTCGGTCAGCCTCAGTGGATCAGTTTCACCAGAACGTGGACCAGTTCAGACCTGGGTTTTGGTAAAAACACATCATCAAAGCTGATTTTACTCAAGAGTAATCATCTATTTTAATGTACGGCAAAATTAATTTAGCACAACACCTGGGAACAACAAACATAAATCACTGTAATGCCACTTTGATGGTTGATATGTGCTGCTAACTATCCATGCTGCTGATCTCATGCTGCCTGATTATCCATGCTGCTGATCTCATGCTGCTGATCTATTTCATACAGTTTGATCTCATGCAGCTGACTATCCATGCTGCTGATTTGTTTCCTGCTGCTGATCTCATGCTGCCTGATATCCATGCTGCTGATCTCATGCTACCTGATTATCTATGCTGCTGATTTATTTCATGCTGCTGACTATTCATTATGCTGATCTCGTGCTGATGATTTATTTCATGCTGCTGATTTCATGTGGCCTGATTATCCATGCTGTTGATCTCATGCTGCCGACTATCCATGCTGCTGATTTATTTCATGCTGCTGATCTCATGCTGTCTGATTATCCATGCTTATTTCATGCTGCTGATCTCATGCTGCTGATTTATTTCAGGCTGCTGATCTCATGCTGCTATACTGCTGATCTCACACTGCCTGATTATCCATGCTGCTGATCTCATGCTGCTGTTGCTGATTATGCATGCTGTTGATCTCACACTGTCTGATTATCCATGCTGCTGATCTCATGCTGCTGATGTATTTAATGTTGCTGATCTCCTGCAGCTATACTGCTGATCTCACACTGCCTGATTATCCATGCTACTGATCTCATGCTGAGTGCTGCTGATTATCCATGTTGCTGATCTCATGCTGCTATGCTGCTGATTATTTATGCTGCTGATCTCACGCTGCCTGATTATCCATGCTGCTGATCTCATGCTACTGATTTATTTCATGCTGTATTCATTCATACTCATCTGCTCACACAGACTCGTGTTCGTGCTGCTGTTGTTTTGCAAATTGTTTCTGCACTATTAGTGTTTAGCGTATTCTTAGTTTAGTTCATATCTTAGATCCTTAATACTTTTTCTTTTGCAATTTATGTTTTTGCTCCTGTTGGATGTAACTGGGACCCTGTGTAGACAATTTTGTTCCACCTCATGCACCACTTGTGATACGAATGACAATAAAGAACCTTGACCTTGAGAAGTACGTATTTAATATTTGTGTGGGAAACTTATCAAAACATCAACCGGTTTCCTGTTGCTCTTCAGCATGTTGGTTAAATTTGAACAATGACCACTCGAAGCTTCTTTTTATAAAGTTTAATCTTTTTACTTTGCTGCGTCCAAACAGCAAAAAAAGTTTCCATTTCTTTTAAAGCCTTCTTTTATTTATTTTTTATTTTTAGAGCAAACTGGTGTAAATATCTTGGTAAAAGCAACGCAAAGTCACAAAAATCAAAGCAGACATGCAACAGACACATTTACGTGACGTGTTTTTCATTGTACACCGAGGAATCGGAGTAAAAAGTACAAACTTGTAGCGTTTTCATGACTTCACCTGGTGCTGACAGACTGCAAACGATCCGTTTGACCCCGTGTGGGCGAGCAGGCCTAAAGCTGAGACCTTTCTCTGCATTTAGCTGCGTATTTGTTGCGGCATCAGCTGCCAGCGGTCAGTCCAGATCTGCAGAATTATTTCACTACGACAGGAGGATGAAAAAACAGCAAGGAAACTGAAGGACTCAATGCCACCTTCAGTCCCTGCGGCCTGTCGCTGGTCATTTGTCAGACTCTTGAATGAAACATTTTTGACATTAAACACCTGTTAACTTTTACGTCTTGTGAGAGGAGTGGCTGAAAGGCAGTGCATTATGTTCAGTGCCAGCCAGCCAGACCAAATCCCCAGTAGAGGAAAGACCACTCCCAGAGCAGAGAGGCAGCAGCAGGAGTGAGCCCCGTTTTCCCCCTGCAGCAGTCCTCCAGGAGCCCCCACATTTAAACCCAGCAGTTAGACCAATTCCAGTTGACAGCTGCGTGAAACCGCCATCTTTCCACAGCTCTGCGGCGCAAACTGCACGGGTACCACCTGCAGACCTGCAGAGGAGGGAGACGTGGGGGAGCTGTCCCCCTTCAGGTTTTTCTTTTCTGCTCTTTAATGGTTTGGATGACTTGTCTGGGTGTGACCCAGCAGGGAGTCCAGGGGAGCAGAACCACTCAGAACCAAGAGCTTCTCTGGTTGAAGTCCACCAGAACACGTTGCTCAGTTTGTTCCAGGCCTCTGCGAGCTGTTCAGTGACCGCTCAGGTCAGTGATGGAAATACTCATCGTCTGGTCTGTAGTACGTCTACCTCACATCCTGAAGACAAATACTCACTCTGTTCAGTTTTCTTGTCAGTTTCTGACACTTTTAAGTAAATATGTAACTAAGAAATAACGCTGACTTAAAAATATTCACTTTTGTACAATAGTTATATGAGTCATTCTATAATTGGAGCTACATTTGATGTCCAGAGTTATTACTTTTGGCCTGCTTTGTTGAAATTTTTTCATTTTTTTGAATCTTAAAAATTTCTTGATCATTTGTATGGATCACAATATGTCACTGTTCATAACATTAACATAATTGCATTTAAACAGGTTTGATATAGTTCCATAAACATAACTACTGTACTTGTTGTCCGAGTTGGTCTTGGCTTTTCCTTTCCATTTTTGAAAATGATGGAAAAACTGGTTTTTCAGGTTTTTTTTTTTTTTTTTGGAAACTATAAAATATTATTTTCCCATCCTGCTGAAACAGTCAATTATACAACAATATTGCAGTAAATTAATTAAAAAGACTTTTTTTTTTTTTAAATATGTGTCCGAGAATATTTTGTCAACTCTGTTACCATAAGGTTCTGTCCCTTTAAATTTTTGTAATGACATTCCACAGCTATAAAAGTTGCATGAAATGACATCACTTCCTTTCGCTGACAAGATCTCAAGCACTCAGAGATATGTCTACCCTTCTCTGAGAAATTATTTCAGTATGAAAAGCGTCAACACCAAGAGTTATCGTTTTTATGTCAATCTTGTTACTTTAATATCACTAGGAAGACGCTACTGATTTTTTAAAATAAAAATGTTTCTATTTAAACCTTTTTAAACCATAATTTTATTGGTGACGTGCGCTTTTAGCATTTATGCTAGCAACTGGAGTTTTTAACAAAAACGTTTGAAATTGTCAATTCTGTTACCAAGGTAGAGTAACAGAGTTGTAACAGAGTTGACATCATGCAACTCTTGAGTAGTAATTTTAAGTTATTGAAAAAAATAGTAAAAAACGTTTGAATGAATGAAATAATTAATGTCTTGGAAAAAGAGTGATTTATCAAAGTTGAATATATTTTCAATAAAATGCCTTAAATTTTTTTGAGAAATTATCAGGGTTTTTTTGGGTCATTTCTTGAAGTGCCAAATGTATCTCCAATTATAGAATGACCCATATGTGTATGTGAGGGGGAGTGGTGGCGCAGAGGTTAGAGAAGGTGGGCCTGTGGTTGGAAGATCGCCGGTTCAACTCTCGGTGTTGACAACATCAAAATGTGGGCGGTAAAGATGAAACACCCACACCCGCCTCCACCCTCATTTGCCCCACTCTGGGCCCTTGAGCAAGGCCGTTAACCCCCACCATCCGCTCCTCCGGGCGCCCTAGATAGCAGCTCTCTGCTCCACACAGAGGGCTGTGGTAGCGTAAAAACAATTGCCAAGTCTTCGTGCGACTTAAATCCGCTGTGGCGACCCCTGACGAAGGGAGCAGCCGAAAGAAGAAAAATAAATTGTATATTTATGTGAATGTTTACGACGCATTCGCACTATTGTGATCCATTTTTCTTGCATTCGTTTTTCGGCGCAATTCTCGTCCCGCAGTTTTCAAGCTGTTTCAACAAAGCATAAATCAGAACGTTCAGCTCTTTCAGGACAATCCTGCTATGACTTTCGGTGTTGGTGCAACGTTAGCTTTTTGGGTACCACTTTACAATAAGGCTCCCCTTATAGATGCTAATAAATAGTTTATAGATACATTATTAATTTCTCTATAAACACTTTGTAAGTAATTAATAACTGCTTATTATGCATTATATAAGAGAGACAGAGAGAAAACTGACCAGTTTCTTGCTAAATCTGCCACCTATATATTTAATCTAGAGTTGATAAAATAAACATTTCAGACTAAGTTACTGCCTTGTAAGCACAATAAGCATTTGTAAACATATTTCTTTAGTAGCTTATAGTACTCTATCATTGCATTATAAGTAGCTACAACTAATAATATTCAGACAAGCTTTTAGTTAAATGTTTTATTTAGTGTTTTTAATCAGCTGTTCTTGTTTTTAATCAGCTGTTTTTATTGTTTTTATTAATTAATCAGCTGTTATTATTATTTTTTTGTCCTATTTTAAGCTTTTATTTTGTATTCTGTGCAGCACTTTGCGATTGTATCTATGATAAGTGCTATATAAATAAAGTATACTTACTACTTACTTACTAATAACGCTTGATGAATTACCACCGATTTATCAACAAGACATAAGGAAATTTAAATTAAACATATTGTGCAAAACTGTTTTTAAAACATTTTTAAGTTGTTGCGTTTCCAGAACTACACTGAACTTTAGACCTAGAAACAAATATATACCGGTAAGTCTGTTTTGCTAACATGTATAGCATGTTAAGCTAATGTGTATACTGTATATGGTATTATTATACACTGTGTTGGTCATATTGCTGTTGCTGTCCTCTATTGTTTGTTTTGTTTGTTTGTTTCTACATTCGGTTTCCTGTTATGTAATCTTTTGCTCTGTGCTCGGTCTGTCTGTCCCTGTACAGCACTTTGGTGTGCGCTGTCCCTGTTTAAAGTGCTTTATAAATAAAGTGGTATGGTATATTGTCACAAGAACCAGTTCACAGAATGTGTCTTATATTCCTAAAGGATACTGGAAATGCATGTTTTATAAATCATGCTAACTATGCTACAATAAGACAAATCCCAAAAAAGTCTTTTAGATTATCTGTCATAAAGAAAATGTATTTTCCAATTCTCTATGCAGCCCTTTGATTGTTTGAAACATCTTGATGTGGCCCTTTGGGAAAAAAAAAATGTTGCCCACCTCTGCTGTAGAGGATTGATTTAAAAATTAACAACGAAAATATAATATTATTTAAAGAATTATTTGTTTCTCCCTGTGTTATTGACCATTTAAAACCTAAAAACATTAGATTTATCTATTTTTTCTCTGTTCAGATAAATTATCTCTAAGCTCTAAACTCCCGTTACGGAAAAGAGACAAGATGAGGTTTAGAGAAGCGGCTGCAGCCATAAATGTGTTGATGTACTGAATAAATGGGCTAAACTTTTATTTCAAGACAAAATAATGGTTTTGTCAAGTACAAACAAAAGTTATTTAAAGAATATAATGTATTAAAGGTAAAGGAATGTCACGGGGACTGGTCAAAAACATTAAAAAAAAAAGTTTTCTCGAATCAAACTTGATTCTGTTCTTAATTTTAAAAGTTGGAAGTAAAGTTTGTAGACAACCACGTGTGTTTATTTACTGAAACAGTCGACGTGACTGACGATGTGCAAACTGGAAGTCCAACAGTTTTGATGCGTTGGTTCATGTTTGTGCTCAGATTTAAAGATTACCGTACGAAGAAGCGCCTCATGAGTAGATTCAGCTGCTGTGCTTTGTTTACACTGAGCGCGTACCTGCATTTCATAATTACATATCAATGTCTGGTAAACTACCAGAGTGAGCTCTTTCAGACCACACCATTTAATATCATTTAGAACCAGTTTCATAGCTTTTAATGAGTATATTTAAAATAAGGTTTTAGCTGAAGACCATCTTTTACTGTTCTAAGACTATAATGGGCGTAAAGCTCAAATTAAACATCTATTAAGGCTCAAGCTGGTGTTGGCTGACACTTTATTTTGTGCTAATTTAAAGTCAGAGATGGTAACGAGCCTGAAGCGTCTGTTTTACCCATTAGGTCTGATGGGTAAAGAAGCTGGAGGTAGCAGGGTTTAAAAAAAGCTAAAAGCAGGCAATGCAATGCCGCTTTATTCTTTTAAATCGTATTCTTCATGCGAGATCTTTGCAGAAAACCTGCTCGACAGATCTGAAAAAATCATTTTGGACTATAATGATTATGTAGCCATTTAAATTATTCAGAGTTATTATGAGTGAAAGGTGCACTGTTCGTCTGCCAGACCTGGCGGTTGGGTGAAAACTGATCCAAACCTTTTAATACGACAAGTTGAGCTAATATTTTAAGGCTTGGATTGCAAAACCAGGAAATACCTGAGAAAGGTACACCTTTAAGGAATAAAAACTTGGCTGCCCGCAGGAATGGTTGGAAAACTCCAACTAGAGAACTCGGACTGTGTCCTGGACCTGAAGATTCAGGTGCAACGATTAAAGCCTGTCTGTCTGCTTTAGACAGACAGACGACACATCCATTTATGAAACAATGAAGATGAGGTTCATGAGGGCCAACAATGAATGTTCTGCAAGCTTTTCTCAGATTCAGACAAGAAAGTGGGAAGAACTACATTAATTTATTGTTTCCAGTAAAATTTATAGTGAATATAATTAAACAGTCCAGACAGTAAGGTTATAAAGATTTAAGACAAAATATGGTTTTACTGTATGTGCACAGATTATTGTGTGAATGTTCATATTCGCACTACTGTGATCCATTTTTCTTGCGTGTGCTTTCGACACAATTCTCGTCTCGCAGTTTTCACGTTATTTCAATCAACCATATTTTAAAACGTTCAGCTCTTTCAGGACGATCCTGCCATGACTTTTGGTATTGGTGCAACTTTAGCTTTTTAAAATATTTAGCCTTTCTGCCATTTTTGTCTCATTGAAAATGAATTGAGCTCATTTTACATGCTTCACATCTTTAGATCTGTTTACAACATTTTACTGCTTCTTTCACATTTTGTTCTGGTTCAGCCTCTTTCTGTAAATTTTAATGTTTTTCAGCTATTTTCAGCTAACTTCAGCTGTTTTGTGCTCCTTTCAGATTATTCCTGCTAACTACAACATTGTTGTGCTTCTTCTAAACTCTTTCTGCTAATTTGAGCTTGTTGTGCTCCTTTCAGCTTATTTCTGCACGTTTCAGTTTTCTCTGCTGTTTCAGCTACTGTTTAGCTGTGTTAATGGTAATTTTAGCATTTGTAGCCAATTATACATTTTTGCACCCATTTAAACTTTTTTCAGCCTTATTCAGTGAAAATGTGCTCTCTCCACTTCCCTCTTTCATTTTCAGCTTATCTCTGCCTTTTAGCTACTTTTCATCTGTTTTTGCTATTTTCTGATTTTCAGATAATTTCAAAAAAAAAAAATTTTTTTTTTTGCTCATTTCCACTTCAGCCCAACTGGGCAAACATGCTTTCTGCTTTCTCCTGCTATTGTTTAGCTTGTTTTACCCTTGCTACCTTTTTTTTTTAGCTAAGTTCAGCTGTTTTCAGAAAATTCCAGGTTTTTGTGGTATTTTTTTTCCTAGTTTTAGCCTAATAAACTTCTAATTTCAGCTCGTTATTCTTTTAGCTCATTTGTGCCAGTTTGTTATTTCAGCTATTATTTAGCTATTTTATTCCATTTTCAGCTCAATTCCACGTTTTACAGCTCATTTCAGATCTTTGAGCTTCCGTTTGATAGCTTAGGCTTCTTTCTGCCTTTCAGCTACTTTTCAGCTATTTTTTTCAATTATTTTTGCTCATTTCAGACTTTTTTTTTTCCCTTATTTACTATTTTTTGTTCTCTTTTCTGTTTATTTAAACCCATTTCAGCTAATATGCATTCTTTCTGCTTCTGCTAATTCAAGCTTGTTCTTCCGCATGTTTTTAGCTAATTTCAGCCGTTTTTCCAGCAATAAGCATTCACACTGCATTTTCACAGGAAATGCAGTTTCTCTAGTTATGAAGTGATTTTAAAACACACACCAAAAAAATTATTTTAATAGTTTATTATAAAAACAATTTAAACAAATCTTTCTGCATTCATGAATTGAATAAGAAGAGAACTACAAATGACCAATAAACTAAAGAGCTGCTTTAGTCAGTATTTTTCATTAATAAAACAAATGAAAAATAAAAAATAGAACACATCTAACAGATTAGTAAGAACCAACTACAGCAGACAGTGTTTTCTATGTAAGAAAAAAGCTGAGTTTAATGTGAAGTATTAAAATAATTCTCATCTTTTATTGATAATGCTGTTATATTTTTCTGATATTGAATGAAATAAACTACTATTCTGATGTGAATATTCAGTCTAAAAGCAAAATCATGGAGAAAAACGATTCCTTTCATTCACAGAATGAATATTAAAGAAGAAGGTTGAGGTGCAGCCTGTGCAGAGCGACGTGAACGTTGATTCAGCACCTTCATCTCAAAGCACAGCTTGGTGGAAACATTACCGCAGGACGAAAAAGTCTGATCCAAACCATCTGGATGCAGAAGAGCTGAGGGTGTTCTAAGGGATTCTTACAGATTTACACCCCGCCATCGGAGGAAAGTGTCAAATATTCTCCTGAGCTTTTGGGTATCGACTGAGAGCGAAGCACTAACAGCTTCTCACGCTGACGGACGGCAGAGGTCTCAGAATGTGGAGTGTAAAACCAACACCGCAGGGGCTCACGGCTCCACCGCCGTCAGAGGTCTCAGCGTTTGGCTCTCTTGGAGGGGGGCTCCTCTGATTTCTGTCCTCCTCGCGTTCGCACAGCAGGAGGGCTGGCCTCCCGTTTACGGCCCCCCTTGGCTGCTGCCTGGACCCTCGTCCCGCTGCAAAGGGGAAACAAGGAGCAAGTGTCAGTCCACGATTCAGCCTGGGCTTATTTGTGAAACATCCTGCAATAAGTGCGACATGCACACAGACCGGAGCCTGTCTGCGTGAGGCTTGTGCTGGAAAAACTGCCCGAGAAAGAATTCAAAACATGGTTCAGATTTCACGACTTCTCTAGAATTTAAAACAGAGAAAAACTTTTCTGACAAAACCAGCTCTCTCTCTACAAACGCTCGGAACAAAACCCGGAAAAATGGAGCTAAAACAAACAGTGACGGTACATTTTATCAAAACGAAGAAGCAACAATGAAAAGAACATTTCAGTCTTTCTATTTAAAAAAAAGTACATTTTTAGTTTTTGATGTGAGCATCTAAATCTGGAGGAAGATTTATCAGCTGATAAACATTAGATGAAGTAAAAAATAAATAAATACTATCAAAAAAACATGTAAATCACAATTACTGTATTTTTCTCTGTATAAGTCAGTTTTTTTAAAACATAATTTACATGCCTGCGACTTATACGCCAAAGCGATATTTATGGATTTTTTTTTCCCATATTTATAAACCAATTTTTGGCTGAGATATGACCATTTTCATTCATTCTGACTGAAAATCTTGAACACTAACATTTTTCAGCCGCTAGATGACACTCAAATCGTATGGCATGCTGTTGTGTCATTTAATAGGTAAAAGTGGCCAATAATGACAAAATCGCTTGGTCAAATCAGCTTCATTTTGCTGCGCCGCCCCAGATTAATGCAGCTAATTTGACCATTAAAGTGCATTTATTAAGTAAAAGTTCACCTGAGACACAACTTTACTATAAAGTCGAGCAAACAAATAATTGTTTTTAGGTATTTGTTAAATTTTGAAGAAATGAGCAGCGACGTGTCCCTCTGAACATGCCCGCTTACGTGTATCAGCTTTTGAAATGCAGCTGATTTGACGGTCAAAGTGCATTTACTAAGTAATAGTTCAACTGAGACACACCTTTCGTATAATTTCGAGCAAACAAATAATTGCTTTTAAGTATTAATCTTGTTAAAGTCCTCCCGTGCATGCTCCCGCGGCCACCATTTGGCAGCCAATCGATTTCAATGCATCAGAGGTGACATATAATATATGCGACTGATTTATAGATTTTTCCACTTTATTAGACATATTTGGACTGATGCGACTTATAGGGCAGTGTGACGTTTACGGCGGAAAATACAGTAGCTGCTTTATTGTTTAAATGTACTTTTCTCCATAGCAGGGCTATTCAACTGACGGCCCGGGGGCCAAATCAGGCCCATGGGTGAGCTCAGTTTGGCCCACCGATGGGCTCATTTTTAAATAAAACTATATTTTAAACCACAAAACAAACTTAATGACAATAACTGCTGGATGTTCGGCCCCTGAGCTCATGGTTTTCAGTAACTGTGGCCCCCCTGAGCAGTTTAGTTGAATGACGCTGCCCTATACTGTTCTTTGATTGGTTAAAGAGAAAAACTGAAGGTAAGCAGCGCACAAACTTTAACGTGTTTGGTTCAATAAAGGCTTAAAAAATATATAATATTACATTGTGCTGTTATTGTTATTAATAAATAATCTTTCAAATGACTGAATAAACTATTAATGGGAATATCTTTAGAAAACTTTGATATAAAGATGAAACTAATGTTGTTATTTTCCCCTGAGATCTAGTCATGACTAATCATTTCTACTGAAAATCATCATTAAAGAGTGCCTGCCCTCTAACTCTAAATATATTATATAATAATCCTAATATATTGTCCAATTACAAACCTTTAATATCACGTTTCCAAACCAGGTTAGGCCATGATACAGATTTATTATTATTATTCTGAGATTTGATTACTTTAGTAATTCTAGGAATATTCTCATTCACAGATGTAAAGAGTCGTCGTCGTCTTCTCCTGAATGTTCCTTCATGCTGCTGAAGCTCACCGTGTGCCAGCTGCGGTCTCCTCTTTACCGTTCTGCCGGCTCGCCCGGGTGGATGGTTTACTCGGCTTATTTCTGAGAAGCAATAAAAGAAAATTATTGCTTTAGTGCTAAATGTTCCTTGCCTGGCATTAAATGTGATGGAACTGTGTTCGTTGGGAGACGTTCAGGGCTGTGAGGGGATGAGAGCGCCACTGTTGCACAGATGACATTTCACTATTTATGGCGTTACTGTAAAATTTGTCAACATGAAAAGTTTAATGAAGTTTATTTTGTGGATTAATATTGTGGCCCATTTTTACCCCCGAACTACTAAATAGAAGCAAACTCTACCGTTCAGCCTCCAGACGAGACGCCTGCCGAGTTGTAGCTCTGGTTGCAGTTTCTATTTCGTCCTCTTCCCTCTCGTCCTCCTCATCGTCTTCGTTGGTCAGCTCAGTTTCTTTTTCCTCTTCTTTATGCTCCTTTTTACCAAAAACTAAGAAAAAGATTTTAAGCATTTAGGATGGATAAAGGGAACGTTTGCCATGTTGCTTATAAGCTCAGTTATAGATGCTGACTTCAATTTATTTTTCCCATTACACACACACACCAAAAAAATAGGAAGACGCAGGTAAAGATTATGGATGAATGGTGATGCAACAGAACAGAACACAGAAACAATTTGGCCATGAACTGGACACGATACTTTAATGTATAGAAAATCGAATTAATAAAATCAATCAACAGTTCTGTACGTCTTCATTTTGGCTCTTCACTGGTTCACTTTGGCCCACAGCCCTTTTGTTATTAATTTAAATCTTGTCCCATTCATTTTACCTGAATCTTCTGCAGCTGCAGCCTTTGGTGGCCGTCCTCTTCGAGCAGGTCTCTTTGGAGCCGGCTCCTGCTCCTCCTGTTGCTCCTGCT
>JARVGS010001166.1:10029529-10074028 GCA_031762315.1 Hypsolebias antenori | reverse complement strand
AAGAGCTGAAGGCCACTATCAGAGCAACCTGGGCTCTCAGAACACCTGAGCAGTGCCACAGACTGATGGACTCCATGCCACGCTGCACTGCTGCAGTAACCCGGACAAAAGGAGCTCCAAGTACTGAGTGCTGCACATGGTCATACTTTTCATGTTCATACTTTTCAGTTGGCCAGCATTTCTAAAAATCATTTTTAATTGTGCAATGTGGATGCCTGTGCGTACATATTCATGTTGTACTGGGCAACTTGTGCAATGTCAAAGTTTCTCTGACTCTTAATTGGTCTTAATATTCTCATTTTCTGATACTAGATTTGAGGTTTTCATTGGTTGTCAGTTATAATCATCAAAATTAAACAAAATTTGAAATATTTCACTGTGTGTGTAATGAACGAATATACAAGTTTCACTTTTTTGAATGGAATTACTGAAATGAATCAACTTTTTCATGATTCATTTAACTTTATGACCAGCACCTGTACGTGGTATAGTAATATCCAAGCAGTATTGAAATATTACAACTTCTGTGACCTTTATTTCAAACATTTGCCACTTTGGACCACAAAATAAAAAGTATTTGACTTAAGATTAGAGAATTTCACTACTGACTACTACAATTTTCTATTATCTTAAAATACAAGATTTTGTGATGCGACATAGCCCCCCCTCCACAAAAAAAAGCATAGTTGCATTTGTTTTTAAATAACTGTAATTGCAGCCCTGCATGTGATATTTGTGGGCGGGCGTTCCTGAACAGAAACCAGGCTGCTGCACATCTGAACCAGGTGTTGAGACGTGATGATTGCAGGACACTTCATACTGTTTCATGTGCACACAGGTTTTACCCATTTATTAGAACTCTTCACACAAGGCATCCACTTCTTTTGCCTGACTTGCATTACAAATACAAAAATGTACAAACTGCTGAACAATAACTGGAGGATTGAGACAACAAAATGCAGAGAATACTACATTACAGCATGTGCTGATATATATTTACAAGCAGTTTAATAGTTATCAGGAATCTCAACATTAAAAGCACTGAATCTCCAGGAAAACTATTTCTTTCATAATGTTCAGGCACTAAAAGAAAGTCCATGTTCTGCCTGACTTGTGTTACAAGATGCTGGGTGCAGAAACCCAACGAGCCCCAACGCAAGCCTGGAAATCACCCACAGGCGGCCGAAACGCAGCAGCACTGCGTGAAGGACGTGTTCAGACGAAGGTGATCCGGCTGCGGGCCTGGTTGACCTGCCACACGTTCAGCTCCTCGTACTCCTCCAGCGCCTCCTGGAACTGAGCGGGCGTGAAGCCACGAGAGATGCAACGCTGCTCGGCTTCGGCCATGCGAACCACGCCGCCGGCCCCGCCGCGGCCCGCCGAGCCTTCTGTGACGAGCTCACGCACCAGAGAGAAGATGACGTCGGCTGGACGCTGCGTCCTGAAACGGAGGCGCTCAGATTGAGAACAAGTCGACTGCTCTGCGTGTCTACACGACAAATCTCTACCAGCTGACTGCGACGTTATTAGAAGCTTAACTTCTTTCCACAAGAAAAGATTTGACCAAAGAATCATATTAAATTAAAAACTAGAAAAAAAAAAAGCTGTTGCCTTGTTTTAGTGTAAAGCACATTGAGGTGAACACGATGTAACAGCACCCATAAACAGTTTTACAGCTTCCTCCACAACTAAAATACAAGAAAGCCATAAAAAAGGGAACCTGGGTCGACCAACATCTGGTTACTGCTGTCGCGCTTACAACAAACTGACTAAATGAGAAGTTTCAACACCAACCTGGCGGTGCTGGTCTTGTCAGCTTGCAGAGAATCCTTTGACATCTCCATTAGTCTCATCGCCTCGTTGACGTCTTCCTTATCCACCGTGTCCATCATGCGGAGGCGAGCCTGAAGACGGGCATGCAAAGTGCGAGCGCTGTTTAGACTGAAGACGTACGTGAACACAGTCAAAACACCTTACTGGAGTCAGGTCCATGTAGGCTGCGCTACGCCGGCACTGTCAGACCGAGACAAGTGCAATGCCCTCTGGGATGGTCAGCAATTGCTCAAGTCTCCGCCTCTCAAAACCAGCTAGTCTCTCCATTGAAACAACAAAAACATCAGGTGATTTGAAGTTCACATACAGAGGATGCTGGGGACGGCTCTGGCCTTGGGCAGTTTTGCATGGGTTTGCACAGCTGGTCGTAACGCACACAGGCTGACTGCCCACCCTGCAAAGCTGACCAGGACCAGAAAAATACATTTGGAATAAAAATCAAAAGCTCATTTTTATTTTTCACGGTCCACATTGACAAACTAGTCACTAACACAGAATCAATCTGAAGTGCAATCCTGATGTAGCAGCATTCTGCCCCCTTGTGGACGTTTGCATGCAGCACAGCGCCTACCTGTTTGCCTGAAGTGCTGGTTTTGCAGTAGGTGGGAGATTGCTACCTGCACAAACAGCACTTTTGACAACCAGAGGCAGAGGATGCATCATTGCATCATGCGTTCAGTGTCAGACTGAAGAGTGTGTCCGGTGTGTGAAAGAAGTGCTCACACTGCAGTAGACCGGGTCATCGCTACCTGCACTGTAAGCACTTTATCACACACTCGGCTACCCATCAAAACAAATTCACTCACAGACTTTGTAATACGTGCAAGTAAATGTTGGCTTTAAAATTAAATCTTTACACCATCACAACTAATCACACTGAAGTACATTTATTCTACATCTTCTGGTCAAGTTAGAGAAGAGCACACGCTTTTGAAGAACCAGTCCAGATGTGGCACTCACCAGGGCAGTTGAGAGGCGCAGGATGGACAGGAGGGTACGGGCCGAGGTGAAGGTGGTGTCTTTGCTGACTCGAGCCTCTTTTCTCATTTCGACGTATGCAGCAGTGATGTAATCCGCCAGGGACTCCGGCACGACAGGCTGACGCTTTTTACACAGAGCTATGAAACGCCTGGAAAACAAACAAAAAAAAAACCCAATTAAAAGTTGTAATTAAAGTAAAACGGCCAAACATTTAGCGCCAACTTACTCAATTTTTATTCAGAAATTTAAAAACTGGCACAAATAATTGTACAACAAAGACTACTGGAAATCAAAATACCTCATCAGTTTCATGTCGATGGGGGTGAAGTGAGTGGGCGGCTGACGGGAGTGCTGGTGAACGTAGGTGATGTGCTGAGCGAGGCGCAGGTCAGCGTCAGCATCCGGTTTGTCCTGGATGAGCCAGAGCAGATCGAAACGGGAGAGGAGAGCGGCTGGCAGCTGGATGTTCTGCTCGATGCTCTTCCGGGGATTGTAGCGGCCGTAGGCCGGGTTGGCTGCAGCGAGAATGGAACAACGGGCGTTGAGGGAGGTCATGATTCCAGCCTGGAGAGAAAAACAACAAAACAGCACAAGTGATGTTACTTAACATGTCTGGATCGTTTGTTCCTGCCAGTGGGGCTTGTAGCAGCACATACCTTAGCGATGGAGATGGTTTGTTGTTCCATCACCTCGTGGATGGCTGTTCGGTCAGCGTCAGCCATTTTGTCAAACTCGTCGATACAACAGACGCCCAGGTCAGCCAGCACCAAGGCGCCTCCTTCTAAAGTCATCTCACCAGTCAGAGGGTCACGCATCACAGCTGCAGTCAAACCGACCCCTGAAGACCCCCGACCTGTTGTGTACTGACCTGTGAACCACAACAAACAAGCACCAGAGTTACACAAAACTGATTTTATGTAATTACATCTGGATCCAAGTTTGACTAAAATCAAGGGACTTCATTTAGATCCTGAATATTTAAAGTAACTTGTGTCCCTTCTAATGAATAAGAAAAGAACTCCACCCCACAGACAGTTAATATTTCACAGAGTTTGTTTCAATGGAAAGAAGCAGCGTAGCAAATAAAATATTCAGCTCGATACAGGACTTACTTCGAGGAGCCAGACGGTCGATGTAAGACAACAGCTGGGACTTGGCAACTCCTGGGTCTCCCATCAAGCACACATTTATATTCCCTTGACGAGGAACGCAGAATGAGGCAAACGTTACAACTTTTTGAGCAAAAGCGTCTTTGATGAGCACAAAATGTATAAAAACGCCATCAAGAAGGTCTAAAATAACACTTCAGCACTTTCAAGGGCAAAAACAAACAACAACAATCTGGATTTCGAAGCATCATTTTGTGCTCACCTCGGATCTTCATGCCTTTTGGAGCCTGTTCCACCCCACCAACCAGCAACAGCAGCAGGGCCTTCTTGACGTCCTCGTGCCCATAGATTTCTGGTGCGATCGATCCGGCTAGTTTCTCATAAAATCCTTCCTCTGGAACAGAAAAATGTTAAGCTTTAGCTGCTGAAAGGGTGACCAAAGAAGCACGGGCACGTCTGTTCTCAAACCTGTGATGCTGCGCAGCTCGTCGTCAGTCAGCTCCTCGTTGCCTAGCTCATCATCTTCTGTTTTGTTCATTAGCGTGATGCTATGAGCATCTAGGTATGTTTCTGACAAAAGGCCCTAAAATAACCATATTGATATACAGAAGAAAAGTTTTAATGCCTTGATAAGTGCTTTATGCACCTACACGGTTATGGTTTTCTTAAGAAATAATGGCTGCTAATAGGCCTGTCACTATAACAAATTTTGCTGGGCGATTGTCTCAAATTATTGTGATAAACAATAATATTGTTTGAAATGACAATAATTAGTGATTATTGTCAAATTTAAGAAGAAATGTTGGTTAATTTGTTTTGAGCGTAGTACCTTTTTCAACCACTGGATGGCAGTATAAAACTGTTTGAACCAAAGAATGGTTAGTGAGGGAGCGAGCAGCGTGTCTCTGAGAAAAATGAGAGGGAGGCCTCTTGACATGACATGGGCTGTCTCACTCCTTTTTTTCGGTTCGCAAAATGGCGGATGCTCGGTGTGGTTTGAGATTTTTAGCGTAGCATTTTTCACACAAAGCTTTAAAAAAAAAAATATCAACGAGAATAACTTTTTATACGAAGGCACGGGTTTCAACAGTGAATTTCGGAGCTTAGACAAGACGGAGGTTTTGCCCCTGAGGTTGGCCTTTTATCTTAGCTCGTAGCTTAGCTTCTCAACTTAGCCGCTTTTAACGATGCAAAAACGCAATTTTGGACGGTAAAATTGATTTTAAGGAGAAAAGGAGGGGGTCAGTGCAGAACACCAGAGTTGAACCTTTTGTCATCCAGTGTCTTCAGCACAAAGAGAGACATGAAGAAACGATAAAGCTGATAAATGAAAATGAGATAATTTTCATTTATCATGCGATTAATTCATTTATTGTTTATCGCGGTGACAGGCCTAGCTGCTAAAACAAAAAAATACCTGAATGGCCTGACTGTAGCCTGAGCGCAGCAGCGGGAGGAAGATTCCTGTGATGGCTACATGGTCTCCTGGCTGGGCAAGGCGTGTGTTTTCGCCGCGGGCGTACACCGTCATGCTCCTTGGAATGTTGCCAACAGGCACCTGGTCACTCTGTGGAACGTCAGACAAGAGCTCATGAACAAACGTACGCGTGGGAAAAAACTAAACAAAGCTCTGTCTGTAGTTACGTACATGTTCCTGAATACGCAGCTCCTGGAATTTCACAAATTTAGAGCCTCTGGTTTGCAGATAGAGCCGGCCTCCGGATTTGTTGGTGACGCACTCTTGGCTGGGACACATGATGAGAGGCATGAAGGTGGGAGACTGGATCTGAGGAACGCGAAGACGGGATGATGTTAATGCTTTAATCTCATAATTTAAACGTTCATTAGCAAGCAATCTTACTGGCTGGTAGGTTTCAGCGCCACATTGGTCACACGTGTACGTAGCCACAGCCATCATTGGTTTGACCTCAGTGGCACGAGTCACAATGCCTCGAACTGTGACCAGCTGGCCGATGCTTTCAGCCCGAATATCACGAACCACTTTGGGCTTTGAGGTGCTGGGAGGTTTAAAGTAGAGCTCACTGTGGAAACAAGACAGTTGATGAGAAATGCACATAAACAAAAAAATAAAACTCAGTCTATCTGTCTTTACATACAATCTCCTCATAAGCTCAGGTGGGTAATGGTTATGGGTGTCTCTGGTATCAGCAGGATCATGGCCTCTTTGTTCCATCATGAGCCTGTGCTCAATGTACACATCCAGAGAATCTTTGGCTACAATCTTAATGCAAAAATAAATTAGATGAACAAATCAAAAATCATATATTGACTATTAGAAAGGAGCAGCCAGCTATAAACATATCTAAAAAGTCGTACATCTCTTTCTCTGTATTCTGGCAGCAGCTCATGTACGGCATCAGCGAACAGGGATACGTAGCGTTTGGCATTTTCGCAGATGCTCTCCACCAGCTCGGGGTCTTCTTCAGCCACATCATCCAGCTCAACAAAGAGGGACACCTTTTCCCGGTGGGCCAATGCAACCTGCACACATCGGCAGGTCGTTAGGAAAAAAACATACATTTTGTGAAGGTGCAAAGTAAATACGAAGTTTTTCCTCCTAAAGAAGCAACATTGCTGTTTTAGTACTAAAATTCAACTGCAAAAGTCTGAAGTGCTCATCAAACAGAATGCACGCACACAAAAAAAACGAACCATTCACACCTGATTATGTGATAAAGTAAAAACCTTTTCAGCTCATGGTCACTACATCACAATCATTGGGGTAATAAATACAATGTGTTTATCTAGCCACAGTGAAATGCATCAATTTGTGTTAATATATACTGTATATAAAAATAAAGATGACAATTAAAAAAACTTGTTGTTTTAAGCCACATTTTGTCCAATTTTAGACTGGTATTTAACCCAAAAACAACTCCACTTTGGGTATTTAGTGCTCAAACAGTGATACCTCTTGCCGTTCTGTCTGATTCATAGAAAAACGATTTTAAAAGGTAAATATACAATTTTTTTTTTCTTGTTTCCACAGCTGTATGCTTTCTAACAAGCAAGCAGGCAGTTAGTGTGGCTGAGTTGGACTGAACCAATTCAAAGTGCGGGGGTTGGGGTGGAAACCTAGCAATTATATTTATATTAATCGTTTAGTTTTAAGTAGGGAGGGTAAAAAACAAAAAACAAAACTGATTTTAACACTACCCGATTTAGTCTTATTGCTGGAACAAATTGTGTTTTTCGGTAAAAAATAAATAAATTGGTGTGTGTGTGTGTGTGTGGGGGGGTCACGTTTGCACACCCACTTTAGAAAATGGGGGAACACCTGCTTCATTGAGCATGCACACTTATCAAAAAAAGCCTTCAGATTTACATAAATTAAATGCATACAACAATAAAAATAAAAAATAAACCATGTTTATTATTTTTTTCATTCTTTCATACATTCATATTTTACTTACCAGTTGTGTTCCATATTTGAACACCTTGCCATTGTCATCCTCGGTGTAAAACTCCTGCAGGAACCTTTTGCACTTTTCTGCAAAACAAACAGGCTCTACGTTAAAAAGACGATCACAGGCAACGTTTATTCATTCACCTAAACCTTGTATCCAAAAACAAAGCGTCTTTCTGCTCTTATCACCAACAGCTGAGGGCCTTCAACACTGGGAGCTAATTTGTTGTCCTGCGACCTCCCCCTTTGTTGAGTAACATGGCATCCTGTAATCTCGATGAGTCACTATTGCTACAGTACAACACAAACTGCCACTGGTGTGTAAACATGAAGCAAATACCGCCCATTCGTACCTCCTTTCACAGATCTGTAGCAAAATGAAGTATTACGCAGTTAATCGCCTCGGGGTACGAACGTAAATACAACAGGCGCGCTCAGTTCTGTGTCCCCTTCTTCCTTTCTCTTTGGTAAATATTCCCCAGCACTTCCCGAAAGAATCACAACTATTGACAATATTTTAATTGCACGTTATACGAGACAAAAATCGCCTTCGAACTGCATTTAAAATACTGCGCTTACTTTGACGTCGTAGTAGAAAATTCTCCGCGCGTCTGGATTATTTCCATGTTCGAGGATGTTATTGTAAACAAAGCAGCACATGGCTTTTGTGCCCCGTCACTCAAGATATCCTTCCGCGATTCCTCCGCCACTACAAGTAGTCCCGGTTGTTGTTTTAAACCGCAGCCAGCCATCTTTTTTTCTTCTTTAAACGTTAGCTTGGGTTAGCTTAAGAGTTGTGCTCGACAGACGTTACTGCTTAAGCTATCTGCATCTTTGTACGATATTAGTTGCAAGGAGGAAAAGTTTTATCTCTATAATTTTGTAAGCACTAACATGCTAGCTTAAGTAAGAGGCTTTTAAAACAAGATAGTTTACTAGTTTCCTTAAAATGGTGCGTTCACGGACAGTTGACAATAGGACGGAATTGATATATTTCATCTGAACTGGGGGACGCTTAAACCGCTCAAAACAATGAAAATACGGTAGTTTTGTTAATAAATAATACTCATAGGCTGAGTTTAGTTAGTTATTGATAAAAGTTTTAGTCAGATGATTCTTAAAGATACTTTACACATTAATTAGAAGCGCGGGGTGCCAAATTTTCTCGCGTGACTTTAAACTTGTATACAACATAAATCCAACAAATGCGTAAATAGTATTGGCTTTAATTGAGTAAAACGTCCAGTAATTGTTGGACATGTGCTTGCTTGCAGTAGCGTCTGCTCCTTTGTTTAAGGATCCATCCAGGTCACCGTGTAGCTCACAGGGACAAACTAGCAGAACTGAAGGGGTAAATAACGTTCAGGAAACTATATTTAAAGAAAACGACCCCATATGTATGCCTTTCTTAGGCAACACGATGTATTATGTTCTTGAAAAATCTTAAAGGCAGACTCTTGACCGTGTTTTAAAACTGAACAAATATTTCTACTTCATGCACATAATTATAAACGCTTACCTCACACGTATTTAATAAGTACCGCAATTAAAAGAAAGTTAAGTAATTTTGGTCAACCTGTTGCTGCCATGCTGTAATGAGACAACTTCGTTACCTTTCTCTGCCACATAATCCTTGCGATCCATGGCTGCAGACGCTGGTTTTCAGGTGAAGGAACTTGACTTGGAAACCTTTAGTTGCCCACGAGCTAAAGTGCGGTTTAAATGTGCGGTTTTGTCTTTTTATTTTAACGCCAGACTTGAATTCATTCACATGCAACCAGAACTTCTCCCGGTCCGAGTGTAGAACTGGCGCCACTCTGACACCAACAACAGCCAATCAGGTCGCGCCTTTCGGTGGTAAGAGGCGGGACTTCGTCGTGGCGCGAAAACTGTAGGAGGGTGTGCGTCACATGACTTTGTGCACTTCCGGTAGGCTTGTCATGAATGGCGCGAAACGCGATAACGTCATTTTATACATAACAGAATCCTATAAATGGAGTATGGCATAAATTTGTTTTCATGTACAGTACATATTTTTGTTTATTCTGAACATAATATTCTTAACATACTAACAGTATTTTTTACTATTTCTACTGAGTTGTGTTTTTGTCATTCATGTACACATTGTCACAAAGCACTTTCACATCAAGTGTAAATTCAGACTTTTTTAAAAATTATAATTTGAAAATAAACTTGCAATACAACTCACATTCACTTTCTAGTTTTATAGCAAACTTTCTTAACAACAAATATTTAAATTTCTTTACTATAAACTACATTTGAACAAAAAACAAAAGCCTTTAACAAATTAATTCAGAAACAGAGTTGAAAATGTGGTAATATAGAATATTTTCTAAAATAACATTTCCAAAAAAAAAAAAAATTCTAATCATTGTCAATAATGTTTAATAACCGTGATCCTTGCTGGCAAAATGAGTCGAGCACAAGCTCAGCCTCATAAACAAAACTAGCTTGTTGCCAGGTCAGGTGATAAATCACCTAATTTGAATGAACATCCAATTTTGACTTTTGAGAAGGAGAATTAGAAAATAACTCAAAATTGAAAAACATTCTTATGACTCGTTTTGTCAGCACAAGTTACAATTGATTACAATTAATTGAAAATTCCCATTAAAAACAAGTTAAACTGCAACAGAACTGATGGAACAGAGGAACGAAAGGCTTTCACAGGAAAACTTCCAACAGTGAAGATGCAGAAGTGCTGAGATGATCCAAACCAGACTTCAGTCAAAGAGCTCGTCAAGGAAACTGGCTGAATTGTGACGCGTGGTGGGCTGAAAGTAGAACCAAAAAAAAAATTGGATTTGAGTCTGGCTTGGAACAAATTTTTGTTGTTCTTGTTCAGTTCCCTAAGACGACTAGTGAATGGGCACTACCGGTAAATAAAATATGTAAGTTCTTTGAAAAAAATAATTGTTCATCGACCTGGAATCATTCGCCATAAACTGTAAGCTCGAATCCCTCTGTGAGCTCATGTCAGCCATGTTGGTCGTGGTGTACATTCCTCCAGATGCTGACGCCAAAGCAAATTACTTGTATGAGCTAATGTACTTAGTAATAAATGATTCTGAAGCTTTTTTTTTCTTTTTTGATCTATATTTTGTGCAGACTTTTTCAATCTAAATAACAGAAGGATCTTTTTATTTTAATTGTTATACTTGGAGACTGAATTCTTTACTAAATAAAGTAATTTCAGTAAAATTAACCCTTGTTTTTTTTAGTTGTATATAGTACTACAAAGCAACATGTTAAGTTAATTTTGTCAAATGAATAAATTATTTCAGTGTTTTTTTTTTTTTCGTTATATCACAAAATGTATCGTTATCGTCAGAATACTCTGAAAATCACAATATTATATTTGAGCCATATCGCCCACCTCTACTGTACAGTACATATAGGTATGTTGTTAAAATGATGTTGGTTTAAGAGTTTAGAACACTGCAAGTGTGTGGAGGGTTTATTAAACCTTAAAATATATATAAATACTAAAATAAATAGGCTCCTACTTTGCAGTTTTTCACCTATCACGGTGGTGTGTGGAACGTAACCCCCACAATAACTGAGGGACTACTGTGGTGTTTCTAATCTATTCTAGAATAACAATCCTCTATCAGCAGACTTGTCTTTGCTTTACCAGTGCGTATGAAGACTCGGAGTCACTTTCACTTTCTTCGATCTCTGGTTCTTCTTCTCTTTCCGACATGTTGCCTTCCTCTTGTTCTGAAAGCTCATCCTCTATCAGGGAAAGTCTGGAAAACAAACAGAATGTTAAATGTTGCTCACTCGTGTCTTCAAGTGTAATTACAAAAAGAGCCTGTCTTTTAACTTGGGCTCTTACAAGGTGAGGTGGGAGTCCAGTTCGTCGTTCTCCAAGGTCGATCCGCTTTGGTTGGGAATGATGTTTCGTCTTTTGACAGGTTTCACCTTTCGAAATTGTGTTCTGGACAGTATCACATGGTTAAATTATATTTATATCTTTTACCTGTTTACTACTTTTACTGACAAACACAATTTAACATTTGGAGAGAATTAGCAATATGCAACTTTATTTTATAAATTAAAAGCATGCGGGCCTCAGTAAATGGTTGATTTTTATGAGGATTTCTTATTTTTTGTCTGGTACTATTATACTAATTTTCAACAGCTACGTTCACACTGCAGGTCTTAATACTGTACTCTGTTCCAATTTCTTGCTCAAATAAGATTTTTTTGTGTGGTCCATTTTTTATGCGACCTGCCTCAGACTCCAGTTTGCTTCGTTTATGGTTCTGGGGAAAATCCGCATGTGAAGAAGAAAATATGACACCACGAACAGCGTATCAAGTATAAGAAAGGATGCTACAAGGATGCTAGCATGTGTGATTCTGAAGTTGTTGTGCAATCAGAACCAATTAAATTATCGGATGTGCTTGTTTGGTCGATTGTTTACATTTAAACTTGCCTCTTGATGGCTCCTTTGGCGCATTGTTGTATTTTTGGAACGGGAGCGATGCACTGTGTAAACTCAAGTACTGATCCCATAATGTTAGTACAGTATCAATACAGTCCAACTCTAATGCTACTATCACGTATTGCTGTAGATTCTCAAGTCATTTTAGGACATGGGAAATTAAAAGCACAAAGATAAAGCAACTGGATTTTCGTTATAAAGCTTATGACATATGCAGTTTTAAAATTTAAACTGCACAAGGGTGCTATTGTTGATATTATTAGGATTAATCTGCATTCCCCTACTTCACTGAAGTAAGTCTGATAAGATACGACGTAACTGTTCAGACTGCAGTCGCTTTCAAAAACAAAGGACATTTATCTGGTTCAGTACCACATACGAAAAAGACCAAAATCAGATTTGTCGCGTTCAGACAGTTGTGAAAAAAGTCTGATATAAGCCTGTTGAAATAATCAATAAATCAATTAATCGCATGATAAATGAAAATTACCGACCTCATTTTCATTTATCGGCTTTATCGTTTCTTCGTGTCTCTCTCTTTATACTGAAGACACTGGATGACAAAAAACAACTCCGATGCTCTTCACTGACCCCTCTTTTTCTCTTTAAAATCCATTTTAACCATCCAAAATCATGTTTTTGAATACATGTAGTGAAAATTAGCTAAGCTGAGAAGCTAAGCTACGAGCTAAGCTAACAGGCCGACCTCGGGGAAAAAGCCCCCGTATTGTCGAAGCTCCAAATTTCAGGGTTGAAACCTGTGCCTTTGTGTAAAAAGTTGTTTTTCTCTTCAAAAAGAAGCTGAGAACTTGTTTACAGAGTTTTTTATTAAAAGCTTTTTGTGAAAAACGCTATGCTAAAGAGCTCAAACCACACGAGCATCCGCCATTTAGAAAACTGAAAAAAAAAAGGAAGGATTGACCGCCCATGTCAAGAGGCCTCACTCCCATTTTTCTTAAAGAGACACGCTTCTCTTTAAACCTCTCTCCTCTACTCCTATCACCTTCTTTCTCTTTTCCCCCTTCGCTCACTTTTCTATCTTTACTTTCTTCTGTGTCTTTTCATCCCTGTGTCTATTGCATCTTAAACAAACCCAAAGCAAATTCTAATAAAGTTTTATCAAGTGGAGCACAAAGGCCTGCCATACTGCTCTGCTTGTGAAAGTAAATTTGTTGGTTATCACCTCGACACTCAGACAACAATTCTGAGTGCCACAATGCCAAACGGGACAAAAGGTTGACATTAATGACTAATTATTGTCAAATTTCAAACAATATTATAGTTTAACGCAATAATTTCTGAGACTTTTAATCACCCAGCAAAATTGGTTATCATGACAAGTCTAGTCTGAGACAGATCACATTTGGGGTTGAGCTGGTATAGGGCAGCCAACTTGGGACCAGAAGGTTGCAGGTTTGACTCCCCGCCATGCCCACGTCGTGGTGTCCTTGAGCAAGACACCTAATCCCCAATTGTTCCACTGTACATAGCTGCCCACTGCTCCACCTGGGTGTATCTCACTGTGACGGGTTAAATGCAGACAGCTAATTTCATCATTGTATGGGAACATACAAGAAGACAACACAGAGCACTTTACATAAGGGCAATATTTTTTTTTGTTCTTCGGATTTGGGTCGCATTTGCCTGCAGTGTGAACGTAACGTAACCGATTTACTTTTAGCATTTAACACATGTTCAGCAGTTGCTTCCAAAACTGACACAAACATGGCGTATGTTACAGATGTGTTTATGATGCACGTCTATTTTACCCTTGTGAGAACTCATCCTCTGACTCCACCTCAGGTAAGCTAGTGCCAACATTACACAGTTCGTCTCGGGGCTTCTTGAAAGCCGGCTCTTGGGCTGTCTGTTTTTGGACAGTTGAGGTGAGGGCCGGGGTGGGGAGTTGGCTGTGGATACTGCTGTTCTCCAACCAGGACTCTCTGGCTGTGCTGGACACGGAGCCTAAAACCAAAACAAACTCACTACAGGTGGCTCTCTAAAACAGCATTTTGTGAATGTACTTATAAAAATTATTAAAATTAGTCATGCTTCGCAATAAATAAGATGAAAATTTTACATTTAAATTTAATCCGTGATATGTGTTTAACAAAAATAAATAAATAGTTTGACAGGATTTTAAAACTTTCTTCACTTAATTGATGAAAACTGACAATCTTTGTCAACAAAGGACTTATAACAGAATTTTTAAAACCCTAAAAAAATTATGACAGTCATTTTCACAGATTTTTACTTTACAGTAAAATGAGCCAAACTTAATAATTAATATTAATACTGTATAACAAAATTAACCTGCATTTTCTTGTTTAAGTAGTACATTCTAAATAATATGTTATTGTTACAGATGAGTATGTGGTGTGTTGTGTAGTTTGTGTGTCACCCTGAGCAGTTGTCTTCTTGCGTTTTGCTACAGGAGTGTCAAGGGAGGAAACTGCATTATCTCCCTCATCCACCTCTCTGTACTTGGAGGAGCGAGACTCCAAAGAACGTTGATACAATCTGACGGACGGACAAGAGAGGGCAGCACTGGGACACTCAGACTTCACAAACTCAGCTCTGGGAGGGGATGGAAGAGGAACAGGACATAAGGACAAAGACTACCCCACCCCAAATCACCCTTGTTAATGTTTTCCGGTCCGTTTTAATGAATTTATGCAAGATATGAAAACCAAAGTTATTATTATACCTACTATGTAACAAATCTGATGCAATAGTTATTTCTTTAAAAATTAGCATCTCTATATTTGGCAAACTCAAGCTTACAAAGCAAGTAAAGCAGAATTCAACAACAGTATTCACAGTAGTCCCTCGCTACTTCGCGGTCTCGCTCTATCACGGTTTTACAAAATAAGACTGGACATGACACACAAGCTGATTGATGGATGAGCCGCATAATCAGCATGGAATTTTTATTTAAAATAAATTATTTTACATTATTTAGCACCTGACGCACCTTTGTGCAGCCCACACTGCAGGATAAGCTTCCTGCTGCAGCTGATCAGCTGTTCGTCGTTTATCACAGCTGCTCAGCTGTGAGAAACGACGGACTACAGTACTGTATTTGAATTTAATTTA
This sequence comes from Hypsolebias antenori, assembly GCA_031762315.1. Lineage (NCBI taxonomy): Eukaryota > Metazoa > Chordata > Actinopteri > Cyprinodontiformes > Rivulidae > Hypsolebias > Hypsolebias antenori. Next base: position 10,059,111 of record JARVGS010001166.1, on the reverse strand, counting down.
TTTAATAATAAAATAGTGCATGAAACCCTGTCACTATATTTTCACAAGTTAGATGTTTATAGATTATTTTGTGATAACTGAAGAATTGACTACATTTCTAAAATCAATAAATGAGAACGTAAATCTCTAGCTTACTTGAATAGATGAGCTCTGTTTGTTATGAGAAGGAATACATTTGCGTGGATGAAGATTTGTTTGTGTTTTCTCACAGTTGGTTGCGGTCTTGTGGAATCAGCTTGAAGCTGAACTCGCTGAGGACTTCCAAGAAGGTCACGTTTGGATGTCCCTCCACTTCGTCCTGCGCACCTCGAAATGCAAAACGTATACCGTCTCTGACAACAAACACAACACACACAAAGCTTAAAATTATAGCGCTAGTGAACGTAAAAAAAAAAAAAAAAAAAAAAGTGAAAACTACCGTGCAGTTAGTAGCGCCAACCTTTATTAAAATGTGTTTAGGTTAACTTTTTTGTGTCGTTTTAAAATTTAACCAATTTTAACATAAAATCTGATTAAAGGTCGCAATACAAGACCAGAGTGTGTGTGTATGAGAAACACGTTACTGACATGTGCAGGGCCACCAGCGGTTTGCGGACATGTTGAAGATTGACGCCGAAGCTCATGGCAAGCCGTTTGGCCAAGTCTCGAATTTCAGCGAAATCCTGCTGATTTTGTCCCTCCGTGAGCATCTCGGAGAACATCTGAACACAGACGTTGCAGTGATTTTCAGGTTATTAGAAAGGAAAACGTAAATTCATTTTCAGGGTTACTGTAGGGTCATAAAAGGTTCTAAATGTAATATTTTCAACATTAGGCCTTGGGTCATTATGAGCCAAATCCCTCCAAAATAAAAGAAAATGTTAACCCTACCATCTCAGATTGTGATGAAACTTGGCATGTTTATCATCTGTGACCCCACTAAACAAAGAGCTCAAATTTTGGGTCAATCAGACGAGTGGTTTCAGAGATACGGTCCCCAAGATATTCTGATTTCTGGCAAAACTGGGCGTGGTCGCTGATCTTCAACCACAATTATCTCAGGAGCTACTGGGTCAGTTTTCACAAACTTTATTATTATCTGTGAAGTTTCAACATTGCACTGTGCAGAAGTAAACATCTAATATAAAAACACTCATGAACACACTCAAATTAGCTGCAGGATGAGGAAGGCCTTTTCTGACTATGACCTTTGACCCTGAGGTTGCCTCTCAGAACAACTCTGAACTGTTTTTCTCAACCCAGCTGATTATGTGGCCAGACATTTAAGTTTTAGATGATAATAAAAAGAGGTAAACAAGATCAAATGACAGAGGAAACAGACAGATGTTCCAAAAACTTTAAACTCAAACATGAGGAAGTTCCTGTTTCTCTCTCCATCGATTGTATTCAAAACCATAACAATCAGAATTTCCAGGTTTTTTTTTTTTTAAACCGGACATTTTTAGTCTTAAAACGTGTCACAACTTCCTGGTTTGTTTTTTTTTGTTTGTTTTTTTAAAGAACAGTGAATCTATCACCTACAATGTGTATTATTGAACTTTTTCTGTACTTCTGTTGCCACACTCACACAGCATTCTGTCATAAAGCTCTATTTCACAGCTTGAAAGCATTTACTCCATATAAAAACTTCTCAGAAAGAAATAATGAAGGTGAGATGAAGTGCACACCTGCTGCAGGCTCAGGCAGACAGTCTTGGCGCTCTGTATGGGGCTGATGAGTTTGCTCTTGCTCACAGTCTCCTTTATGATATCACCAAACTCTATGAAATACTAAAACAAAAACATATATACTTTGTTTAAATAACAGCAGAGAATGAATGTCAGACAACATAGAATAATTCACTCCGTTCGCGTCACGTTTTCTTTTAGCTACTTTTCTCTCTGACGCACCTCACTGAATCCAAAACAGATTTTATCACCTTCCTCCACTTCAAAACACATCCTCTCCATTATTTTTCTTTTTTTATTAACCACAATATCCTGTATTTCAAACCCAGTTAATTTATTTATAAATATTCAACTCACTAACACATTTAGTCTGGCTGCGAACACATGGATTTATATTTAAAATACAAGGCAAATGCAGATGAGACCATCACTCCACCTTGCTATAGTGCTTGAAGATATTGGTTGCTGCACTGAGGTCCAGAACCCCATAGATCACCAGCTTACAGTAACCTGCCAGCTGGTTGCGCTTCTTCTGGAGAAGACCAATTTTTAGATCATCTTCATCTAGAAATAATAACCACAGTAGAGGAAAGGAGAGAAAAAGAAATATATAAGACTATTAGAAATGCAGAGGCAGAAAACAGTATTCAGCATAAACAAACTGCATGTGAACAAAGACATTTGTCATTTCAGTTAACTGTTCTTATTTGCTGGAGTTGACAGAACATTATGAAATATGAGCAGAATCAAAAGAAAGCAATCAGAAAGTGTGCACAGTTAGGAGCAGCATCCTCAGGGAGATCACTGGCAGAGTAAAAACTGTTTCTAAGATAGGAAAGAACCCCATTTATTGTGAACGCTTATGCATCGGTTGATGCAATAATACCTTCAAGCTCAACTTCTTCTGTGTCGGCAAAGACGTAGTCCAGAAGGAAAGAAGCCAACTCAGCACGGAGAGAATCAGACGGCAGGTGGACCAGTGTTTGCAGCGCCGGCTCTGTGCTAACCGAACACGGGCTGTACAGCAGCAGCAGGTCGCACAGCAGCTCAAACGCCTGCCGATGGAGAGACAAACAAACAAACAAACAAACAAACAAAAAATTTGCCCTTTATTGATAGGTTCAGATTTTACTAAGGGAAATTTAATTCTGCAACCACCATTATAATTCAAGGTTAAAAGCAAGCGAAGGTTTGTAAAGTTGGTCTAAAAATGTGCCTTTGATTTGTCCATGTGCTCGTTTCATCAAAAACAATAAAAACTTTCTATCTAAAATATACACTCTTCAGACTTGACAACACTGACAAGTTCAAGTGAATTAAGTACTCATTTGTACATAAAGGTTTTAAAAGTAGTTGTTCTTCATACATTTAAATCTAAAAAATAAATAAATAAATAAAATAAATAAAAAAATCAAATGAAGCTATGCAGTCCTTGAATTTCTGATTTATGTAATGTGTGACTGCTGATATCTGGGACTTCTGTTTAAGAACGTGACTATATGCTGTAGTTAGTAATGAGGATGTTGCTTATTAAACAAAGCTTTTACCTGATCTCTTATCTCAGTCTTATCCAGACACAAACAGGGCTGACAGATTCTGCAGAAGAAACGTACATCCTTCTTCAGACGTTTCAGTTCAGTCTGGAAGAGATGGAGGGATAAAGCAGAGATAATGTGAGAAATAATTTACAAGTAAATATGTCTTCATCAAATCCAAAAATTAATTAAAGTTGCTTTTGTTTATATATCATACATGACAAGCTTTGTCTTTACTGTAATATCAGTGTTCCAGATGTAAATTACATTCTGCTTTTAAATTAATTACAAATGTTTATATTTGTATCATAGTCAGAAAACCCACCAGCACTCGTTTGTACTTAATGTCATTAAACATGGACATGTTTTTAAAGTGTTGCTCAATTTAAATGTAGCAAAACATAATTAGAAAAATAATCAAAATAACTACACATGGAGAAGAGGCACATATTCAGCAATAAAGAAAATATAAGCTGTATTAATGACATGTTTGGAATTTAGAGGGGTTGGGGAAGCAGAAAATATTAAAATAAGCTCGCAAGACAAATATGAACAGGAATAAATAAAACAATTATTTAAAGACAAAAGACTGAGAGAAATACATTTACAAGTCTCTGCAGACTCAGATGTACTGTAACACATTTCTGCATTAATTGTCAGCTGGTGAGACAAACACTCAGGCACCAACATAAACACCACAAACCAGCTGTGAAATTAAAAGCATGGTACCAGTCATGTAGACTGGAACCAAACACAACAAGAATCCAGGTTAGTAATGTATATGAAAAGCATATTAAAGTCAAACCTTTAACAACCAACAGGTTTTATTTAAAGTTATATAAATTATGTGGTTGAAGTTTGGATGCTAAGGATTACTGTGGTGCACTTTACTTAGACCTGTCCAAAGACTTTGATACGGATGATCATGACATGTTATGCCACAAGCTCTCAGATATTGGCTTCTCAGATCACACTGTTGGCTGGTACTTAAACTATCAGGTCAGGGGCAATGTGTTCATCATAAGGGTACTTCATCTAGCTACCTAACAGTCACTGATGGTGTGCCACAAGGCTCAGTTTTAGGTCCCATTCTTTTTACAATTTATATAAATAATGTACCGGTAGTTCAAAACATTCCTTATGCATCCTTGCATCTCTATGCTGATGACACTGTTGTTTATTGCTGAGCTAACACACTTTCCAAGGTTTTTCAGCTTCTACACTCTGCATTTGACATCATTCAGTCAGACTTATTCCATCTCAAACTGATGCTAAATGCTGACAAAACCAAAGGGATCCTGTTTTCCCAACAGAAAGATAGTGCCAGCAGTTCTTCTTCCTATCTCAACCATGCATGGTGCTCCTGATGAAATTGTGTTTTTTGTCCTGATGCATGTTCAATAATCCAGGTAGAAAAATCTAAAAAAGTTAATTCTGGTCCTCTGGACATTCAAAAAACCAACCAAACAAAAAAATGTAGAAACGTTTTGGAATCAAGTTCTTGTGGCTCAACAAGACTAGCCTGTAAAAATTAAGGTTGAATGAAAGCACCTCATTCGGCTTGAAGTTGACGACATTCACTTTGGCCCACATAAGATGAAATCCTGCACATTTCAGAGCTGCCATCATGAGCTGAAATTACACAGAGAGGGGTTAAAATAGACTTTTGTAAAAGGTGTCAAACTATATGCAAATAGTTTTCTGTACCCCAAACCAAACATTATCAACAATAATATTTAGTTAAATAAATTAGACTTTAAATTACGTTAAAAAAAAAATGGTATCGACTCTGTCTATGAGGTTTTTATTGTTAACAGGAAAATCAAATTATGTATTTTAGCTTTAATATATTTGTAGAATCATTTTACTGTAAAATATAATAATTTTAATACAGGCCCTTTAACCTCCCACTTATCCACAACATGAAATTTTAGTAAACCTAAATATTTAAATTATTCCCATCAAAACAGAAAAAAAAGCTTTTTTCCAACTGTTAAAAACCTCTGTGTCAAAATCCAAAGACTCCAGCCTGCTCTTCAGTAACTCAAGACAGTTGTCAAACAGCTTCCAACCAGTTGGGTCTTTAACACTGGAAAACACATAATTACTGCATCCACACACTTCTATGCACTGTAAGGAGTAGTCAGTACTACAGACACATTTAATATGAATTTACCTGCTTAAGGCAGCGATTCTTTTCAAGGCGGTGGTGGCAGTGTACAGGTCATCCTCATCTGTATTTCCCTGGATGTTAAAACACACACTCTCACACTGATATAAAGGAAATAGGTTTTAAAGTACCATATATAAGTAAATATTTTGAGTGGATAAGAAAAAGCTCACCCGTTGTGATTTCTAAAAACTGTAGGCATTTAAACAATTGTGGGATTTCAAGTCAATTTTACTCTTTTGCTATAGGTTAATTCATTACACTTGGCTTGAAAAAGAAATACTTTACCTGACTGCACCTAACAGTGTGAGATGTAAAGTCAACTACAAAATTTATTTATATTATATTAAGTTAGCACAACCATTTGCAGTAACACTGAAGATGTTTGTTAGATCTACATATAGAAGTGTTTTACAAGCTATATTTGCTTCACTGACACTTTCTGACCTGCAGAAGGTCACTTAGGTAGGTGTTGAAACATTCAGTCAGTTCATCCATCAGCTGACTGAACGCCAGGTGTGCGCGGGAGGAGAAGGTGTAGCAGTCTGAGCAGAGGGTGCTAACCAGGTGGGTACAAGCCTGCAGCACGTTGACTTCTGAGTGCTTTTTGACAATGTCACATATCTGAGACAGCAGCAGGTCCAGATGCTGACAGAAAGATGAGATGAAGAAAACAAATCAGAAAAAGTAAACAAAGTTCACTTTTAAAAGCCCATCTTTACTTGCATTTTCCAACTTGCTGGTTTGCATCTGGATAGACTTGTTCAAGCCGTTTAAAATATTTCAGACAATGACTTATGGCCTTGCAGATCTATGGTCCTCCTACCTTTTCCAGCCACTGAGTGCTACTGAACATCTCCAGATCGAAGTAAAGAGGAGCTTTGAGAAGAAGGCTCACCTTTGCCGCATCTGCTGAGTACTGCAAGTCAGTAAATATATTTCTACTCATTTTAGGTGAAATGTCAGCAAACAAGCTGTATGTGAAAGTAAACAATCTTTAGCTTTGTACCTTGGTAAGCAGCTGTGGCAGTATAGGGATGAAGTGTGTGGTAATGCAACTCCTGTCTTGTTCCTGGATCTTCTTGTCTTTCATACTCAGGATCTATAAACATTCAGCAGACATAAATATGTAAAGGTGACCACAAAAGAAAATAATAATCCCAATGTGGTCTTAAAAGTCTTAAACATTAATTATGTTAACCTAGCACCAAAGTTCATGCTCAGTAATCCAGGTAAAAATCCAACAATGGAATGAGCAACTTTGAAGACCTAGGTTCCAAAAAAATGCACAGCGAAGCTTCTAAAGTATTATTCTTTTAAATTCCCCTCACCCTTAACGGTTTCACTAAACAACAGACCCAAGATTACATCTGTATTTTTAAGCACCTTTTTGCCCTGACTTCTCCCAACAGGTGGAGTTGCTTGTGCTGCCCGTCTCATGGCACACATCATAATTTCCAAGAGCACACCCTCCTCCTCGTACAGCAATCCTGACAAAACAAAAGCAGAGACAGGAGTTGAGAAGCACGAAGCAGGAACAAAAAAGATCAGACGAAACTGATTTATTGCAACTACAAAAAGACAAAAATATTAATTTAAGTTTCTATGGAATGCAGGCGTAAAACCAAACCATCCATACAGATTTTGTTTAGCATTAAATGAAGTTCACATGGTTGTTAAATGGTTTTATCTTGTTCCTCACCAGAATCTTGAAGAAGCAGAGTTGTCATCGTCTCCCAGTCTTTCAGCTCAGACCCTGCTGAAGTCCACAGACTGTCCACCAGGTATGCCCCGTGTTCATGAAACTGTTAAGTGTACAATTTATATTAACAAAAATAATGCAGTGTCACTAGTTTCACACTGCCCTTAATATTTACACTACAGGTAGTCCTCGACTTACGACGCAGATCCGTTCCTACGGCAGTGTCGTAAACCGAATTTGACGTAAGTCGGAACATGCACGGTAAACTGTGTTGTGTTTCAACGAAACACAAAACCAGCGTACATTCTGTACCTTAAGCATGTACAGTACTGTATTTCTAAGCAGTTGGCTATCACAGTACCCTCAAAAAACATATAAAATACTGCACAGTACGTTTCATAATGAAATAAAACAGTAAAAAAAACTGTACCTCTTTCTCTTTTTTCTTTAAAATCCAATCCACCTCGGTCAGAAGTGTTTACAGGTAAGTCCAACCAACGAAGTTTATTAGAACAAGAGCTGCTGCTAATTTTACAGGCTGCACCGCCTTAGAGCACAAACAAAATGGACTCCTCCAGCACATGTTGTTGTGTTCACAGAACAAGATGGACGCCAGAGAGGGGGAGGAGTCCACAGGGTCTTAAAGGGAAAGGTATTAACACCCCACACACAAAAGAAACGGCACTGTGTGCAGCTATTGAAAGTCAATGGGAGGTGTGATGACGTCACTGGGAGGCGTTCGTAACGGCGAAACGTCGTAACTCGAGACCGTCGTAACCCAAGACCATCGTAACCCGAGGACTACCTGTATTTTAAATTTAAGATCTACTTGTAAAAAATATTCAAATGAATTTGTCTTCACAGTAAGAATAACATTGTGCTATGACTTTTGACTAGTGTAGCATTAAAACTGAAACTGATTTGACTTTAATAAAACAGAAAACAATATTAGGGGAAAATGAATGAATGAAACATTTCCTTCAATACTTCAAACATTGCACTGTTTTATTATTATTTAACAGAGAATGATTTAGATGAGGAAGAAACAATGAAAAACAAACACTACCTCGCTCTGGATATAGAAGGAGATGAGTATTTGAAAAAAGGTGGCATTGCTGCTTTGATCCTTCCCCTGGGTGTCACTAGCAATTACATGTTTCAGTCTAACAAACAAAAAGAAAATGCGTAAGATGTTATGATTTAAAGCCTGGGATGATGTACAATTCAAACATTAAGGTTTTAAATCTTAAGGAGGCAGCAATCTTCTACTTCTGCTACTCCCTTACTCAGGGGTCATAATGAAAGTTACGTATGTAACTATGGTTCTATGAATCCCTCCTGACCGTCAGAGGGTGGTGCTGAAAGCACTGAATGATGAATACCGACGATGTCACGAAGAATTCTGAGCACACAACTCACTAATGAGGCCCAGAGGACCCTTGCAGAAACCTCTGGCCCAGGGGATGAGGGGTGGCCACGCTAGCCCGGTAGAATCTGGTGAACGTGCCTGGGGAAGCCCATGATGTAGCAACACATATTGCTTCAATCGGAACCCCTCTCAGAGCAGCCCAGGAAGTGGACACTGTCCTGGAAGAATGTGCCTTCACGCTGCCCGGCAGGGGGTCGTGCCCTAACCCAGACCCCTCACCAGGTGTATGCTGAAATGTGTCAGCCTCAACGATTGGTTACAGTTAGAGTGAGATAACACCTTGGTACAAATGTAGTGTTTGGCCACAAGGTAACATTCGAGCCCTCAGGGCCCCACCTGAGACCCGAGGATCTGAGAGACTGTAGCTTAAGAGTTGCTGCCTCATTTGTCGTGCCTGGACTGTCCGTTCCAACACCTCCAAGGCAGCTGAACCAAATAGCTCCTCCGGCACCACTGAGGCATTACAGACCACATACTCCCTCAGGTACTCCTCCGATGGAGAGACGGAAAAGGGAGGAAGGGCCCGCCTGCGCCTGAAGAAGGCACTTCCAGGGGTGGACTCCTCTGGTTGCAGGATCTGCAGCCGCAGTTGTCTCGGGGCCGTCCTGCATCGAGTCGTCACCTGACCCACTATCTGTGGTCCAGGACGAGGAAAATGAACCAGTCTCTGACAAGTGAGATGACTGATTCCTCCTCCTCACCTAGAAAGTGAGAGGCATAGGCTGCCAAGGATAACACATCCTCTTCTGCAGCCTGCTCAGGCATGGGTGGGGAGGAGAGTCCAGTCGCTGCCCCTGGCTTTGTCCCCGGTTGGCGTGCCTGAAAAAAGGGACTTCATCTCCGTCAACTCTGCGGACAGCTGCTCCACTCTTGTGGAGAAACCTTGAACAGACTTGGCTCGCCTCTTTCTAGGAGGGGCCACAGAGGTTGTGGCCCCTCCTAGAAAGAGGCGAGCCAAGTCTGGCGAGCCTCCCCCCCGGCCTGGCGCTTCAAGTGCCTAAGTGGGGCCTCCTGCCCAGAAGGCGGAAGTTCACTGCCAATCTCAGGGTGAAACTGGGCCAGCCGGGCCACCCTCACAGCACGAGGCATGAAGCTGCAGTTCATAAGAGGTTGTCTGACAGGGCCTCCAATACGTGGTCATATCCAAGGCAGGCAGGACACAGGTCGTGACCGTCATTCGCCTGGAGTACGGCCCCGCAACCCGTGCATCAGTGGGAGCCGTCTATGCTACTACTTACCGGTAGTAGGAATTTGCAATTCTGCAAAGGGGCTGGCACCACCAGCTTTGTCCAGGAAACAAAGCCCAGTCCAGCTGTATGAAGTTGGTAAAAGATGACTGGGAGAGGGGGCACCAATGCTCACCTTCAGAGATTAAAAAACAAGATCAGAACTACCGTAGTAAGTCTAGTTCAGCCTAAGCATTATGATGCTGGTGAGAATGATGGGGGGGGGGGGGGGTGAACGCAGACCACCAATTAAATCAAGGTCAGAGCTAGTAAGCCTAGCTCAGCCGAAGCGCTATGAAGCCAGGGCACGAACGCACGCCCTCACCAGTCAAAACAAGGTCAGAACTAGTAAGTCTAGTTCAGCCTAAGCGGTATGATGCCAGCGAAATGATTTGGGAGAGGGGGGTGCGAACACACACCTTCACCAATTAAAACAAAATCAGGGATAGTAAGCCTAGCTCAACCTAAGCGTATGATGCCTCATACTAATACTAATTGGCTTTTATAATACACTGTAATGTTAATGCTTTTGTGCAGTACACTGAGATGACTTCTGTTATAATTTGGCACTATATAAATAAGCTGAACTATTTGTAAAAATGTGTCCAATATGTGAAACTGTACATTTGCAGGATGAGCGCATACTTGTTGTAGAGGAAGGCACCAGCTGCAGAAGCCAGACCTCGGTGAGAAGCATAAACCAAAGGATAGACGTGTCCACACTCCTCCTCTTTCAGACCTTCTTCTGCATTTCTGGAAATGTTGCAACAAGGTAACTGGTCGGTTTTGTATATTAAATAAACAAGAACAAAGTTTTACTAAGTATTGCTTTGAGTTTTACCATAATTCTAATTAATTTATTTGACTTTTTTTGCAAGGTGTACATTTTTTTTTCTTACTGTAAACATGTATTGTAGATACAATTAAACATGTAGAACATAAATCTCCTTTGTTACAAGGTAATATCTCTCTCTGATTATTCTTGAAATCATCTAGTTTACACTTAACCATGTGAAACTTTTAGGAAAAACGAAATCACAGTCCCTGCTACAAATGTCAAGTATCTGTCGTTTGCTTGGTGAGAAAGCCTTACCGTTTCAAATAAAAAGAAAAAACGAGCAAAATCAAACTCCATCAAAATCATCAGAAAACATTTTTAATACACTTCTAAACTGCATCTGAAAAGGGCTTCATGCAAATATATATCCATAACATGACTATTCTTACTCTTGTTGACTGAATTCTGATAATGCAAGGCACAGACACACAAAAGTAGCCTCTGATAATGAGACATAAAAAAAAAGGTCTTGTGGCTTGTGGGGTTGGATCAGCTGAAGTTGGGCTTGCTTCTGGATGGCAGAACATTTACAGGTAGGTGACATATGTCAAAGTTTAGGCCAAGATGTTGGCTTTCCTAGCAGAACATTGCATTTTAACAAAACGAGCAGTGTTACTTTATTTTACTTTGCCATTGGTCATAATATTTTGTCTTATCAGTGAAGGTCACAATTTAAGCTCTAAAATTTAGGTTCAAGAAACATTATTCAGCTATTTTTGATCTCCCAAAATAACATATATGCACAAAGACAGCAGCACGAAAAAACCGAGAGAGAGAGAGAGAGCCCTCACTGTTGGATCATCAGCAACAGATTGACCACTTCCACTGCAACGTCTAGGTCTTTGTCCAGCACCATGTTGAGAAGCCTCTCCTAAACACACACAGACATGCACTGTAATACACAAAGACTAATGCACAATCATGCCAGCACACAAACACATCATGCATAATAAATAAATGCATTGATATGCATAAATGTACCTACGCCCACAAAATTGACACACACACAAGCCCACTGATTTAGGCAGAAATCCATGGCATAAAAAGACTAGTTATCTGCAGCAGCACATGTAGCTTAGGAACGTTTTCATGTGTTTGAGTGGGGGTTATTATATCCGTAATTGGCAGCAATTAACAAAAAACAGGCATGTGCCCAGACAAAGGGTGGAACCACAAAAGCTAGAAGTGGTGAGAAAAAAAAAAAACATGAAATGGCATGGAAATACAGGGAGGAGGCAAAAAGGGAGGAGAGACGCAGACAGGCAGCAAAGAAGAAACAATAGAAAAGCTGAAACAATGGATAGGAGACAAAAATGGGAGAAAACACGCATTAAATGAGGCGTAAGTCCAATCCAGAGGGATGCCTCACTTTGAATCTGCTAGTGAAAAGCTCCAGGCGGCCAATGAACTCTGTCTCCTGGTACAGATCCTGCAGGGCACGCACACACTGCAGACGCACTGGACTTTGCTGAAAGAAAACAAAACAAAGTACAGCAACAAGGATTCTACACCCAACACAAACCTGAATACATTTATAATGGATTTTTTTTTTTGTGTGTGCACATGAATTTACAAACAGGTTAGGTGGTATGGAAAATGATTTTTCAGGTTGCTGGCCACCTGAGAAATTCAAATTCTATGAAAATTTATAGAAAGATGAAATAATAATAAAACATATATATACCTGTATAGATATTTTAGTGTTGAGACTATAACTGAGATCAGTTAAATTGCAGACACAGATAAAACACTTATTAAAATCTAACGTAACATAGATAACACTTACATTTTTAAATTTTCTATTGTTTGTCCAATTTGTGTTTACCTTGTCGTTCAGCATCCACCCCAGATATTTCAGACATCCATCATTGAGAAAGTCTTCTGGGTCTGTTTTCAGCCACAGGCCCAACTCCTCAATACACGCTGCCCGGATTTCAGGCAGTTGATCACGATAACGATGTACAAAGATGCCACGGAAAGTTGCGTTCATCATGGAGGAGAGTTCCTCTCTGTTCTCTTGCAACTACAAAATCAATATAGAGGTTCAGCTGAACACAAAAAACATCAATACCAGATATATAAGGTTTCAAGTCTGTCCATCTGTTCACTCTTTATAATCTTTATAATGAAATACATTTTTCTGTTTTTCAAGAGCTTTGGCATTTTAACATGTAAAATACAAACATTTTTTAAATTAATATCTACTCTCAAACTATACAATATGTACTCTACTATCAAATCAGCAGTGACACAAATCCATGAGGAATACTGTTCCATTTCATTGGACATTTTAATAACTTTATTTGGTGAAAATAACAGTAAAAACCCATTTCATACTAAACAGCAGACTGCCTGTGCAAATCAAAAATGAATAAATGTATTACTATAAAGCAATACATGATAAAACCAGAAAATGTTTAGAAAAATCTTGAATGCATAAAGTTTAAAGCTTAATCCTAATAAAAAAAATTTCAAAATCAGTGGTTATACTGGCCAAAATACTGTTCAGTATGTTGAATATGGAGCGGCCAGGTTTGAGAAAAAGAAACCAGCCACTAGGGGGCACAAGCCAGAGTATCTTGTGCTGGTCCCAAGCCTTATGGTGAGGGTTGTATCAGGAAGGGCATCAGACGTAAAACACTTTTACCAAAACTAATATGTGAGTTCATCTCAGCGACACCATACCCAGTCAGTCAAGACTAGGGCTGGACGATTTGGCCAAAACTTTTATCACAATATATTTCTTAATTTCGATATAATTCAATATTGATATAAACAATACAGTATAAGGATTTTTTTCCAAGGAAAATCTACTGTTACTGTTGTCATCATTCTTTGTTTGTAGCCAGGTCTCTCTTGTAAATGTCCTCGAGGCTCAATGGGATTAACCTGCCTAAATAAAGGATGAATGAATGAAAAAAAGCCTCAGATAAACTACAAACTGTACAAATAAATTAATGTTCACCTTTTATTTGTATTTAGCCTTCAAAAAAAATGAAATTCCCATCAAATAAACATAAAATTATCAACTTTGTCAATATTAGTACAGTACTGTAGTTTTAACTTTAAACAACAACTTTAAAACTGACAGAAATATTAGTTAAAATTAATAGTTAATGAAATAAAATTTTTGGGTGTCGTTATTGATGAGAAGCTGACATGGAAATCGCAGAAAATACTTAAGAATAAAAATGGCTAAATCAATTGCATTACTGTATAAAGTAAGAGTTTTTGAATGACAGTATTGTATAATGTAATGATTGTTCTATATTTAATCTATTGTACTGAAGTTTGGGGAAAAGCATGCAAAACAATCACAAATCCTACTTTTATTTTACAAAAAAGAACTGTAAGAATTATTAGTAGGAAGTGCTATGGTCAACCAAAAAACATTTTATTTCATCAGTGGAAATTATTAAAATTGTATGATTTGGTTGAACATAGTATTTTTACAAGTCATGAATAAAGCTCATAAAAATATTACCCCCAAATATTCAATAAAAATTTGTATAAAAAAGTCATTATAACTGTAAAGAAATGTAAATGTTTGTAAAACCTCCATTTAGAACTAGTCTGAAGGAGCTGCGTTGTAATTCAGGGAACAGGATTGTGGAATTGACTTGATATCACCATAAAAATTTATAAAATTATTTATATGTTTAAAAAGATGATTAAATTAAAAGTTATTGGGAAGGTATAGTGCCAGGTGAAGGATCCCTGAAGATTTTTTTTTTTGTTTTCAGTTTGGAGATTGTTCAAGTGAAGGTTGTTGTAGTTATTTTGTATTTTTTAAATAAGGGGCAGATAAGATTTTTTTCTTCTTTCTGTATATCTTTCATTCAAAAATTTTTTTTTTTCTTTCTGATGAATTTGTTTTATTTTGAATAGATAAATGAATAAAAAAAAAAACATGCAGCGCTGGGGGTGTTGTTTCAGGGACACGTTGGCTCAAACTTTTATTGTGCTTCATCTTCTGACTCATCAGATTCTATCGAGTGGAAACTCTTCAGATGGAACAAGTTAGATGTGTTCCCACCGCTAGTTAGAACGACTGTCCGTCACGTTTTGCAGCATAAAGAAACATGCAGTTTATCAGATGCATAAAGAAACCTGCAGTTTATCAGATCGTAGAAAGCTGAACCACTTCCACACCGGCAAATTGGTCTTTCCTCTCATCAGTTTTGTCATCTGCTTTCTCTTCGCTTGTGAAACATTGTTCAGTCACATTCTGACAGTCATGGGCACTCGTTTTGAAGCAAAAATTTAACGCGCGTTGGAGATTAACTTAGCTTAGCCTTCTACCGCTAACACCTTCTGGACTCGAGCTCTGCGTAACATCTACATCACCATGCACTTACGTAGTTGTGTTAAAGTTTTTTTTGAAAAAGAAGAGCATCAGTGAAACGTTGTAATCCTATCGAAATATCGAAAATATGCTTAAAACTCATATAATGGTTATTGAAACAAAGTATATTGCGAGATATACCGATATCGGATTATCACTAGTTTACACATATCCTAGGAGAAATTTGATGTTGGCCTGCTTTTGAGGCCAACTGGGGGATTCAGATTCAGATAAGCCACAATTACTCATTTTTTTCAGGCAGACTTTTTTTTTTCTTGTCAGCTTTGAGACCTGTTGGTACTTTCAAGATCCAAAATGGCCAGATTTATGGGCATTCCACTGGTCCATGCTATGAGCCTCCTCCAAGGTCGTCTCCAACATGATGGCAAGTCCCAGAAATCGCAGATAGCCTGCGATTCTCACAAATTGCTCCCATCTTACAATTTATCTCGTAAATCAGCTGAATTTGAGTACTTGAAGCACGACCCAAACCTTCACACAGATCTGGCAGTTTTGCCATAGCCTAAACTGCTGCCACCGTCTTCCTTAATAGCTGACAACATAGATATCCACCAATGCCCGAAAGCAGAAACTCTGCTACCATGAATCCAATTATATAAACGTCTTTGGCATCCTCCTGAGACGAAATGGAAAGACACATCAGCTCCCAAACTCTCCACGGATCCCTGACGTATCCTGCCGCATGAGTCTCAGTAGGGCATGAGGGCTCTCCAGGACCCTGTCGCTTTGTTGAAAAGATTTTGTCAACTGCGTTGAAAGTCCAGCTGACCAGATCCATGACAGTAGTTTTTGTTTTGGAAGATGCATAATAGGAGCTCCAATACACAGACACGGAGCAAAAAGCAGGAGGCGAACAGGAGAGGGAGAGAAAAGGTGTCCGCCTTGTTCGAGAGCGAGTGCAGAAAGCTAAACCATCACTTTAAAATAAAACGTCAAAAATCAGAACGTACTCCTGAAATGAATGAAATACATGTAGGTTAATATGAACGCATTACGTCAAAACTAAAATTTACTCTATGAACATCCTGTAAGACAAGCGGTGGCTGCTTTTGCACTTGCAGCTCAGGTTATTGGGAGATTTTAGCACCTTCTGTTCAATGGCTGATGTCAGCAGACTTCACTGGTAATTAACAGGGTTGGACGTTGAGGGATGGCACGGATCGTTTTTCTTTTATATTCCCCATAAATGGTGCATTAATGGCTGAAATCTCAAGTAGACCCCACCCCCCATCCTATTTGAAAGCCTTCACATTTGTCAGCGTCTTGTTTTCAACTAATAAGTGTCACTTAAATTTGACGTTTGTGTATTGAATTGGAAGCCACATATATGTTGTTGACGTGTTGGCGTGATATGTGACGCCTGCATGTGTTTGATCTACAACCTAGGTCATCACTAACTTGGTGAAGATGGTGAAAGCTCGCGACAGCAGACGACCCTTCTGCCCTGCAGGACACTGGCTCTCCGAGGAGGTCAACATTCGAGCTGATAAGGTCTTCAAGTATTTTTTTTTTTTGTTAGAATCTTTATTATAAGTGAATTTACAACTCGAGCTACATTTACAAGGCTGTTAATGATTTTGAAATATAATTATTTTGTGTTTATAATTGTATTTTTTGTAAAGAATTATTTTTGTATTTTTGGCAAATATTTTTAAAATTTCTCATCTTAAAACATCTGTATTCCTTCATGAAGAGCGTCAGTCACTTCATTTACTTTCCTCTTTTCTGTCCAGGTCCCCCAGCTGTATGTACCATCAGCAAGGCATGCATGGAGAACACGAAGGAGGGGTCACATTGGGCCTCTTCAGTCAACTCTTGATGGTATTGCAACCTGTCGCGATTGCTTAAAAAAAAAAAAAAAAAAAGTTTAATTGTGCCTTTTTTTTTAATCGCTTAAGATGGGTTTCATATTAACTGAGAAAAAATTAGCACATTTGGATCCTGTAAGTCTGTTACTACAAGATTTATATATAAAAAAACATAATAACCACATCTAAACAT
The DNA here is from genome assembly GCA_031762315.1 of Hypsolebias antenori. Classification (NCBI taxonomy): domain Eukaryota; kingdom Metazoa; phylum Chordata; class Actinopteri; order Cyprinodontiformes; family Rivulidae; genus Hypsolebias; species Hypsolebias antenori. The sequence continues at coordinate 10,042,177 of JARVGS010001166.1, read as the reverse complement.
GCATTCTAAATTCCAATCTAAATGAATTGACCTTGGTTTTCAGCAGGACCAATTAGGCACACTAAGATAAAAACACTAATGCATGCAGGCTCGCTTTCAGCCGTTAACATGTTTGTGACGTAAAGTGTGAAAACAGACTGATAACAATGTGTATGATCTCCCTAATGCTGCTCAGGGGCTGTGTGAGATGAATTCAATTAGTGGGAGAGTACCTGATGAACTCAACCACATCTGGTCTATGTGTTTGTCCGGCCTTTTTCTCATTTCCTTAAATGGACAAGCCCGAGGCTGATAAATGAGACGTGTATTGACCACTCCGAGGCCATATTTCTCCTCAAAGATGGAAACCTGATGGGAAAATGCAGATCAGGTTGACTAATTGAGCAGAATAATTGAGCTGCTGTTGAATGGAAAAAAGTGAAGAGCAGGAAAGTGATTGTGACTTTGGGAGGCTAAATGGTCCAAACCTTGGGTTTAAGCAAACATTAGCCTCTTGGATAAATCTAAGTAAGTGGATAGGCAGCTCGCAGATGAGTTAATTAAGAGTGTTATTAAAAGGCTGTTGGACGGATATGCCGTTAATGGTCGGTTTGTAAACCGTGAAATAAGTCAGTCACAGTTCTTAACAGTGAGGAATGGTGGTGATGTGACGAGTGTTTATAAAAATGCAGCTGATGGTGGAAAGTTTTGTGTGTGTGTGTGTGTGTGTGTGTGTGTGTGTGTGTGTGTGTGTGTGTGTGTGTGTGTGTGTGTGTGTGTGTGTGTGCTTCCGATTCTTATAAGCTAGACTGAAATTGAGTCTTTTGCTAAAAATTGATAGATACCGTAATTCAGTTCTAGAGAATGAAAAATATTTTTACAGCTATAAAAAAAAAAAAAGCATTAAGAACAAGAGAAGTTGGACGTTTTGAGGCTTTTAGCGTTTTAGAAGCTGTAATTGTCAAGATGCTAGTGTGGGGTTAAAACCACACTCGGCACAAAAGAGTCTCGTGAAATCAGATGTAAACTAAATCAAACTTCACAGATTTTTATTCCTAGCTTGAGATTAAACTTCAGAGTTTTCTGTTGCCATTGAATGCAACACTAATTATTTTTTTTTTTTTTTTTTTGGTGAAAATTGAAAACAGATTGTGGTTCAACAGAGAACAATGCAGGATTTTCATTTTTGTTAAACTGCAGTTATGATCTAAAACAAAAGTCAAATGGCCTCACAACCGTACGCTTTTATTGGTTTTTACACACCTTATGCCCAATACACAGCAAACGTATAAAAACAAACAAAAATACTAGCAGAAGTTTCCATCTGTATGCAGAATTAAAGCCCAGTAAAACTTTATGAGAAGGACTTCTTTGTTATAAGTGGCTTTGTTGTTTTTCAAGAGTTTATCAATTCGGGAGTACCGGTATATCAAGTCAGGAGACAGCAACTGATAAACAAAACAAAAGTCATCATTTGTATTTAAACATGTAATAGTCAGAAATATCAGCCACTGGGGTACAAAAACTATATTGTTAAAAATATATATATTTTTAATTAATAAAATAGTTTTAAAATGCATTTTCCTATCTTCAGTAAGACGATGTGCATGCTGTTTGTTTCTGCAGTGGGTTCAGAGCCTCCACAGCTGTCTGTGTCTGAAGAGAGACATCTGGCCATCCTCACAGAGCTTCCGTTTGTCGTTCCCTTCGAGGAGCGAGTGAAGGTATCGCCTTGCTGATCCACATACAGCTTTGACAAAAAGTATAACCTAATTATGCATTTCAAGTGGGGGTTAAAGGTTCATCAAATGCATGCTTTGCTTATGTGCTAAAGGGGTAAATTAGTATGAATTTATCTGTAGGTTGGAGGTGTATTTTATGGGTGATTTATTATATTACTCTTTACTGCATTAATGATGTATCTAATTTGATGCTCTGTGTTGTCATTTAATATATTCTGTGCAAGATGACATTTTTTAAGCATAAAGATTCATTTATGACTCTGTCATTGGGTTCACATTCACCCTCTAGATCTTCCAGAGGTTAATCTTTGTTGACAAACGGGATGTGCAAGGGGACGGGCCATTCCCTGATGGCATCACTGTCACCATCCGACGAAACTACATCTATGAAGACGCCTACGATAAACTCTCTCCAGAAAACGGTAACACTGGCATCGCTGTAATTTCAACAAGAGTTGCATGTTGAGTTATATTTGCGAAATCAGCCTGTATTGTCTAGAAAGCAGCACGGTGCAGTAAATATTACTAAAACGTATTATACTCTATAAAACCGCAGTTATGAAGAGCAAGGTTCCGGTTTGCATTAAAGCTGAAGGCTACTTCTCTCCTCGTGCAGACTATTGAATTTCAGTAAAGCATAATTGTGATTCTGATTATTGTAATGGATCACATAAAAACAGAATCAATTATTTTAAGTCACCTCTTTTGTGTTTGAATTTGAAAGGGTACTTGGGTGAAGGGCAATCTGATTAAAAAGAGTAACAGGAGACCTGAGCTGAAGACGTGATCTATATCATTTATGTGTCTATAAGTTATAGCTGCCTTGATTTACCACTGAACATTTATTATTCTGAAAGATCACATACTGTAGACTTTGAATTGAATATTCGGCAGGTCAAGAAATCACTTTTGTGCAAATTATGTTTGTTGGGGAAAAATGCTCACACTAACAGATTTACGTTTCCGTTTTGACAATTGTGTTCACAAAAAATATTGTAGTTAATATAATAATCTTCATTTGTTGTTTATAAGTAGATGGTAGATTTAGCATCAATTATGTAAGGACATTTTTCAAAAATAGGTGAAGTTATAATGATTATACCAATGTATTGTTAATTATTGTTAATTAGGTAAATGATAGAAATTATTTTTATACAATTTACTTTGTTAAAATACTAGTTTTTAAAAGCCAGGGTAGCAAACCTAACCATTGTCTCCTTTTTTCTTGACTAGTCTTTATATTCTTCATTTGTCTTTTTAGAGATGCACTGCACTGAAGATTTTAAACAACTTAAGGTCTCCCTTGTAAACCAGATGAATGTCCTGCGATAAAAAAACAAATCACAATTGGCATATAAAATGGTGCTTTTCATACTTTAGAATCTGAGCCTTTAAAAAAAAAAATATATATTTATATTAGTTATTACAAGTACAATAAGAAAGCAAAATATATTAAATAGAAACTATAAACACTTCTTTTTATTTCACTCTGAAATAAAATAACCCACAAATATCCAAACGGCAAAAACAAAACATATTTTTTGCACTTCTGTTGTTGAAAACATGTACATACTAAACATGTGTTACGAGTTTCATCACTTACAGTAATAAAGTAATTAACTTTATTTGGTTAAAAACTTTGTCCTTCAGATATGAAATAGTTCTCGGATTATATCCATTTTAGGGGATAATTATGTTTATAACATCATAAACTAGAAATATAAGCTTTCATGTTGACTTAACTAATATCATTGCTCAAATATGTTATGAAATTATTGTAAAATATCTAAAAATTCTTACAGAATGACACTAAGTGCTATTGTGATTATGAACAATATTGGATATTGAATTTTTGATTAATTTGTCCCCATGTCCTGCGTGTGTCTTTGAATTAGAGCCGGACCTTAAGAAAAAGATCCGAGTCCATCTTCTCAATGCTCATGGTCTGGACGAGGCAGGCATCGACGGTGGTGGCATCTTTCGCGAGTTCCTTAACGAGCTCCTCAAGTCATGCTTCAATCCCAACCAGGGCTTCTTCAAGACGACCAACGAGGGTTTGTTGTATCCCAACCCCGCTGCAGAGATGCTCGTGGGCGACTCCTTCACAAGACATTACTACTTCCTGGGCAGGATCCTTGGAAAGGTGAGCCTTTAAAATTAAAACCTAAAAAAGGATGAAGTGAAATTACAGAAGCATCAAATGCATAAAAGTAATTATTCTGCTGACAAAAGGTGTCCCATTTGCTTTAAAAGCTCACATTTTTGAAAGGAGTTCCCGTTAATTTGTAACTCATTTTGGAGGCTTGAAAAAAAGCTTTTGGGCTCTTATGATAGGTAGACGGGATTGTTTATCTGCCCCTTCGTTTCATTGATAGCACTATTTATTAGAGCCTAATGTTTCTAAATCATCCTTAATGCATGTGGTGGTGATTGTTTATCAAGATGCCTTCTTCAGTCAGGGGATATCATCTCATCCTGGAGAAGAATTACGTCATGACAGGCGGGTCGCCTCTCAATTAGGACTTCCATTAGTGGATGATTCCTACCCCTTATTTCTGAAGTGACTGCATTTGGCTGGCATTAAATCAGCAGGCCCTCAAAGACAAGACATAAATAAGCGTTCAAAGCATGTGGTAATAGCATTTTGATCTGTTTTACTGTCAAGAATGACCGGGGCTCCTCTCTTGCACAGCTCCACATACAGGTAAACTTCAGAGCGATACGCCTTCTCTTCTTGTTTGCTTTTCTTCTCCTCTGTATTCTGTGCAAGTGAGAAGTGATCAGTGAGCTGCTACAATATGCCCATTCCTGCTTCTGTGATGCTCTCCATAGCTAATGGTACAGGCAATTAGGCTAAGGGAAATTAATTAGAATTTGACTTTCAATTAACCCTACCTTAAGTTCTTCCTTCTCCATAAAAATGGACGTTTGAGTGGCCATTTGAGAGGCGTATTGATATTTGTTTAGTGCCGTTATAGCCTGGATAAAAGGCAGCCGTTTATATGGATCGGGATTGCATCACCGCTGCTGCAGTGTGCACGGTGCACGCTGCAGCTCAAAGGACACAGGAGATTAATATTGTTAATTAATGTCCGAGGCGTGCCATTGTTGTGGAGGTGATGTATTACAGCCAGGAGAAGCTTGTCTGGAGTACTCACTGAAATGGGATTGGACATCAGAATAGAGGCCAGTCATCATCCCTCTTCCTCGCTTGTCCACCCTGCTGACAAGCTAAGATTTAAGCCACAATTGAGGAAACATGAAAAGGGGTTGCTTTGCATTTGTGGCTTCATCCTGAAGATTAAAAAGATATCTTAATCATATTGTTTGTCAGCATTCTCCCTCATTTCACATGCATGTAATACAGCCTGTAAAAGGTTATTTTTAGGGGTCCGTTCATCTCATTAGCACAAAACCCGCAGCCTCATTAGCAACAGCCTTCGCACTTTGTAAACTGGAGGAAAAAAGCTTTCATCCTCCTTCACCATCAGCCTCCTCTCAATGATCTCTCCTTAGAGGTGCAAGAGTGTTGCACCTCTGATTGATAGAGATGCGTTTGGAAGGCATTATAATTTTATTGATTCTTAATGTTGTAAATTAAGGAATTTATTTGGCAGCTAACAGAATGCACCTGCAGTGCTGCTGGCATTTATTCCACCTGATGGTGCCGCGATCTGCTTTAATTGCGTTGCCACTGCACTCACTTATATTAAAAGGCCTGGGCCATAACAATTAATTCTTTCCGAGCCAAGTCATTTTGGCACAATTTCTGGCAATAAACACTCATAAATTAGGCAAGTGGCACTGAAAAAAATAAGGCTACAAGTTTTTTCCATATACTTATTGCTGCCTCTTCCCGGCACAAGTGTTATTGATAGGTTTCAAGGGGCCACGCAGCGCATATGGTCTAAAATGAACACCGGCCACAAGAGTAATGCTAAGTGGATTATTTTGCATAAAAAATAGACAATGTTTGAAGTTGTGCAATTAACCTGTGTTTAGAAAATAGCTGTGATTTATGCATGTGTGTGTGTTTAAGATGCATGCATTATGGAAATCCTTTAGATTTATAATCCATTTAGCTGATGCGGTCAGGGTTTTTAGCACTATCATTTATAAAGACCTGTATATATTAATGTCTCCAATAGGCTCTTTTTTGGACTATTCAAGTACATTAGCTTAGGGTTTTATGAGTCACCTGCCCGGCTGTGGTTCTTAATTGCATTAAAGGTCAAGGTGAGAATCGGCATTTATAAAGTTTGAGTCGCGTAAAGAAGGAATAGGCTGCATGCTTTAGATTGATTGTGCTCTGTGTTTTTAGCTCAGTCACTCTGATGTGGTTACATTTACTGACAATGCTTGATCCTTTGATTTGAACCGTAATAATGTTGTTTTTAGGGATGCACGATATTGGACTTTTGGCCGATACGTTAAAACTTATTTGGCCGATAACTGATATCAGCACCAACATTTTTTCCCTAGACCTACAGAGACTACATCACTTTTCTCTGCTGTGGAATTAAAATAGCACATTATTCTACATGGTCTTTGTCAGTTTGGCCTGTTACCAAATGCAGATCTCAAAAAGGGGGCTGAAAATGATGTAACACTATTTAAATATATATTTAAAATAACAGCACCTTTTATATTGGTGAGTTATTTTGATGGAATGGCCAATGTCCAATATTTAACTTTATCGCTATCAGCCGATACCGACACCATGACGATAATATTGTTCATCCCTAGTTTTTTTTATATCTTTTTTAATTTATTTTTACATATTTTCATTACAATTTCTCCTGATACTCTTTGCAGGCTATTCCCTATTTAGTTGTTTTATTCAGTGCTACAGTAGTGCTGAACATTATGGGTTTATTGTTTGAAATGGGGAGTTACAAAGTTAAATTATTCTACCTGCTTATTTTTTCAGCTTTCTCCTAACGTCCACTTTTATCTACAGGCGCTGTACGAGAACATGTTAGTGGAGCTACCTTTTGCCAGTTTTTTCTTATCCAAACTTCTGGGAACCAGCGCAGATGTGGACATCCACCATCTGGCGTCTTTGGACCCAGAGATGTATCGCAACCTTCTCTTCCTCAAAAGCTACGAGGGTGACGTGGAAGAGCTCGGCCTCAACTTCACTGTGGTCAACAACGATCTGGGAGAAGCTCAGGTGACTGGACTGAACTGTTTATTTATTTTCACTTCTATTTCTGGTCTTGGCACCACAGGATCTATCCTTCCTCCTGTTTGGTTGCTCTTTGCGGTGTTAATAATTCATTTCCTCTCCTGATGCACCACTTTTCAACTCCACCAGAGATAAAGCACGTCATCTCTGTCACTCTAAGCCATGCTGCTGTGCAGGGGACTCGGCAGCTCTGTTGACCATTCCACCTGCCTTTCCTCCCACAAATTATCTCTCAACACGCCTGACATGAGCAGTCAACAATTTTCAAGCATACCCCCCTCCCGTTTTCCACTCCAAAGCTCAAGGCTGAAGAGACGATCTACCACCACTCTGAACCATTGGCGCTCAGACCTGCACACAGAGCCCCTGTTTGCTCAGGGCTTTAACGCATCTTAACTCTTCTCAAACAACACCTGAAACGGCAGAGTTGCAACGTGGTCCTCATGATTGCAAATAGGGCATTGCAAACACGATAGGGAAAACAATTTGTGAAAGATTAGGCACACACCCGGGAGCAGTCTGCCCTGCATTTGCCCTTGTGAGATAGCCAAAGCAAGCAAGATAACCACAGTAATTCTCTTACATTAGCACATAATCAGAATCCACTGTGAAGGAGAAAAAGGCAGAAAATGGTTTCCTGAATGTGAGGTTGTTTCTGGGAATAAACCTAATACCTCACACCTGACGTTACAGTGCAGTCTGAAGTCAGTATTGTTGTACTACATGGTTTTGTGAAGCTTATCAGTCGAATTTTGTAAGGATCGTATGCTTTCTGCAGCTTTAGGAAGCAGCTGTTGTAGTTTGAGCTGACAGATTCGGTTTTATAGCCCTCCCAAGTTTTAGAGGTTATTTAAGATCTGTAGCAGTTTTATTTATTTATTTATTTATTAAGAATAAATAAAGCAAGAGCAAAATCTAAAAGTTACTACTGTAGATCCCAGTTTTAAAAGTCAGTCACCAATTTGTCAAAACATTACTCGCACACAAAATTCAGAAAATGTGCACTGGGAAATGATGAACGTGATGTTTTGTCCTTTTGTTGATGAAATCGTACGTCCGACTTCATGAGCAGAGATGAGCACATCATATCAAGTTATAAATGCTCTAAAGCTAATGAAAAAAGAAACTTGGGCCAAATGATATTGGACCATATGTCCAGTGATGCTATATTTAGTAACACTAAAACACTCTGAGCCACACACTCTCACCTTTAGTTTCTTACATTTAATCATAAGAGCATTATTGAGAAAACATTTTAATTGCTTTTATCTGATTGAAATCACCTGGCTTAATTTAACTACTGAGACTTTTGTTAGTCTTCTGGCACTTGCATATATAGTAAAGTATGCTGTGCAATTATCTTATGATCATATTATCAAATTACAAAAGCAACTTTAAAGCTCTATAAAAATTATTTTTGTCCTTTTTTTAATCCAGGTTGTTGAACTGAAGCCAGGAGGCAAAGATATTCCTGTTACGACAGCAAATCGGATTGCATACATTCACTTAGTGGCTGACTACAGACTGAACAAGCAAATCAGGCCTCACTGTCTAGCCTTCAGACAAGGTCTCGCCAATGTGGTCAACCTCGAGTGGCTGCGTATGTTTGACCAACAGGAGATGCAGGTAATAACTAGCTCATGAGCAAAACTGAGACTTTTAATCAGTTTACATTTTCAAAGAGAGAATTTTTTTTTTTTTAAATGTCCTATTAGGTGCTTATATCTGGGGCGCATGTGCCAATTTGTCTCGATGACCTAAAGAACTTCACAAATTATTCAGGTAGGTTAAAGACCTTTCTGATTATTTGCATCATTGGGTGTCTGTGTTGCCTGTATAAAGGATCGCTAACACGGGGTAGACATAAGGACGTTTTCCAGGTTGTCCAGCAGACAACCTCTTAGCAGAATCTGGTTGTCCAACAAAATTTTTGGTTGTCTGCAACCTTTACAATAAAGAAGTCAAAAAATAAAAATAAAATAAACAGTACCGTACTTGCCGCCGTACATGTCGCACCACCGTATAAGTCACATCAGTCCAAATATGTTTAATAAAGTGGGAAAAATCATAAATAAGTTGCTTCGCTGTATACATCGCATCTATTATACGTCATTGACCACCCAGAAACGTGGGCCTGTGTTGTGTCAAAAATCAATTGGCTGCCAAATGGTGGCCATGGGAGCATGCACAAGACGACTTTAACAAGAGTTTAACAAGATTAACAAAAGCAATTATTTGTTTGCTCGACGTTATAGTAAAGGTGTGTCTCAATTGAACTTTTCCTTAATAAATGCGCTTTACTTGTCAAATCAGCTGCATTTCGCCTGGGCAGTGCAGCGAAATCAGAATCAGAATAAACTTGATTGTCATTGCACCGAGGTACAGCAAGAACATGTACGTTCAGTCGTCCGAAAGATGGGCAGAGTGTACGAAGCTGCTACTATATAAGCGCGGCCCTCTTATTCTTATTCAGAATAATATTTTGCTTAGATGAGAAAAGGGAAGAAAAACATGAGGAGAGATGTTATAAAAAAAGATCTCTCACAATGTGTCCTAGACAGGGCACGATTTAAGCCATCAAAAAAACTACCACAGCATAGTAACATAAACAGATATGATACATGTACATATCGCTGGTGAAGTCATTGAATTTTAAAAGGAAGTCGTAGCATAGTCCAGAGGCCCCCCCTCAGCTATTGTCCAGATAAGAGGTGTTGTTATCATCAGCTCAGTTGAGGTTCTGTCACATGTCCACAGCCTTGGGGAAGGGAGGGGTGAGGAGACAGACAAAGCATCTTTGTTTTTGTTTTTTTTGTTTGTTTTTTTTTTAAACATGCCAGGAGGAGTTGAGAAAAGCCCGTCGTCAATGCCACATTTTAGGTCAGGCAGAACTTGTGAATTGCTGTTTCTGCCTTTTAAAGTCTTGCTGGTAAAAAGTTATCCAATGGAAAGCTTCAAACAGCTGAACTGATTCCCTACACCAAAGCTAAAGCTTACAGCTTCTCCAGATATTCCCACCTTCTTGTGTGCTGCTAGAGTCTACAGTCCTGCACAGGAGAACACGTCTGGCTTCACCAGAGGATGGGAAGAAGAAAAAAAAAAAAAAAAAAGGCAGCTGATTTGACGTTTTCTCCATGAGTTCTGGAGCGAAATGAAGGCGGCTTTGTATGGCAAGCCAAGTGTCTCATTAATAGCCACTTTTACCTATTAATGAGACACTCATTACTCGAGGGCCCTCTAGTGGCTGAAAATGGTAGTGGTCAATATTTTCCATGTCGGAATGAATGAAATTGTCAGATCTCATCCAAAAATTGTATAAGAAAAAAATAACAAATACGTTGTTTTGCTGTATAAGTCACAAATTTATGCAATTGGGTGCGACTTATACTGTGAAATGTACGGTAATTTAAAGAATACATTGCACTATATATACAAAGTTTACTATTTACAAATGTTTTCAGCTATCTTGTAGACTGCTTGGAATGTCCAAGCTACCAAGCCACAGACTCGAGTGGAACTGCTCGAGTGGAACTTCCTCGTTCTCCTCATCCTCTGTCTTGTCCGTCAGACTTTTTCAGACAGTCCCTCACGGCCTATCCGGGCTCAGGGCCTGATGCGCCCCCCCCCCCCCCCCAAACTCTTTTTGACTGAAAAATTTTCTACACCTAGAGGTGTAGAACACATAAGTTGAATCATTTATTACATGTCGTCATCATTGGTTAGGGTAGCTGGGTGTCCTCCTTGGAAGAATAGTCCAGGAAACACTGACTGGTGCTCTCAACTGCAGTCTATCTCTAAATTGGGAACACTGCACACACCCACCACATATCAGACATCACAACCCACCCTGCTCTGCTCTGAATGGGCAAAACTGTGACTCTGGTTCTTTTTATTTGTTGAAAGTTTAATCCCTGCATTATTAGTAAATTGGATGGCTTTACAAAGACCACAACAAAACATGTTATTTCTCCCTCTCATTTTTAAACATGACAGGAATTTTTAGAACTTTAATCCATGTCTATTGCACTTGGTTGTCCACTGGACAACCTTGAGGCAAGATTTGGTTGTCCAAAACGAAGATAGCTTGTCTCAGACAAACGGAAACTGCTTATGTCGATCCCTGGTTGAGATCTTTTGAAGCATAGTTTTGTGGGAAGGTTTTGAACGAACAGTATCTCACCTGTTGCAGATAACTTTTTAATGAACAAAGTCTGGTGAAATAGTTTTATTATGATCTGACTGATAAGCTAATGTCTAACCTGGGCCGGGCCTAGACCACAAAGTGTTTTGCCTCTATCTCAAGACAAATCCAATCTCCACAATTTTCTAATGGCTCATTCAAATGCCTTTTTTTTAAATAAACATTATAATTTTAAATCTGTCATTGTAAATTGCAGTTCTCTCTAAAGAGAGGTTATTCAAAGATCTATCTACAGCAGTTAAGATAGTAATTGTTCATCATAACTTTTTCACAGAACCCCTCTTCAAAAGATCTGAGCTATCACAATAACTCTTTCTTAAGGCAACTGTTAAACTCTTATTCACTTAAAGTGAGTATTATGTACAGTATCCATCAACTTATTTATTTTTTTTCTGCATAACCTCTTTTAGGTGGGTACTCTGCCAATCACCCTGTTATCCAGATCTTCTGGGAGGTAGTCGAAGGATTCACAGATGAAGAAAAACGCAAACTATTGAAGTTCGTCACCAGTTGCTCCCGGCCGCCGCTGCTGGGCTTTAAGGTGAGCTGTTATCAGACATGAACTTTCCTTTCCCTCCATCTGTCCTCCTCCTGGTATCTGCAGTTTCCATCAGGTTTTCCAGACTTAACAGACGGTTCTCTCCTTAATGAGCTTCTAATGAAAATACTCAGACTGATAAAAACTTTTAAATTATCATATTCCTATTAGGTGTGTCCAGAGAAGTGCATTGTGGTGAAGGCTTATCTCCACATCCACTATTGTTTTTACAGTTCATGACCTTCCTATGGTAAAGAAACTGTCTGCAGCTCTGTGTGTGTCTGGGCTTGACTAGACCTTGACTGGACAAATATTGTCATTCAGAACTTGGTACAAAGTTGAACTTTTTACCTTTTTTCTTTTATGTCACATAGCAGATAACGGCAATATCTTAGGAGATGAATACGCCAGGAAAATGTCTGTCTACTTATTTTAAACGTTGAATCTTGATAGCAAAGCATTTCTGAAAAGTATTCCTAATTAGAAGTCGTTTCACTTTCTCATTGACTTGATTTGTAGGACACTTAAGGAGTTGCAGAGAAATGGTGGAAAGTGATACTCGGGGCCATTAAAGAGTTTTTATGCCACACTTTGTCTGACCAGAACCTGTAATCATAATATGATTGTTTAAGTATTATTCCTGCTGGCATTACTCAAGGAGAAGTTATTGCTGTTCTAAAGTAGGAAGTGAAAAACACTCCTCTAAAATTCTTCAGTAATATTTCCTCTGACTTTAAATAAGCCCTTCCCTCTGTGTTTAATTAATTTGACTTTGGCCAGTGTGCGGGTACGCCACCCCTCCCACCTTCTGCTGGATTTAAAGGGTGGTAATTTGTGGGGGAGTGGCCCCTGACCTGGCCCTCAGCGCGAGCCAGCTAAGCCTTAATTAGCTGTCGTGAAACAGCCGAGGATTCATTGGAGAAGAAATAGCTCTGTCAGAGGCAGCCATTTAAAAAAGATGATGGAAGCTGTCTTTTTTTTTTTTTTTTTTTTTAATGAT
>JARVGS010001166.1:9997647-10009360 GCA_031762315.1 Hypsolebias antenori | reverse complement strand
CTGGTTACATTTTAAATACACATGCATTTCGGCGCGTCAGCGGTGACGCATAATAGGTGCGACTTATACGGAGGTGCAACTTGTCTATGGATTTTTCCCAATTATTGGACAAAATTGGACAATGCGACTTATACGGAGGTGCGACTTATACAGCAGAAAATACTGTATACAATTAAAAATCTATTGAGATATGCATCTTTCATAATAATTTGCAGTTGTATATGTTGATCGCATTTGATAATTCTTGATTTTATGTTTTATTTAACATTTTTTGATACATTCCGAGTAATAATGATTGCCATTAAAAAAAAAAAAAATCTTAATTATATAATAAACTAAACACATTCAATTATGCCAGTTGTCCACAAGATGTCGCTGTTTGAAAGGAACAAATTTAGACAAAATCAATTTAAATAGATTATTAGATTATTAAAAGCATTAACTAAAGAACATACAGTATGTTTTCGCTTGATCTTATTTATTTTTTTAAACCAAGCATTGCATGCTAAGACCCACTTAACTCATATAAAGCTTTGCTTTTGAATTATGTTTTTCTGACACGCATGACAATAGATCAGTATACAATGAGCCCAACACGTGTATTATTTACATGCTCATAAAGAATAGAGAAGGGGAAAAGTCTTTGTAATTGTTCATTCAACACCCAATCAGTGTAAAGCCATATTCATCTGAGTCAGCTGCATGCTCCGGTTTCTGCACAGCCTTGTCTCGCGAGGCAGCATGAGCGTCCCTTTATATGTCCTAAACAAGGGTGAAAAAAGACCTCTCATTATTTTAGTGAGTATCCATGAATGGGTCGTAGTGTTCATTCTTCTTAAATGGCTGATTCAGTGTCAGGTTGACAATCCTATCGTCAATGTGACACTGAGAGGGACCATTTTCCTTTGGAAAACTGAAGATTCCTTCAGATAATATCTTATTGTTTGCTCATCTCCGTGCTCTCAATGACCTGCCTGTCCTCAGGGCTCGCCAGTAATCAGATTCTGCCGGAGCAGCAGAGGTAGCAGTTTGCGTCTTGTGCAGCAGGAGCCTTGTTTTCAGAGTTTGTCTTCTTGGAGAGGCCATTTATCAACATGTGGTTTTTGGACACGGTCAAGCCCACACTTTGTTGTGTTTAAGTCTCGGTTCACAAGGCCTCTGGCAGGGGTCGTCCTACTGTAGTTTCCTCTTTAATCTCAAGCCTCTTTGCTTTCTGCTGTGTACACCAGCAGCCAAAGTAGGGATTTCACAGCTTGTGATGTTTTGTGCATATGTTTTTGTTTGTTTCTTATTACTGACACGGATGGGGAATTTCCCCATCTATAACCAGAAGATGAGTTTTTAGTTACAGGCCTGTGTCTAAAGTGTCTCAAGGTGTGAACGTGGCAGAGGTGTGATGATAATACTGTACAGGCGAGGGTGGGAGCTTAACCTGTCCCCTGAAGAATTTCGCCTGTAGTCGTATTATTCCAAACTACAGACTCAGCAGGCTCTCGTGATCTGCCTTTTTGGTCACATGAAAGTTAAACTGTGTGAGAGAGAGAGCTCCACTCACCGGTGCAGCGCTTGCTGAGGCAAATTCCCTCCTTTCCGCCACTTTTTTTTTTTCCCCCCATGGTTGCCATGACAAAACACATATGCTTACTGTCATTTTCAAAATGAACCTAAATGAGTCTCGTTAATGTCTAAATTATCCAATAAAAGCGCAGCCAATTAATGCTGAGCACATGCTGGGCTCCTCGTCCCCAGAGGTGTCCTACCTTCGGTCAGTCTGTTGAGCTTTCTGAGGGCTCTCTTATGGAACAAAGATCCATTGTTGCTGCATACGAAGAGGTATTTGTTCACTTCTTGTGTCAGTGGCCTTGATTTGATTATACACACAGGCAATATGTGCAAGCAGTCCTTATGTTTGCAGTGAAGTCAGCACTCCGCACAATCAAATAATTCTTGAGCCGAGTAACTGGAAAAAGGGTCATTATGTACGGAGCAATCAGAGGTTCATGGCTCATTTCCTTAGTTGTGATTTGATTTTGCTTGTCAGTGTTAAGGTGGCCTTTGACCTGGAAAAGTCTCTGAATTCTTCCTTAAATCTTTATCTCTGTTTTTTCTATGTAGCTTTAAAGGAAGGATCAATAATCAAAAGTGAAATTTAGAGGTTTTGAAGACTTAACTAAATGTCCTTGTTTTGGTTTTTCGCTTGTTATTTGGCACACAGGGTTCGTATGATGCAATCAAGTAAACATTTATAGATTTAAGGATGTGCTTATTAAATGACATTAACAAGCATGTAGAGTTTATTTTATGGGGTTTCTCATTAACAAGGAGGGGTCCTTTATAAAAACACTTCTTCCATTGAATTAGTACCACGTTATGTAATATTACTCTCTGCAAAATGTTTTCATACAACTTGAACAGGTTTTAATGAGCAGCCAAAGTAGGGTTTGATATTTTGCATCGTGATGAAGAAATAAAATTGCTGAATTTTTTTTTTCTTTCTTTTTTGGAGACGTCTATAAAAGAAGAGAAAAGTAAAACTTCTGTAGTGTCAAGTTTTATATAGGAGAATTACAGAACATGATTTTTGTTTCTCACAGTGTTTCAGCAAACATATTTATGGATTCATTACTGAAAGGCGAAGATCAACATTAATGTCTACGCCTGTGCGTGTGTGTGTGCATGAGTGCATTTGTCTGCATGATGCCAAAATATCTCATGTCAAAATAAACAATAAATCAATTAATCACATGATAAATGAAAATTATCAACCTCATTTTCATTTATCAGCTTTATCGTTTCTTCGAGTCTCTCTGTCTACTGAAGACACTGGATGACAAAAAGCTCAACTCCGGTGCTCTTCACTGACTCCTCCCTTTCTCTTTTCTCTTTAAAATCTGTTTTAACCGTTCAAAATCGTGTTTTTTTTGATCATTAAAAGCAGCTAAGCTGAGAAGCTAAGCTACGAGTTAACAGGCCGACCTTGGGGAAAAAAAAAACTCCGTCTTGTCGAAGCCCCAAAATTCACGTTTGAAACCTGTGCCTTTGTCTAAAAAGTTGTTTTTCTCTGTAAAAACAAACTGAGAACTTGTTTTCTGATTTTTATTAAAAGCTTTGTGTGACAAATGTCATTCTAAAGATCCTGATGCATGCCTATGCTATAGCTAGCTATACTATCTATGCTAAAGAGCTCAAATCACACAGAGCGTCCGCCATTTTGAGAACCGAAAAACAGGAATGAACGACAGCCCACGTCACGTCGAGGGTCCTCCCTCCCATTTTTCTTAAAGAGACGCTGCTTGCTCCCTCACTTTCCATCATTTGGTTCAGTCCATTTATACTGCCATCCAGTGGTCAAAAAAGATACTACACACAAAAATTAACCAACAATTCTTCTTAAAGTTGACAGTAATAATTATTGTCAGATTTCAAACAGTATTATTGTTTATGACAATGATTTCTGAGACAATTAAATGCCCAGCAAAATGTGTTAACTTGACAGATTATTTTTGAGCTATTTTTTAAAATTGTAATATGAGTACCGGTATTTAGCTTTTATTTGTGTCAGAGTTAAATCAAAAGCAGTTGGCTTTTTTATTTTATCATTATTCAGAAATAAGATAACTCCTTAAAATTGATAAAGAAATGTCTTCTGTAATAACAAAGACATTTAATTGCCTTTGTTAAGTCAAAGTTGTTTTTTAATGAAACTGAAACGTTTTCTGTTGCATTTCAGCTGCTCTTGTACACAACCTCTGACCGTTTGTTGCGTACATGTACAAAATACTGTAAACCCAGATTCTACTTCATACAGGCTTCATCCTTTAAGCGTTTTGAATCCAGCTCTCAGAGTGGAAATGTTTTGGACATTTGTGACATAGCAGCGGATTGATCTAGCAGTGTTGTCAATCAGCAGTCAGCATCACCGTGTGAACGTTTTCACAAGCGACATCTCGAACATTTCCAGGAGATCGTTCTCGCGTAAACTCAACGCTCTTGTTGAGCGTCCTCTGTGTCTTGATAAACTGAGTTACCGAGACACTGCACTACCCACATATTAAGCAGCATTTTATTCTGACTCCTGATGTTGCCATGTTTTTCCACTCACTTCCTGTGCCGGACCATCCCCCCAACTCTTCGGAGCGAGATGTGTAACCCCTCCTTTTTCAGGACTTAGCTTGCCCAGATTCCATGTCAAAGGTCGTGGCCCAGATGTCACAGCTTCCCCCCTCTCAGAGCTCCTTTTGCGCATAATTACGGCAGGTCCATTGTATTTTGGGGCTGGGAAGAGGTGCCCACTCCCCTTTAGAAGTGGACACCGGACCTTAACAAATAATGAAGTTAAAAAGAATAAAACAAAACTCTATAAAAAGAAATACTTTGTACACAAAGTCTGTCAGTCCATCTGTTTGTTTTAGGAACCAATAGTGATTTTTGTGTTTCCAGTTGATGCTACTAGTTGTTTTGGGTTTTGAAACTCCTTTAAAGCACCAGTAGCTCAAAGGTCAATTCACTGATAAACTTTTTTTTTTTTTAAGTCTTGTGTTTAATCAATTTCACATCTACTGAGGTGTAGGATTCAAAGACAGAAAAAAAGATCCTCATCTCATATTTCACACCCACCATCCTGGATTCTTTCAGTTTTATCTCAACCTGACCTGCTGGCCCTGGTGTGGAAACTCCTCGGGGCTCAGCTTAGCCCCGCCCCTCCTAAACTTCTCCTCCTCCACAGAAACTAATTCAACTCCTGTGGTTTTCCTTTCTTCTCACACCCTTACATCAACCGATGAGAGGTTGTTTTTTTTTTCTTCAGTGTGTTACCTTTCATTCAACCTTTATTTATACAGGTCAGTCTCATTGATTACCTGTAAGAAAAAAGTTTATTGTGTATAATTTTTGTCTCAAAAAACAAGAATGGAAAGTGGTGTCACTTTTATATTTTAAAACTTCTTAAACTGATGTCAGAAAAGACACCAAATTCTGACTAGATTTGACCTTTTAGGCAACAATTGCACATTGTTTATGATTCTTTCAGGCAGAAAAGGGTCAGTTGGCCAGATGACTAGTGTTGAGGGGTGGATCTTCAGGGTCAGAGGCCTGCAGCCGTCTGCAGGGTCCCTCCCAGGGGATTTGGCCTCTCCGTTTGACCTTTGGATTCAGAACCTGAGCAGAAATGACCGCTGGCCAGCAGGCCTGACCAGGGCCAGAGAAATGGCCTTTGTTGTTTGCAGTCAAAAGATCCAGGGTGACAGGGTGATGGATAGCCAAGTTCCTCTGTTCTGCTGCCATGAGTGCTGCTGAAACTGACCAAAGGACTCGTGTCACCAGGCATCTGTCACTGCTTCACCCCTCGTTCCCACCATGTCTTCGGACCGGCCTAACCCCAAACCCACACGGTCCAGCTCCTTTTCAAAAAAACCCCACCGAACACTGGCCTTAGAAATCTGCGTCTTGACTCAATTTATGGTGAGCATAAATCCCGTCTGAATGTTTTTCTTTCTTCTCATTTTAGACCCAAGAAAAAAGTACCACGTCAAGCTTCTGGCTTATAACGTTGTTGGAGACGGGTACCAAGCGGACCAGACGATCAGCACCCCTGGATGTGTCTGTAAGTGCAGAGTTAAAGTAGAAGTTTGTTTCTTTACATCGTTTAGGGTAAAGTGGAGCATAAATCTAAACGTGCTTTACCTCAGCTGTCCGAGATCGCCTGGTGCCCCCTCCACCTCCACCAAACAACGTGCAGGCCCGGGCCAACAGTTCCAGCACCGTGTTCTTACAGTGGGGCCGACCTGCCTTCACCTCCAGCAACGCGGTCAACTTCACTGTCCGCTGCAACCCCGTAGGCCTGCAGAACGCCTCGCTGGTGCTCTACCTTCAGACGTAAGGACTTCTTCACAACACAAGCTGATTGTCAGAGCATTTTCCTTTTTTTTTTTTGTTTTTTGTTCCTCAACAACTCTCAAGTTTTGGCCTTTTAAACTTGCCATGGCTCCTATTTTTGCTAGTAATGGTATCCGAGTCAGAGTTTCTTTATTGTTGTTTGCACCACATGTGGTGGAACAAAATTATGTACACAGGGTCCCAGTTACATCCAGCAATAAAATGTCAAATAAAAGCAGTAACATCTAAGATATGAACTAAGAAAAACATAAACTAAATATACACTAAGCACTGATAGCATAAAAACAATACGCCGAACTAGGGGTGCACCGATTGCAGTTTTCTGGCCGATCACCGATTTTTAAAAAGTCTGACCTGCCAGTTCCGATTTTGTTTCATAAGCGACACTGTCAAGTGTTATAAGGTCACAATGCACCTTCAGTTTTCTTATTTTGTTGAAAAACATAACCTTGAACAACATCCTAGAAACAATACAAACTTGTTTTAACTGGACATGAGGTAGTGATCTGAAATATAAATGAAGTTTAAACAGATCAGCAGCAACATGAAACAGATCAGCAGCAAAATGAAACAGATCAGCAGCAGCATGAAACAGATCAGCAGCAACACGAAACAGATCAGCGGCAACATGATGTGATTTTTCACAGTGATTATCCTGGTTAGAGAGTCATGAGTCTTAACAGCCTCAGGGTAGAAGCTGTTCCTCAGTTTAGTGGTTCTACACTTAATGCTCCTCAATGAGGGGAGCAGGGCAAAAAGTGTGTGTGCTGGGTGAGTAGAGTCCTTCATGATGCAGGTGGCTCTCTTCCTGCATCTGAAGTTTTATTTTATTTTTTTTTTACTTTATTTGTCATTAAACAGAACAAATACAACTTCCAACACAGATGAATAGAAAAGATAAAGATTAGAGAGAAAAGCCAAATTAAACCAAAATAAATAAAATCAGATAATTGAGTTCTTTCAGTGCTCATGAGTATAGTGTTAGGGGTTTTCCAAGAAATTAAGGTTCTCTACCATCTTGAAGAGATTCACTGCAGCCTTTTTTCTCATATGTTTCAGTGACGAAAAGAAGAGGCACAGTTCTCTGTGAAAGGCAACAAAGTTTGATCTAGATTTAAGAAATCTATTCTTGTGATTTAAAAACTTCCCTAGAATGATAATAGTGTTAATCATCAGATCATGTACAGTGTTTTTTTGCAATAAAACCATACAAGACATTTTCAATTTTAAATTCTGGAATCTGTATATATTTAGACAACCAGTGATGTAAATCATCCCAAAAAGGCATTAGTATATATACAATCATAAAACATGTGGTCAGTGGTCTCAGCGAGTTCATTACAAAATGAACAATTAGTACATTCAAAGCCAAAGCGGTTACATAGAAAATCAGCAGAGGGATGTATTTTGTTAATCATTTTGAAATAAAAATGTTTTGCTTTAGGCGCGACAGGGAATTTATAAAATTTTGATCTTAAGTGTTCAGCATCTTTTCTGGAGAAGGCATTTAGAATTGTGTGCTGGGAAGAGGAATAGGGATATAGGTCTTTGTTAAATATGAAACGAACAGCATAGTTGGTTAGTTTTAAGTCCAAAGGATTTAGATTATTCACTAAAAGCGGGGGAAGATTTGTATTTGGAACATTTGTATATAAATTAGATGTCATTTCCTGCATCTGGAGGTGTAGATGTCTGTGATGGTGGGGAGGCTGACTCCATCTTCTGTGCAGCCTTCACCACTTTCTGCAGAGCTTTTCTTTCTGCAGCTGTGCAGCCTCCATGCCACACGTTGATGCTGGAGCACAGGATGCTCTCCACTGCACACCTGGAGAAGGAGGTGAGGACTGAGCCTCCCAGACCAGCTCGCCTCAGCCGCCTGAGGAAGTAGCGTCTCTGATGAGCTTTCTTGATATAAAGGACGAGAGCTAGATGTGCTGGTCTCAAATTTTATGCTACTATATTTAAATAGGCAAGAGTAATTACATAAAACACGTTCCTTGCTACAATTCAACATATAATTTACAATGAGTTATGACAGAAATGAGTCAAACTGTGCTTTGGGAATTCAGATATTTTCTGTGCACGGCAGTTTGCACAGCAAAGACAGAAAACCTCTATCAGTTTGTCAATACATTGCTGCTAAAGTTGATGCTCCATCAGCAGTACTGAATCTATTACAGTAAAAACCTTGAGATAATAGTCTTCTCATTCCCTGGAGAGATTCAGAGGCAGCTGCTTCCACTGAAAAATCTTTTTTTTTTTTAAAATGATGCAGCAGCTTCAAACGATAAATGTCTCCAAGGACTGTTTGTGTGAACGTTTCTGTCTGTGCTCGCTCAGGTACTTGATGAGCGTGACAGGCGACGGGCTCCTCAGCCAGATCAACAACCCCGAGGTGGAGGTGGACATCACCCGTCCTGATGTGAGGATTAGACAGCTGATCATGGAGCTCAGAGTGGTGACCAACAAACTGAGACACGCTTACAATGGACAGGACGTGGACTTCATGGACAGTGGGTTTAAATGAACACCTTATGTTTAAAAACAAAAGGGAGCTTTAAACAACCCATACCAATATCTGTATTTTGATAAATCTTGATAAATGAACTGATCTTTCTGATTGCTTCAGGTGAGGAGGGCAGTGGCTCAGGAGGTGAAGATCACGGGGAAAGGTACAGTGATGACTGGCCAGGGTTTGGGCCTTACTCTCCGCCTTACGGTAAATCCCCACGTAACCCCGTCTCCAGTCCTGCAAAACCTCCCCGAAGCCGGGACAGAAATGGGTCCAAGTGGAACCGAAACAACGGACGGGCCAAATCCACAGCCAACCTGCACACCCTGACCCTGGTCCCGTTCGTGTTTTTGCCTTTTGTGATCACTGTCGCCCCCTTGTGGAGATAGCTGTTTATAACAATCTGGAGGTTTTTGGGTGTTTTTCTGTTATGCTGCAGTCTCTAAGCACATTATTAAGAAAAAAAAAAGCCATTCAATTTGGGTACACCAGCAGAAAACAAATAAATAAATAACAAAACAGGCAAATTTAGCAATAATCGACACCCACTTTACTGCACAAAATGCATTTAAATAAAGTTCATTCCCCAAATAAACAAAAGCAGACACTCCAAGACATGAATGATTATTAACAAACCCCAATAAGCACAGCTTTGTTTGAAGTGCCATTTGTGAGATTTTGACCTATTGGAGTTTGATGTCGGATGTTATGTTGGAAGTTTGGCGAAGAAGTTTATTTTTTTTATTTTTTTTATCAGTCCTGTTAGGAGTTTGAGTACAGGAGACAGAGAATCATCTTATATGTGAAGTAGAGAATAGTTGTGCCAGTTGTTACCGTGTTGTTTCAGCCAACAGATGATTCAGTTCAAGAACATTGTTACGTTTTCACCGTTTTAAAGCAAATTCTTTTGTTTCCTGTTTTTTTTTTAGAGAAAGTTTACAGCAAGTGAAAGTGTGAATATTGAAACCAAACAAGGCGCTGAATTTTGAATGTAAAGGCTAAAAACTTTTTTATGTAACTTCCAAATATTAATTTATTTTTAATATATTCTTGTTGATGTTTTATTGCTGTTTAGTTTCAAAGCAAATATTAGATTCTTTTTCTTTTTTAAATCAGGTGTAGAAAAAGTTGTCTGTATTGCACCAAATTTAATAATGCAT
This sequence comes from Hypsolebias antenori, assembly GCA_031762315.1. Taxonomy (NCBI): domain Eukaryota; kingdom Metazoa; phylum Chordata; class Actinopteri; order Cyprinodontiformes; family Rivulidae; genus Hypsolebias; species Hypsolebias antenori. The sequence goes on along the minus strand of JARVGS010001166.1, from coordinate 9,999,793 downwards.
TAATTGTTGTTGTTTTTGAGGCTGTTGTTCAACAAACTTTTTTTTTTTTTTTTACTATCAACTGTCGTTTATTGTCTCAACCGGAGCTGAAGAACAGTTCTGTGTGAATGTGTCTCTGTGACGCCGTTATGTTCGCCCTTCAATTCTGAGGTTTTACTTGGAAAACATTTGAAACGTTTCTGTTTGTGAATTTTTCTGCTTTAACACTGGCTCTCCGGATTTTCATTTGCTAGGTGATTTTTATTGAAAAAGCTGACGCTAAAGCAACGATTTGAAATAAAAACTGACAGGTAAAAGTGTTTTATTTTCAGGTTTCTTAAAAAAAAAAAACAGACATTTTGCTCAGTCTAATTGACAGAAGGTTACAGAAGTTGAGAACAAGCCTTTTAAAAGTCAAAATCAACTCACATTTTCTGATCTGATACACAAAATATTTTTTGTGAACTTGGAACTCCACATTCCAAACAAAAAAAAACTCCACAGATGGGAAGTGAAATATCTACTACAGAAATAAGTCATGTTGCTGCTTTTAAACGTTTAGGATATGTGAACAGTCCTACGGGGGATGTTTTCTTGTCAGTCATCAGTCACCAAGTGGAACGGCAGGAACAAAACCCAAACATGAGCTTTTCCTTTTGTGTGTGCTCAGTTAAATCTTTGTATTTACTGAGAGGCGACATGTTCATTTGTGTTTTCAAAGGGCTGTGAAGTCCACCTTGTTCCTTCTGAATAAAGTAGTCCTCTTATTTTCTGACGTGTTAATCTGAGCTACCGTATTTTTTTGGACTATAAGGCACACTTAAAATCCTTTATTTTATTTTTTTTTAATTGACAGTGAGCCTTATAAGTCAGTGCGCCTTATGTATTAATTCTGGTTGGGCTCACGGACCTCGAACCAATTTTATGTGATACACGGCACTCAAAAATCTGTCAATGAACCTGTTTCGCTTAATGCGCCTTATAATCCGGTGCGCCTTATAGTCTGAAAAATACAGTACTTATCTTCTTCTAAATGTTTAATAAGTTCAAACAAGCATTGTTAAGTTTCTTGTTTAGGCCTTTGAAGAGAACAGAATCTGAAATTACCAAAAACTGTATAAATGCTGCAACAGAACAACAGTATTTTGTAGAGATCTGGTAGTTTTCTTGGTTGTAACAAAAAAAGAATGCTGCAGAATGTTTCATTTTTTAAACATATCCTATTTTGCAAAAAATGCAAAAGGTTTTTATTGGCATAATGTTGAAAATGACACAGCGAGGGAGCTGTCGCTGGTGGTAATCAGTTCAAGGATTCTCACTGGGAGAGGGCCAGTAAGAGCTGATACAGCACTCGTGAGACTAAACACACCATTTGGATCACAATGACAGTAAAGTACAGGAAAATGTTACGTTATTGATATATTTATTATTGATCCAGTAATAGAGCACATACATACTTGACACCACACATAAACAAGAACTGTGCTGCAGTATTTTCAATTCCCTGTTGTAAATATGTGCTTTTGATACATTTTAGTCCTCCGTTTCCCACGTTGACGGTCTTGTCAGGTGAACCTTAAAGCACAAATTTTCACGTTGCTGTAACTGGTTTATGTTGTCAAACAAGTGAAGTTTTCTGCCTAATTAAAGTAAAAATAAAGAACAAAGTGGTTTTTGATTTATTTGATCCTTAAAGTGAGCAAAGTCACTATTAAGTAACTACATTTCTTTTTATTTGTGTAAATGCTTACCAAGCATTCACACTATTGTGTGCCGATCAGCTCTGCAAGGAGCTGGCCGACATCCTTTAACTCCTCACTTACCCTGGCAACAGTTCCCACCTGCCTGAAGACCGCCACCATCATCCCAGTCCTGAATTGCTCTACAGTGACTGGTCTGAAAGACTACCGGCCCATAGCCCCCTCACCCCGATATTTGCCAAATGCTTCGAAAAACTAGTCATGACCCACATCAAAACAAACATCAATGAGGACCCTCATCAGTACGCATGCCACGAGAATCGATCAACAGAGGATGCCATCTCCTCTGTGGTCCACACTGCTGTCACCCACCTGGAGCAGAAGGACTCCTATGCTCTTTGTGGACTTCACATCTGCCTTCAACACCATGATCCCCCAAACCCTGATGGACAAACTACTCACACTAG
>JARVGS010001166.1:9764311-9777067 GCA_031762315.1 Hypsolebias antenori | reverse complement strand
GATTCTTCTTCGTTGGTTTTCGGCCGGCGGCTTCTTCTTCGTTGGTGTTGGCGGGCGGCTTCAACTTCCGGTGGCGGACTAGGCATTGAAAATAAGAATCGCAAATAAATATTTTGAACGATTCCGGGAAAACCGGGCAGTTAGTTTCGGTTCCAAGCGATTCACGATTCTCGATTCTCGATGCCCAACCCTAGTGGTCACTGGAGCCCATGTCCATCTATCACTGTGCGAGAGGCGGAGGACACCTTGGACAGGTCTCCTGTCCATCACAGGGACACATAGAGACAAACAAGACAAACAACCGTTCACACTCTCACTCACACCTAGGGACAATTTAGATTTACCAATCAGCCTAACATGCATGTTTTTGGTCTGTGAGAGGAAACCAGAATACCTGGAAAAACCCACGCATGCACGTAGAGAACATGCAAACTCCACCCAGGAAGGTCCTGGGCCGGGATTTGAACCAGTGACCTTCTTGCTGAGAGGCAACAGATCTACCAACTGATATACCGTGTTGCATAAACAACATACATTGCACACAATTTTTTACTTAATTCTGGATGTTTCGTCAGAAACTTGTTTTAAATGTTTCAGTCCAGTTTTTAATTTCAAAGTTTTAATCAGATCCTGCTGCAGCTGATCATCCTTGTTTCTGATCCTCATCCTACCTGGAATATGTTGTGTGTGTGTGTGTGTGTGGGGGGGGGGGGGGGTGCAGCAGACCTTTCACCTTTTGGCATTCTTCTCACTCTGCCGTTCAAAGACTATTAGAGCGTTTATGTTGTTGGTAGAAGAGGAGACACTGAACTCATTTCACAGGTTAATTAGAACAAAAAGATCAGCCTTTCAGCGAGCGAGAGGCTTTCGATTATTTAAAGGTTGTGGCTCCCTCTCGTCCCTGCAGGCCTTTGGTGAGAGGACCCAGTATATTGGGCTCCATCATGGATAAATGCCACATATCAATCACCTGATCACTCCTGGTTGCCATCATTATAGTGTTGTGACTGAGAGGTAAGCTTTGTAATCATCCTCAGGCAAAGGCAGAGTGAGGATATTAATATGCTGCCTGTTTCAGGAAAATAAAATAAAAACAAGCAGGGTCAACTCTTTAAATTAAACAAGAATTTGCATGCTGCCTGCAGAGGCTGACTAGTTCATTTCCATCAGAAAAGTTCAAGATTAACACCAGAAGTGGAAGTAATAAACACAAAAATCTCCTTTAATAAACATTAAGAGTTTCATGCAAACATAAAAATAAAAATACATAACTCATAAGTCATAAATCTTCACATTAAATCTGTTAGTTTCCAAGGTGCTTGAAAACCCAACCTGATAACTTCTTAAAAAAATGTCTTAATTTAGAACTGATGCTGTTTTTAAAGCAAGAAATGATCTGATTCAGTTTGTTCATGCGATCAGTTATCAATTACAATGTTAACCTATAAGCACTAAAGCCCCTTTAAAAGTATTCTCACATTATTCTTTGGTTTCCATCACATTTTTTTTATTCATAATTCCTCCTGCAACATTTTATCAACCCAAACATAAAAATACAACAAAACCTGTGGCTCTAGGAAAAAAATAAAGTAAAATAATATTATTTCTATAATGTGCTGTTTGTGAGTTGAGAGTGGGTGATTCTGTAAATATTTGAAGAATCGTAAATATCTGAAATCTGTTTTTCAATGACATTTTTCAGTTGGGAGTGTGTGAGGCGGCTGCAATTTAAATGCTGCTATTTGTTTTTCTTTAAACAGCAGCAGCAGCAGAGTCTCAGGGCAGTGAACTAGAAAATGACATTTTAAAATCATCTGTAGGCTCTGCAGAGCACCGTGCCCTTTCCTGACTTGGGTAAACATTAACGTGTCAACCTCTTTGAGAAGACAACACATCAAGCAACTAAGGGAAGCTACAGACTCTTCTCTTCCTAAAACAGTCCCTAAAAATCTCTGAACTGAGCTTGACATAGATCATCATAGTTAATGTATCTTTACCACATGGGTGATGTGTGAAGGGTGATTATATCTCTTCACAAGTGAACAGTTGCTAAGGGGGTTGTGGGAGCTTGCCTCTCCAGACTACGTGTTTTGTGGACATGGAGGAGGCTTGGGGACCCTGTTCCCTGAGGTATTGGTTTATGTGGATGATGTGGTTCTGCTTGCATCTCCCTGCATCTTTGGGAAGCATAATGGATTAGTGGTTAATAACACTGTTACATCACAGCAAGAAAGGGCCTGGGTCTGGGGTCTTTCTGTTATGAGTTTGCATGTTTTCCTTGTGTTTGAATGGGTTTTTCCTGGGTAATCTGGTTTCCTCCCCAGGCCTAAAATCATGCAATTTAGGCTGCCTTCAGGCCCAGGCTTCCCCTGCAAAATAGACTTGAGATCTCTGTGGGATTTTTCTGGTTAAATAAAGGTTCATAAATAAGACCCTCAGCATGCACTGAGGTGGTTCACAGTCAAGTGTGAAGCAGCTGCAATGAGAGTGAACTCCTCTAAGTCCGAGGTTGTGGTTCTCAACCGGAAACCGGTGGAATGCCCCCTCTGGGTCGAGGGTGGGAGAGTTTGTGGCTCAGGTAGAAAAGTTAAGTATTTGAGTGTGTTGTTCAAGAGTGATGATATATAATAATAATATATACCTTTTTCTACTACATAAGAGCAAAACTAATAAAATCCAGGCTCCAAAGAGACATTAGTTTATTCACCAGTTTAGTCATAATTGTCATGCAGATGCTGCATCTGCATTGCATGAAGCTGAGCCCGACATCAGAGTTGCCAAATTAATTTAAAATGTCTTATTTACCCGCTCCTTTTCTGTGCACATGTTCAACAAACACAGCACACACCTCATCTTAGAATATCTTTACTCTGCACATATGACACTTTAGGTCAAAATACTATCATTTTAAAGCAACAGTACTATAGTCCATAATTTATTATCTGGCAACCCGACTGACATGGAATCTGCAGTGTTTTTGTGTAAACACGCTCATTTTTTGCTTAGTACCACCAATAATCATTGAAAAACTAACATTTCCAGAGGTTGTTCTCATGTAAACATGCCTTATAGTAGGTAGATTACTTTGACTTGGTCATTTTAAAAATAACTCACATACTGAAAAGTCTTGGCACCACTGGTTTAGACAATCAAGACTTTTAATGTTATTAGGGACATTTTTAAGTGGGAGACTTTTGTTGTCCCACAAAGGCTGCATTTTATTTTATGAACGTCTGTGTTTCTTTGTGCGAATTTAGTGAGAAAATAGAGCTGTTGACTAAGTTGGTTTTGGCAGCACAGCTCTACATCATTTTCACATTGGGATAAAACGAACTCATGAGAACAGTGCTCCCAAGTCCCTCTGTAGACTATTTACCACAGTTAAAATCAATTGCTCTGTTCTCTCCTGGGTCATTAACTGTCTCCTTGTATAAAGAAGCACCAGCAACATGACAGCTTGTCCAGATCCAAACTGTGTTTGAATGTCTGTCGACTGGCAAACAGTTTTTCATTTCCCATCCAATCTTCGAGAACTTGGAGCTCAAATGGCTCTCATAGCAAGCTTGGGTGTGCCAAGAAAGTGACTGAGTGTTGATGCCACTCGTGCCTTCCTCCATATCTCAGTTGGTGGGGTTCTCAGTAATTGCTCTTATTTGTTGAAAGACACAGTGAAGATGACACAGAAAAAAAAATGTGTGTTTCTCTTTAGAATGAACGCAACACTGATGTAAGATTCAAGCACTGATTTCAGCAGGAGTTAACAGTCGGGTCAAAGATTTCTGTGGCACAGCCAAGCTGTTTTCAGAACATCTATGTGTCAATTTATGTAAAAATATTTTTGAGCAGCTTTGTAAACAGGCTGCTGCCTCTTCCTCATTTGACAAATATGATGAAACTTTTCAAAGCCACAGATTTAATTGATGGTTCTGGCCTCAATGGCTCCTTCAGCAACAGCTATAAAAAACACCCAAGTTTTAGTTGGGAATTTTTAATTAGATGTTCCTTAGATGTTTCTGAGGTGCATAAGCATATTTATTACCTTTATTTCAATTTGAAATGTTCTTGTCATAGCAAGATTAAAAAACTTAGGTTGCTTGAATTGAAAAAGAAAACTCAAAGGGCTATGTTTTCAGAATAAAAGCACATGCACATTATGTGGCTTTAAATGTGTGTTTGAGGGTTTTGAGTAAATCAGCCTTTTGATACAACTAAAAAGTTATTTGAGGAACGATTGCACATCAACTTAGATCTATACAGTCCAATGGTACTTTCAGACATTTTTTGCAAAAATGTAAACTGTGCCGGAAAATGCCTCCTCTTTTAATTTATGTGAGCTTTATTTTGAAACTCAAGAGTAAAACTTGTTCCTTGTTCTGACTTGCTCTGACTTTAAATACATAACCTTGGTGGCCGCCGCCAGCTGACTGAATCCTCATGAACATCAATGGTCTTATTAGAAACAACATGATGTCTGATATTCTAGTGCGTCTATGGGGGTGGCCATGATGAAAACATAGTAGGAAGAACAACATGATGGTTGATATAGAAGACAAGACGCTGGTGATTCACTGGTTGCTAAAGTGATTCTTGCCCTTTGGAGCGTCTCTCTCTTTCCAGTAGGAAAGAGAGACGCTCCACTTTAGGCAGAAACACAGCTAAAAGTACACCTCAAACAGTTGCTGTGAAAAAAAAATATTTAAGTTGGATCAAAAACATTGGAACTGTGAGAGGCAGAATGATGTTCACCGATTGATGAGATAACAAGTAAAGGAAATGGCTTCACTTCATGTTTCAAACAGAAAATTCTGACCTCAGAGGCAAATGAAGTGAATGAATGTTTGGGTATGTGACCTCTGACCACTGGGGAGATTTGAGAGAAAACCATCAACCTTAAAATGAGAGACACACTGGGTGGAAGAAGACAAAATCTCTGAGACTGCACAGCAATAACTTGCCAAGGCACATGATCTTCTTTTACTTGTGGCTGTTCCCTCTTCGCGGGTTGCCACAACAAGTAATAATCATCCATCACACTCTGACCTCTGCATCCTCTGTACTCTCTCCAAATACCTCCATGTCCTCTCTAACTACATCATATATCTCCTATATACTGTATATATGTCCTATATATGGGAGGTACAGTTTTATTTCGTGTTATCAGTTTTTGGTTGTAGGATCAGTCCCCGGATCGTAGGGTGAAGGGAAAGGCCCGCAATCTGACGGTCAACTGATGGCTGGTTCCAGTCAGAAAACCTACTACTCTACTCATTACACCTCCTGTGTTATTTTGTTTTGATTAGTTTTAACCGGGGCTCCCAGTTTGCTATTTTATTCAGGTGAATGATGATTGAAGTCTTGTCTAAATGTACACTCATATGGTCTTCATATGTTTTACATCCTGTCATTTACTCCTGGATATCAGGACCATAACATACTTGTGGAGCATTGGCTGGGAATCAAACCCAGGTCACCCGCATGGCAAATGATAATTCTACCACTGAACTACAGACATGTTATGTTCTAAAACATGAGTCTGGAAAGGCACATCAGAAAACAGACAGTGATAAGAATTAACAAGATCCACCACATCAATTTGATGACTGTCAGATAAATGCAGCAAACAGAAGTCCAGTTCAATCAGCATTTCTGAGTTTTAAGTTTACCCCACAGCATGGCCTCACAGACCATGTCAATTTCAGCACCGGACAGCTCCGCTAGAGAACTCAACTCAACAGGAGATTGCAGGCTGGGAGATGGAGGTGACCCAGTGGAGGACAGAGTTAAATCAGCAGACGGATTCTTACCCCATTCATTATGGCAATGATACACTTTGAGGTTCATGTTGGCTCACCCACTTATTATCTATACAGACCACATAACCCACTCACTTTCATCCGGCAAATGTGTAACTCCAACCAGCGACTGATGTAGTGGGTACTTTATCTACAGTCTTTCAAATTAGAGGTAAAACACATAAAAGGTAATGACAACATTTTGGCTGACACATTGTCCTGTTCCTTATGCTGCTGCTAAATGTTGTGTAACTCCACCACTCAGAATTTAGGGGTCGAGGTGCGACGTGTGCTTGAGTCATTTATGTGAATGAGTGTCTAATTAATTCATTGTCTTTTTCTCTAAACAGCTGATTGACTGAAAGCAGTTTAAAAGGACCAGACCTGCTGGGGGGTGGGGGGACAGAAGAGAGACATTTGTCTGATGGTGGTTGGCTTTGCTCTCCATTCTCACTCCTGCTCCACTCAGAGATGCCAGTGGTTGCACCTTGTCACTGATTTGTTGAGCTGTTTGTTGTTGGGACTGGGAGTTACTGGTTTATTTTGTTACTGGTTTTTGATTGTGGGGTTAGTCCCTGGATCGTAGGAAGAGGGGAGTGGCCTGAAATCCGATGGTCAACTGCTGTCTGGTTGCGGGCTGCTCCATCTTTTGATTTGTTTTAACTGGGGTTCCCAGTTTGCTATTTTGTTCAGGTGATTGATAATTAAAGCCATGTCTAAATGTACAATCATCTGGGCTTCATATGTTATGTGTCCTGCCATTTACTCCTGATATCAGAACTATAAAAACCTGTCTCATTTTTTCTTGGCTAACCTCTTCTTCTGGATAACTTCCTGCCCTTCACTATTCCACCACCAAGTTACCTTATCATCTTTTCTCTGTCCAGACGACACAATAAGTACATTTCTACCTGTATCTCCAACCACTGTTGCTGCAGTAGCTGAGTCATCTGAACGCTGCTTTTTTAATCATCCAGTCTTTTACAGCTCTTCTCAGAACTTCTAACATTCTTCATTCTTCAACGTCAACCAAAAGATTTTCTTCTTTGACTTTACTATTTTCATTTTCTTCACCTCAACATTCATTCTACACACAACCATTCAATGCTGTCTGATCATGCTATCCCTTGCTGTTACAGTCCCCAATCTTCCTCAGATTACCTTTTTTACACATAATGTAGTCTACTAGCATGCTCCTGCCTCCACTCCTAAAAGCCACCCTATGCCACTCTCTCTTTTGGAAACAGTTGATAACTATAGCAATTTCCATACTCTAGGAAAAATCCACCACCGTCTGTCCTCCCTGGTTCTTTTCTACACTGACTTGTACTCCTGAGTGGCTGGTTAACCATGGTGCAAGGTTCTGGTAAATAATAGCCAACATGATAAATCGCTTTAATCAGATGAGCCAACATTTACTCTAAATTACATTCAGAACACTTGCAAGAAGAAGTCTTACGCTAAGCCTTATTGACTTTCTTAATGCGGATTTTTAAATGTTCACAATTAGATCAACATGACAGCTAATCTGGCAAGCAGAGAATCAGCCTTCTGACATCCTCTCCTTCAGCGAACATGTTGAGACAGTAGAGTGCAAAAAGGTGGAACGTGTCCAGAGAGGACAGGAGTTAGTGAACGGATCAAAGGAAGTCATTATTTGGTGTTTACCATTTGGCCAGGTCACAGTGTGGTGGATAAGTTGTGACGGGCAACGGTCCTTTGCAGTTTCCACCTGAGCAAACAGAGAAGATTAACTCTGATGTGTTCACTTGTCAACAACCAACCATGACTTCATCTGGGTGAGCAGACAGCAGTGGAGCATGTGCACTACATAATACTGAAAAAAAAGTGTTCCAAATAGGCACAATGACCAGGAGAAGATGAAATTATTTCTTTGCATGAGTTGTGCAAACTGAGACAAAAAAAGACTTTGGCTGACCACTACTAAGATCACCAGCTTTATTTAAATAGCCACTGTGATTGGATAAACCATTTCCAACACACGGCCACTCTGAAGTTTTAAAACCTGTCACTTACGCTTGAAAAAGAATACAAGAAAGAAAATACACAAAACAACAGGCTAAAAAGAAGGAGAGAATAAGGTCAGGAAAAGAAGAGAAGAAAAATATCAAGAAAGCCAGAAGCCCACCAACCAGAAACTTCTGGTTTGATTCAGCACATTAATAAAGTAAAGCTAGTCAGATCTTTAAATTAAACTTAAATATTTTGAGCACATCCTTCTCAAAGAATTGGACTGCTTCAGAACCTCTGAGGCCACACAGAACCAGACTCTGACCAACTTCAGAAGTCTTCAGCCTGAGCACCCACCTGGTGAAGAACCGAGACCAGCTTACTGCCTGAACCAGCCACAGAGATGGGGAGATACCTGCCCAGCCAAGATAGTTACCCTTGAGAGATTCCTCTGCTTCAGAGATCGCCTACCAGATCTGGCCACTCACCTGCCTGATATCTACCATAGAACAAACCTACGACTTGGTAGAACAAATACTTCATCACTGGTGACTATGGTGCCTTCAAGAAAGAAACAGCAGTCCAATTAAACTTTATAAGTTTCCCAATTTTGGAATTTCTACCAACCTTACATTTACTTTTTTTAATTTCAGTTGAATCTGCCCTTTCAGTTTCTAATAGGTAAAGTTCCAGTTTTTGTCTTAAAGCCACATCTTTCTTGTCCACAGGCTATTATCTAACAAGGTTGAGTCCAAAAGACGTAGTATTTCAAATTGAAACAAAAGAAAAAGGTTCAGCAAAGAAGAATCCGTCCATTGGACCTGACTCAAACTTGTTAGATTCATGTATCTGGATTATTGAGCATGCATCAGGACACAGGATATTATGTTTTCGTTTACTCGGGATAATTTCTAAACACCTTTCATTATCCATATTTGTCACAACTCATTTTATTCATATCTGTCAATTAACATCCCATAAACAGTGCCGAACGCAAACCAGTTGTGTTTGTGTTTTAATGTAATCATGATATTACTCCGAAGGAAAGAACTCAGGGTGATTTATTGGGATGAATAATTATATTTTTAATATAGCTGTATGGTTTTCCCTCTTTATGATAGTGGTGCCCTGATACTTGTGAATTAGGAATAACTTTGTATACATTCTATAGTCTACCTCCAACATTAAGAATGTAATGCCTAATTCCAATGACACATTCTTGAGATTCTTGGTTATTCAGAACTCATCAGGATGTGCAAACAGATCTAGGACATTTTAGACCAGTTTCACTTTCTGAAAACTGTGAAAGACAGATTCAGGTGATGTAGTATGGCATAACAGAAAATGTAATCCAAGTAATGATGACATGGAATAAATGTTCCTTTGGTTTCAGCCACTTCATGAAGAGAGAAATTAAAAAAACACACAGTCTGCATTTTTTTTTTTTTTAATCCTCTTATGGTTCATTGTGCCAAGATAAAAGCCAGAGACTATTTTGGAACAACTCCGCTTCGTCTGCAGCATCTCTGTCTTCCTTCAGACTGACAGAGTGACACACAGCACAAATGGAGACCACATTTTGTCTCTTTGGAATAACGGCATCTGCTTTGAGTGGTTTTATCATTGCACGTCTCTACAGACTGGCTATTTGCTCTGACCTTGGGAAACAGTTTTAAAGTTCTCACAGGTTTACATGTGAGATCCTAAACTCATCAGGATTGGGATGTTTCATAGAAATATGTGTCTAACAGACTCTGTGGGCCAGGTGGGGGTGGATAAGAAAGGGGACCAAGTCATAGGATGGGGGAACAATCCAATTTTTTTGTTCACACTTCAGCAGAGCCAGATCAGAACAATTGATACATTACAACTGGTTTTAAAGAGCAAACATGGCCATTTCAAAGATGGGAGAGGAGAAGGAATTGCTCCAAGAGTAAATTTACCTCACGGGCCATTGCACAGACTGCAATATGAAACTATAAGAAAAAAGGAATTGCTTTATTCTTGAAGTTATCAATAAGATACAGTCTCTGTCACTTTGCCATCTCATTGTGGCAGCAGGAATCTTTTGTTACGGGTGAATTCTGGAAAGCAAAATTGCGCCTGTTTTGTTCAGCACAGAGAGATAAATGCATTCTGTGGAGAGGGACACTTCTCTCAATTTGAACAGCCACAGTTTGCTGTAACAACCAAATCCTCCAGACCTGAACATCTACTCCCGCACAGAAAATAGAAATGATGACATATTTGAAAAAAATGCAATGTCCTTAAATGACAAAGTAGTGTTGATTTTTTTTTTAAGGGAGGAAAAAGTTGATCATGGTTTGTTGCGGTTCTGCAAAGAGAAAGGGAACAGGTGTCTTTTTAAAAATTCAGCAACAGATCTCCAGCTTAATAATTTCTCATGAATGGAATTTGCTGCCTCAGTGTTCTCACGGCAGTTTCTGCTGTGATAAAAACTAGATCTGATGTCTCAAAACAAGATTTTGGCAAACTAATATGATTGGCTGCAGTGTTTCTGTGTAGAAGTAAATGGAACATATGCCACTTTGAGATATGGACACATTTATGGCTTTTTCTGCTATGGAGCAAAACCATTTAAAGAAACAGAATGAAAAAAAAAATCTGGCTCTTTGTATGTAAACTTCATTTCTAAATTTGATTCAAACAAGCAAATATGTTTTCTAAATTTGATATGGATCCAAGCACCACTGCTTCACTTAACCATGTATGGATCAAGAGTACAAACTGTGAGTCCACATGGACCAGTTTACAATTTCAAGAAAGCCCACATTTTAAAAGAGAATCACTTTACAAATCACATTTAAACCACAAAGATTTTTAATGAGCTGTTTTTAATGACTTGTCCGATACATTTATGAGATTGGGATTAGCAAAGAAAACCACTCCATTCTTCCTTCTGGTGCGAGCTGTTTGTCAGCAGTGTATAGAATGCCCCGGACTTTTCTTTTTGGAATAAAAACTAACTGTATGATTTTCTACCAGGGAAGGCAATCTACATCTGTCAGTTTTTTTTTTTTTTTGTTTTGTTTTTTTCTCCACGTATGCTATTTTAAACTTTATTTTTCTATGGCCCAGAACATAAAAAAAGTAAGCTGTAAAATATGTCTTTTGACATAAATCTAAGGATTACTACTGTTATTTTGTATATTTGTATATACTGTATTTCTGAAGTCATATTCTCTATCTTGTTTCTTTTGTGTTTGTTTGTTTGTTTTGTTTTAATGACGTACTCTGCTGTCTTTTCTCGGCCAGGTCACCCTTGTGAAAGAGGTCTTCATCTCAATGGCCTTTTGTTTATCTACAGGTATCTCCACAGTACAGGTATCTGGTTAAATAAAGGCTTAGTAAAAATAAAATAAAAAATTAAAGAAAAAGATATAGCATTTTTTAGTGTAAACATGGTGTATGCCATGTTGTGGTATGATTGACTTGATATTTTTGTTGTGTTTTTTTCGTTTGTGTGATGTTTAGAGATGTGACATTCATAAACGAGCTGCATCATTTGAACAACTTTTTACAACCAACGCTAAGAACCGAGTTTATGTCAGTAAACAACTGTTATTAGTCTTCTTGTCCTCCTCATAGTTTCTTTGTTTCCTTACTCAACCACAGAAACAATTGCTCCTCCCTTGTTCTATTTATATTATGAACTTACATTACTATAGTAATGATGGGAGTGGTGGTGCACAGGTTAAGAAGGTGCACTTGTGATCAGAAGATTGCTGGTTCAAGCCCCAGTACTGACAACATAAAAAAATAAAAAAAAAAAATGGGTGGGATAAGTGAAGCAGTCACAATTGTCTTGGCCCCACTCTGGTCTCTCTCTCTCATAAATGTGTGTGTGTGTGTGTATGTCTATTTTGGAGTTATAGCCCCCTATAGAGAAAAAATCACTAGCCGCCACTGGTCTGTGATAATGTTCTACTCTTAGCCTTTGGGCAGCATCTCACTGTGCTCTCCTCTCCATCTTGTATCTCTTCTTCTTACAACTGCCTTTAGTTCTTTACTCTGGCAGTTTGTCACCAAGTAAAGTAGAAAATAAATCCACAACAGCAACTCAAACATCAACTTATTTCAACTCCACGTTTGTAGAATGAATGACAAGTAGACAATGTTGGTCTGACAATGGCATGTGATGTGACTAGTCATAGCAAAAACATAGAGTAGATGTTGCTGGGACGCATATCGCCACATTTACACCAACAACACAATATAATTCACATTAAGTTCATAGTACAAGTCCATACATATTAATAAATGTCTGTTTAAAGCATAAACTTTAAAAATATTTACAGTACAAGAAAAACAATAAATATGAACAGTGGATTTAAAGTGGATTCAAGTAAATTAATTAAATTGCACGGCTGAAGGGAAGAAACTGTTTACAAATCTTGTAATTTTCACTCTTATTGACCTGTACTGTCCCCCTGAGGGTGGAAGGATAAATAGATGATGTTCAGTGTGCAAATGGTCTCTAATTATATTCATGGCTCTGGTGTGGGAGCAGTTGTTTGCTAAAAGCTTCCACACTCGCTGACACTTTGTTGAAGGGAAAAAAAAAAACTGTTGGTGTGTCTTATTTGCTACAAAGGCATTTAACTGGGGGTGGCACATCGGTGCAGTGATTAGAGCTGTTGTCTCTGAGATAGAAGATTTCAGGATCAACATGGTACTTTTTTATATGACATTTATATTTTGTCCCCGTGCATGCATGCGGTTTCTCCAAATGTGCCAGTTTCCTCACACCAAAAATTGCATGTCAGGTACATTGGTAACTCTAAATAGTACACCCTGATGTATGCTCAATAATCCAGGTAGAAAAATCTAAAAAAGCTAAGTCTGGTCCTTTGGACATTCAAAAAACAAAACAAAACAAAGCAAAAAAAAAAAATTTGTAGAAACGTTTGGTCTTTCGTCCGAAAGACTTCCTCAGTCTGAGATGCTGTATTCAGCTCAGTCTTATAAATAG
>JARVGS010001166.1:9622877-9634448 GCA_031762315.1 Hypsolebias antenori | reverse complement strand
GGACAGTAGCTTGAGCAGGGAGACCCAGACATCTTTTTTCACAGCCACCTCTTCTAGTTCTTCTGGGTGGGGGACCCCAAGGCATTCCCAGGCCAACCACAAGACAGTCTCTCCAACATATCCTAGATATTCCCTGGGGTCTCCTCCCAGTCGGACATGCCCGAAGCCCCTCCATAGAGAGGCACCCAGGAGGCATCCTTACAAGATGCCCGTATCACCTCAACTGGCTCCTCTCGATGTGGAGGAGCAGCGATTCGACTCCAAGTATCTCCTGGATAACTGAACTTCCCACCCTATCTCTAAAGGAGAGTCCAGCTACCCTGCTGAGGAAACTAATTTCAACCGCCTGTATCTGCAGTCTCATTCTTTTGGTCAATACCCAGAGCTCATGACCATAGGTAAGGGTAGGAACATAGACTGACTGGTAAACAGAGAGCTTTGTCTTACAGCTCAGCTCCCTCTTCACCACGATGGACCGGTACAAAGTCTGCAATACTGCAGCCGCTGCACAATCCGGCTGCCAATCTCATGTTCCATTCTTCCCTCACTCGTGAACAGCATCTTCATCTTTAACAAGCCTAACCTGCTGAACATCCTCTTCAGCCTGAAAGCTCTGTCTCAACAATCGATACAAGTCCATCTCACTTTCTTTAGAGTCCAGTGTCCTATATTATCAACATACATTTGCCTCCAGCTTTGCCTTTGCTTTATTTCTTTTTGCTCAATATTGTATTTTTCTATTTTCCTGTATACTCTTGTCAGATCATTTACTAACTTGTTTCTTCTTGGCTAACTCTTCCTCTAAATAACTTCCTGTACTTCAATATTCCACCACCAGGTTTCCTTATCATCTTTTCTCTGTCAAGGTGACACTGAGTACCTTCCTACCTGTTTCTCTAATCACTATTGCTGTAGTAGCCAGTCATCTGGAAGCTCCTTTTTTTAACCACTCAGAACCTTGAACATCTCCTCTCTGAAGTCCTCACTACATTCTTCAGTCCTCACCTTCCACCATTTGGTCTCTGATTTTACTCATTTTCTTTTCTTCACTCATCCTACACACAACCATCGGATGCTGCCAGGCCACGCATCCCCCTGCCACAACCTCACTGTCCCCAATCTACCTCAGGTTTCCACTTCTACACAGAATGTAGTCTACTTGAGTACTCTTGCCTCCACTCTTATTGGTCTTATAGTCTACATTCCAACATTTTTTTAAATAGGTGTTGACTACAGTCATTTCCATCTTCTTGACAAAATCCACCACCATGTGTCCTTGCTATTTCTATTCCCTGACACCAAACCTACCCAACACTTCCTCATCCACATTGTTTCTGTAACCAACATGTTAATTCAGGTCTGATCCAATCACCACTTTCTTCTCCCTGGGAATATCACTTCATCTACATCCTTCCAAAACGTATTTCTACTCTACGTCACATCCAGCCTGTGGAGTATAATGGAACGAAACATGCACGTTAGTCTGCCTTCAGGCCCAGGCCTCCCTTTCAAAAGTGATCTGTGGTCTCAATGGGATTTGTCTGGCTAAATAAAGGTTAAGAAAAATAAATAAATAAATAACCACTGACAACATACAGCATCAGAACTTCTACTTCCAGAAACATCAACCTATTTGGCACTCCTTTCACCTCTACTACATTCTTTGCAAACTCCTCATTCAAGACCACCCCTACTGCATTTCTCTTCCTATCCATACTGTGGTTAAACAGTTTAAACCAAATGCTGCAAGCCCTTCTGCTTTGTATCTTGCACACAGAACGCATCTGCCTTCTTTTTATGTCATGTCAGCCAGCTTACTGCATACTACCTTTGTATCAAGTCAAGCTTTATTGTCAATTTTCCTTACGTCCTCCCTCCTGACGGCAGCAAACTGAGCCTCTGTGCCAGGTGAGTGGGATCACTCACAATCATCATCATCATCAGCTTTCTTCTTTTGGTCTTTTCCTCTTCGGGGGTCGCCACAGCAAGCCATCCTCCTCCATCTCACAATGCTGAGGGCTTTTTGGGATGGGCAGGTGTTATAAAAGTCCTGAGGAGAGGGGAGAGACGTGCTGATGATCTTCTAAGCTGTTTTCACTCTGCACTGGAGCATCTGCTGGCAGGATGCAGTGCAGGCTCCATACCACACGGTGATGCAACTGGTCAGGACGCACTCAACTGTGATCTTATAGAAGGAGCTCGTGATGGAGCATGGGCTCCAGTTCTTTTCAGTTTATGGAGGAAATAGAGGCACTGTTGAGCCTTCTTGGCCAGTAATGTGGTGTTGTTATTCCAGGAGTGAGCAGGTGCTGCTTTGTTCCAACACCTAAACCAGATCTGTGAATTTTGTAAGCTGTTCCAGAGCAGGCTGTTAGTACAGCTTGACTTATTCAGCCAACCCCGTTTTTTTGTATCTTAGTCCTTAGTTGTCCTCAGAAGTAGTTATTTCTTGGTTTGTCTCAAATATTCCACATTCCCTGCATTCAGCTAACCTGTTTTCATTTATTCATCACCTTCCTTCAATTATTGTTCTTCTGTCCTCTGCCAAACGTCTACATCCGTGCTACATGTTCAGTTACAGCCTCTTGCTTCATTTAGAAACTGTTTTGATACATATTTTCCCATTACTGTCATCAAGCTGCTTTAAGGTTTATGTGACCAAAATTGAGAATTAAATTATCACTAAAGTTCAGTTTAAAACAACACTTAACATTTTAGAGATAGATATTTAAACATGATTGACATAAGTGGTCTGTTTTTGGATTTATCTTGAGTAAAACAAAGGGGATTTTTAGAACTCAAATACAGATATTATTACATCACTCAGTACCGTATTTTCCAGCGTATAAATCACAGTTTTTGCATAGATTTGTCAGTCCTGCAACTTATACACCAAAGCAACTAACATATTCTTCTTTTTTCATATTGATAATGCATTTTTGACTGACACTTTGAATTTCGAAGAACTGCAACAGAGTCCTCCCGTGCACGTTCACTTCACTCAGCAGTGCCGGCGGAGAAACACTGGAGAGCTAGTGGCTCCGGCCACGATCGATCGATCGATCGATCTATCGCCGCTAGCTCTTAAGTGTTTTTCTGCCTGCACTGCTGAGTGCCAATTTGAATTTCGAAGAACTGCAACAGAGTCCTCCCGTGCACGTTTCAGTCAAAAATGCATTATCAATATGAAAAAAGAAGAATATATTAGTTGCTTTGGTGTATAAGTTGTAGGACTGACAAATCTATGCTAAAACTGTGATTTATACGCTGAAAAATACGGTACTGAGTGTTACGATCACTGACTTGTTTTGAGGAGGTTGTAACACTGAGTGATGTAATAATATCTGTATTTGAGTTTTAAAAATCCCCTTTGTTTTACTCTGGATGGATGGATGGATGGATGGATGGATGGATGGATGGATGGATGGATGGATGGATGGATGGATGGATGGATGGATGGCTCCGCACCACCCAGGTTAAATGAAGCTGTTTTGACCATTAAATAAATACAATGGGTCAGCAGTGACGGATAATAAATGTCGATTCAACTTATATATGGTTTTTCCTCTTCATGATGTGACTGATCTGAAGTCTCATCTCTAGAAAATGTGGTAATAATGAAAGAAATGCTGAAAAGCTGCTAAGCTAGTGTAGACCAAAGCCAAAGAAGCAGTGTAAAGTCACTTCAATATGAAGCCTTTTGGATTGCCACGTCTTCTAACCATGTGCTATAGAGTCCTGCTCAATGTTTTTTTTTTTTCCTTAGCAGATGGTGATGCTTTTAACAACCCATATGGCCCACATGAGCTGAATTTAACCTGTGAAAGTGTGGATTGTGTTTTGTAGGTGATTAAACTGATGTGTTCAGGACTTGTTAGTGAAATTAGAGGCGTGATCTTCATCCTTACAGGACCTGGATAATTGTATCATTTGAGGCTGAGAATGCTTTAGATTTATTAACAGTCAGAATCGCTCTGATCACTTCTTTGCGTCTTGGCTGATGATAAACTATGTATATTTCTTACAAACTGCAGGTTGCAAAAGTGTTTTTGTTTTGTTGCAACCTGAAATTTAGATGGATTTCCACAAATCTTCACAGAAGTTTCCAGATTCATGAAGTTGAGTAAAAACACATGCTTTTAATAATTTAAAAAAAAAAATGCAGATGAAACATTCTATCAGGTATGATAAGGTCACCCTAAAAACAGAATATAAAATTATAACGTCAACTAAAAATCTCTGCAGAAACTTTAAATAGTTTAACGGAGGAAACCTTCTCTTAAACCCAAAAAGAGTTCAAGACTTCCTGTTGGAATCATCTATGAGGGCAAAATATTCTTATGTATCCGAAGTGTGTCTCCTCCTCCCAGTGTGTTCCTTTGAGACACATTAAGGACTTTCTGACAGACTCTCCTCACCTAAATTGTGGGCATTTTCTTCACCAGGTTGATATTGAGTTGGGTCCCTGAAGAAATGCTGACCTCAGGGGTGTAGCTGAAGGCTTCCAGGAGCCAGAACATCTCCCAGAACATTGTTAAACCTGCTTTTAGGAAATGAAAAGATGGAGTCATCACATCAAACCTGCCAAGAGTGGGTTGTCCAACCAAAACTCACAGAGCAAGTGAGGAAGGCGTCACAGGAGAGTTTAAGGTTTGTGTGTGTTTGGGTGAATGGGTATATATCATAAAAACATAGTTGAAATAAAAGTTTATTTTAAATACTCTTACTTCCGTGAGTTGTTTCAGAGCTCGTTCAGAGCCTCCAGTTTGTGCCAACATCCATCATGTTGATAAAATGTAATGGCAGAGGTAGAAACTTAGATCCAAATCAGGTCCAGAGTGACTTTAAGACATTCATTAGGCAGCTGGCCACATATACACACAATAATTCAAAAGAATATTAAAAAAAATGGTGTAAAACAGTTTTAATGTCTGGACTTGCACTAAAAAGTTAAAAGTCAGAATTTTTATCCTATAAGCCACAGATGACAGATACGTCAGAGTATCTGATCAGACATCACGTCTGGACCCCCTGGAGAAGACGGAGCCACCAGAGAGGCCTTTTAACCACCGGACGGGTCAAACGTCGCCATCAGCAGAGGAAAGCGTTGACGTAAATCTCTCTTGCTGCTTCTGCCACTTCCAGCTGATCAATACTGATCTGAAGGTGATGAACGAGCTCCACCGACTCCATCTTGTCTTCGGTAGACGGCGCTTCTTATCTCTTTACTGGGAGGTTGTTTCGGGTCAAGCGATAAATCAGATAACGATTTGCTTTTACAGTTGGCTGATGTCACCGTGTTTCAGCTGCTTTGGATCATATTTTTTCACATCTCAGGAGGTCAAGCATACGATCTGAGGCTGTCTTCACCACGCTGTGCACCATTCTGTCCAATATTAGCCCTGAAGGGACTTTATCCTGCAGGATTTAGATGCTTCTCTGTTATTTACTCATTCACAGCAGGTTTGTAGGAGCAGAGAAACATAAAACCATGTTCAGTTTCTGTTTTCTTATTTGTTCTGCCGGAGTTTCTGTTTGTCTTTCTGTATTTCAGTGACTTGATGAGCCTTACTGTTTTACTATATGTCACACACCTACTTTTAATTTGAAATCATCCCAGCTGTTCCCATGTACTGATGGCTCACGCAGTACTACTATGGGGTCGGGTCCTGTTCAGTGCCACATCATCATCATCGGTAATTCTCCTGATCATGCTTGAGATTTATCATTTGCGACTACTTGTACTCTCTTGTCTTGACTGTCATCACCTGAAGCTCCTCGTTTTCTTTATAGTAAATTTCCTCTTTTTCTGTGTTTGGTTGCCTCTCCTTCCTGTCCTCTCAAACCCAGCCAGTCAAAGCAAATGGACGCTTGCCGTGAGACTGGTTCTGCTGGAGGTTTCTTCCTTTTAAAAGGGAGTTTTTCCTTTCCACTGTTACCATTAAGCTTGCTCAGGGTGGGAGACTACGACAAAGTGAAGGTTCAACAAGTCTGCTGACTTCCTTAGATGGAGAACTTTACTAAGTGACTTTTCTATGTGTGTGAATGTTCCTGTAAAGTGCCCAGAGACAACTTTGCTGTGAATGGGCGCTGTATAAATAAACTGAACTGAATTGAATTTTTATCAGTGGGTAGCAACCAGCCAACCACAAAAATGTTACATTATCATCCAAATCGTTCAAGAAGCTTCATCAAACTTGTCAGGAGCAGAACAATCCAGTTGTTTATCAGGAAGGCAAAACGTCCGTAAATAAATTACCTCTGACTGGACGATGGGAATTGCATGATGGGAATTGTTATTTGTAGAAACATCTGATATCCTCAGAATTACGGACACAGAAGAAAACAAAAGCAAAGCAAACACAATGTTGATTGAAAAACCAATAAATGACCGAATGAACACATTTAAGACATAAGTACATGTAAGACCTATAATAGAAGCTGGGCATACTTAAGAAGTTTTAGGCCTTAAAGATTTTTTTTAATTCAATACCATTTGTGACTTTTTAAAATCCTGCAGAAACCCATTTTTTGAGCGGAGGGGGTGGTGTCTCCATGAGCTCATTATACTCAAGTTGCAGTGCAGACGTGAGGCCAACTGAAGTCCTGAATTAGTGTCAGCGTTCATGACCGAAGCTTTGATTCACACAATCCTGTGCAACAAGGAGTTAACTGAGTGTATAATACACAATTGAAGAGCTCATCGTTTTGGCTTTTAACACAGCTTGACGTGTTGGTTTTACAGTTTGTGAATTATTTGTTTTATAGATTTTACTGCTTGCTGTTTTGATCTGGTCGTTCATCACATTTATGTTATTTGTTGAGCTTATAGTTTTGTGCTTGTTTGTGTTAGTGTACAGCACTTTGGCCAACGGTGTTGTTTTAAAGTGCTTTATAAATAAAGTTGTATTGTATTGTATTGTATCATCCAGCATGAATGAGACCAAAATCAACCTAAATTTAAATGAAACACAAGCTAAACTTGCTCGGAGGACCATTTCTGCTTTGTGAGTTTTAGATCAACAATGTATGTGTTTTAAAATCTTTTTTTGTCACCAGCAGTTCTGTTTATCGTGTCAAAAGACATTTAATTATTCAAACAAACAAACAAAAAAATCAATGAGTTTTCATCAAATTTAACTACATTTTAGAAAGTAAAAAAAAACATATTTTCTCTAAAATCTGACTTTTTCTTTGGTAGTTTGTGTTTCTTTGATGCTTATATGTGAAAACTGAACATGCCCCAGGTCTTTTTTTTAAACCACCATTCTGTATATTTATCAAATGCACACAATGATCCATTTGTAATACACTTCGAAGCCATTAGTGACCTCTGCGGCTGGAGCTGACGGACCTTCAGAAGCACATGGAGACCCACGCGATGTACATTTAATAAAAAGACAGAGTTAAAGTTCAGTTTGGGTCTTACGTCAAGCGCCAGTTGTTTTTCTCAGCCTCAACCCTCAAGTTGCATTTCCTTCCCTCCAGCCACTCAGCAGCTCATAATGATAAAGGCTATAAATTACCTCCCAACACTGAGCAGAGTAATGATTAATCACTCCACAAAGTCTCCACTGAGGACACACAAAGACATGTCTCCTGGTGCCAGGCAGCTCCTCTGTGCTCACAGAATGATGATTTAGAGCGCGTCCGGGCGGCTACATTCAGCTCTGCTGCAGACGCTGAATCAGAAAACGGCGTGGAGATGCCAGGCTGACAAAGAGGCTGCGCACCTGTGAAAAGTTGCAATGTGGACACGTCTCGCCGTCGACTGTGCCGGCTCCTCTGCTGCCTCCTTCAGTGGCAATAATGGCCGTCCGGTCAGTGACGCGCTCCATAAATCAACCGGAGTGCCGGTTTGTTTATCCGCCAGGGGGGTGGGGAGAGGTCTGAAACAGCAGTATCTGTTCCCGCCAGCTGTTCGCTCCGACGCCTCTGCTAATCTGTGCTCGCTGACTTTCTTTTTTTAATTCGACTCATTTGTTGTCCCACTACTGAACTTTCTTGCAAGGCTTTGGATGTTACTTTGGGTTTTCTGGTAACTCTACCCATTCTTCTTGCTTCATGTATGCAAGCTGGTAACTGAATCTCTTCTGGGTTTTGTGGTTTTCCTGTCGTTTTTATTTAATTTTTTTGTGGTCAGCTCAGTGAATGCCTCAGACTTGTTCATCTTTGATGAACTGAGTTCAGTCATCTCTTGGAATGCTTTAGTGACAAAGCTGATTTGTACTCTGGGTGGATTTTCTGTCATTTATATTTCTGCCAGACGAACTCTGGGTAGTGAACAAAAGAACAAGACGGTTGAAACGACTTTCTTCCACAGGGTAGCTGGACTCCCCTTTAAAGAAGGAGAAGCTCAGTTATCTACGAGAAACTTGGGAGTAGAACCACTGCTCCTCCACATCAAGAGGAGCCAGTTGAGGTGCTTCAGGCATCGCTCCCCGGGTGCCTCCCCAGAGAGGTGCTTCAGACATGTCCGACTGGGAGGAGACCCTTGGGAGAATGCATGACACGCCAGAGAGACTATGTTTCTCGGTTGGCTGGGAACGGCTTGGAGCCCGCCCAGAAGAGCTGGAAGAGGTGGCTGTGGAAAGAGATGACTGGGCCTCCCTGCTCAAGCTGCTGCCCCATATCCCAACTTTGGAATAAGTGAAAGATAATGAATGGATAGTTGGATATTTCTGTTACCCAGCATCCTTTGTGTTTATTTGTCAGGATGTTGGTTCTCAGACATTTTTAAAATTTGTTCATGAACTGATGGTTTTGTTCTTTTAGTGTTTTTTGGACTTCTGTTTTGCTGAACATCCATTATAAGAAACAGTGTTAAGCTGGGGTTATTGCACATCTTTTGATATTAACTTGGTTTAATTTGATCAAATGTTGCTTAGCTCCTGCATGTTGAGTTAACTTCCTTTTGTTCTTGGCTTGTTGTGAGGAACTTTAATTTCTTGTGCTGGTCTTGTTTTACTTTGACTCAGAGTTTATTCTTTTGTTCTTCCTGGACGTTCTCAGTCGTTCGTGTTTCGTCAGAAGATTTCCTCTCCACCTGTTCCTCAGCTCCCACCTGCACCCGCTCTCCTAATCCCCACTCGACCCGGTTGTTTTGCCATTTGTCAAAACTTCTGTTCAGATAAATCTCCTGCTTCGTGAATCTTCTGGCTCGCTGGTTACCATGGTGATTATCACCTTTTTCTGAGGCTGTCATGGATTACTTTTGATAGTTGAAGATGTTTGTGATTGTGTCTATGATTATTTAGCTTCACCTTGTTTGTTTCATCCAATCATCTTTTTGTTCAAGAAGTTTCCTTCAGTCATCCCTGCTTTCAGCTTGTCTTCATTCACCTGTGCTTCATTTGCTCATTAGTCTCAGCTGTTGGCACTAACTCGTATTAAGGGTGTTTCAGTGTTTTGGCACCATGATAAAATTTAGTTTGCTGGTTATTTTTTGGGGGGAAAAATAAATAAGAACAGCTTTTTACTACTTGACCACCAGCTGTTTGTCAACGGTTCAATAATCAGACTGCCACTGAGCTGCTTCTAAACGTAGCATTAAAAAGATTAACCTGCATTCAGCTGATGAGAAGTTTAGTTCCCAAACAAATAAAAAAGAACATTCATCACTGAGATTATTTTCTGTAAAAAAAAAAAAAAATGCATTGACATAAATATATTTGCAAAGGAATAAGATTAAAACAACTGTATGGATCAACTCTTTTTTTTTTCTTTTAAAGAGCTGTAGTTTGCAGCATCCTCTCTCTCGTTTCTCCCCCTGCACAGAGACTGTAGTAGGTCGTTGGCAGGGTGACGTGAGCCTTAATTGATTCAAAATCCTTAACAGCCAAACAGACAAAGGGGTCATCTACAAAATATTATCCTCACCCAATGCCCCATCTTCTTCTTGCTCTCCTCTCCTCGACCCATCTCTGGCAGTCACCCGTTCAAAAGGAGCTCTGCAGGCGTCACGGACCTCTCTGCTCCACCGGCCTCGCTCCACTTCTCCGAGGCCGGGGGCCGGGGCTAATTGGCAGATCCACCAGGGAGTCCTCCAACCACTGAGATGCCCAACCAGGGGGCCCATTTGCAAGCGTGTGATAGCTGCTAAAAGGAGCAACATTTAGAAAATGAGGGAGGTGGAGGGGGAGGAGGCAAAACTGGTGGGTCTAAAGGACACATGAAAAGTGATTCCTCTGAGAGGAGTGGGTGGCAGAGAGAGGAGACGAATCTTCTAAATTACTCTGAACCGTGAAAAGTGCTCCTTCATCTCTTCTGCACAACATTAAAAACTATTCCTCCAAGAAAAAAAAAAAAATAAAACCAACTGCAATGCGTCTGAACGCTCTCCGAAGCCTCTCGTGACCAAGTTCCTACCAGGAGCGTTGATGTGGACGTCGGTAAGCATCGTGGAGAGCAGAGAAGCTTAAACAGAGACTCGGGGTAATTGACAAGCACATCTGGACTGCAGTGAGCGTGCCTCCACCAGCAGCGCTGAGTGTTTATCAGCACAGCAGATCGATGGTCATCTTAACCCCTGGGAGAGCAAGGCCAGGACGGATGAAAAGTAAAAACTCATCTTTTACTGTGTGAGCAGCTCTGTCCAGCGCCTTTGGCAACACTCCCAACGGGCCCAGCTCACAAAAATATGAAGAAGTGTAACCATGACAAAAAGTAAGAATAAATCTATTTTCCCCCAACTATCCCCTGATGCATCCACACTCTCCTTTTAGAGGAGAGGCTTTCAAATATTTTGGTTGGGCTCTGGCTTTGAGCCTCTCTTCAGTGACCTATTTGGGCCTGGAGGGAAAAGTGAGGAGAGGGAAGCCGGAGAAGGGAAGCCACACAGTGACACAGTTGGATTTGATCATGCAAGCCAGTCAAAAGCATAAACCACACCAGCACTCAGCTGCTGCTCTGTTTTCCTGAGCTGCTGGATGTATTCCAGCAGGAGTTTATTTAAAGGACTTTTACTCCTCCTGAAAAGCAGAACTCACCCAGAAGTTGTCACATCGTGCAACCACTCAAACTTCTGAGGTGATCAGTAGGAAATCAGCCGACTGTGGGAAATGAAACTTTGTTTCAAAAATAAAAATAATGTCATAAAGAAGCTGAAAGTTGGGATGAATGTCTGAGCATGTGCCTAAGGAAGAGCAAAGTAAACTAACACTGCTGTCATGTTTCTGAACTCGGAAAAGTTTTAAAAGAAGGGTCAAAGGTCGTCTGGAGTCCATCACTCTCCAGAGAGAAAGATTATTCACAAGTAGAAAACATTCAAGATGGCTGACAATCTTCACAGCAGATTCACTCTGAAGGTCAGACCATGCAAAACTGAGAGTAATTAGCTCCATTTCAGACTCTACAGGCCTCAGTTAGTAAGTGAAAGGTCAAAGGTCATGACTGGAAGTCTTTCGGACGAAAGTCGAAACGTTTCTACAATTGTTTTGCTTTGTTTTGGTTTGGTTTTTTGAATGTCCAGAGGACCAGTCTTAATTTTTTTTAAACAAATACAGGTAGTCCTCGCTTTCCGTTCAAGTTCCGTTCCTAAGGGCCGACCGTAACCCGATTTGAACGTAAACC